>OZ002740.1:76563483-76876430 GCA_963924295.1 Dioctria rufipes | reverse complement strand
AGATCAAGCGAAGCTGGTTGGTGTGAATGTAGGTAGATATGTTGACTTAGATATGTAATGGAAATTAGTAAATGCTTAATTTTACTCTTCAGGTGTAATGCTTCTAATTTGATTCCTTGCATAAACAAATTCGTACAGTACAGTAAAATAAACAAATTCGCAGTTGAGTAATGTAAACAAATTCGCACAGCAGCTGAGTAAAGTAAACAAATTCGGACAGCGGCCGAGTAAAGTAAACAAATTGAGCGATTTATGACAGATTCCTAATTTCTTTAGTTGAAAACAACAACTGATATTAATCTGTAGGATATGATGTCTTAGATGAGTAGTGGAAGTTATAATTGAATATTTCTTTTGCTAAAAAAAAAACAACAACAACTATAACGTAAGTTGTGAATTAAAAATCTTTTATAAACAAGAGCGAACATGCTATGATATTCGATATCTAAAAATAGATCACGGCTGCTTCGGATGTTAAGAAACAGTAATAGAAATTAAAGCCTTATCAGAAAATTTTCGATGTAGGTGTTTGTATGTGTATGTATTGAAAATTCTTAGCTTATATGAAAAATTGTTTTTTAATTTCAATAAGTTTTGATTACCTATGATATCAATGTGAGGTGATACTAATATAGTATGATAGGTTGACTTAGATGAGTAGTGAAAATTGTATGGGTATAGTAAAAGACTTTTCATCAAATTTATGGTGATAAGGGGTAATGGCATGACCAGTGTTGCAACACGAAATCTTTCTAGAGTACCTTGTTAGCCTAGCCTGAAAGTGATTGAGCAGCCACATCTGAAAATTTGCATATTATCATTAGCTTGAGAGTGGGTTAATTAAAAGCATTAACGAGCTATCATATTAATGTAGAATGATATGCCGACTTAGATGAGTAATATAAATTTTCGGTGACCAGGTGTAATGAGCTTGAAATATAATATAACTTCTTGCATAGTTAAACAAATACATTCGAATAAAATAAACAAATTGATTTATGTTTTTTTTGTGTCTAGGGCTGGTGAGCATAGGGAGCTGGCAGAGTTATTAACCATGATATCATAGTTCACATGAAGCTGATAAGAATATGATAATTTTATCTTCATACTATCAGATTGAGCACATATTTTCTAACCATTACGTTGAGCGTGGGTTTAACTAAAAGTTTTGATGAAAGAAGGTGGTATTATGATATTAATGTAGTATGATATGTTGTCTTAGATGAGTAGTGGAAGTTATCAGCAATATCGCTTCATATTTATCTCTCTAAAGCATCATCCGAATGGTGTTGTATGAACGAACAAAAAACTGATAATTCTTCAAGCCTATAGTGAAGACCGTGGTGGAGGTTGAGCGTGGGTACTGTAAGTTGTGTACATATTAATTGTGGTGTATATTAATCTAGTAGGATATGAAAGCTTTAGTGAAGAGCGTGGAAGAGGACAGTATTATGTGTTTACCTTTAAATCTTAAGTTAGGTTGAGAGTGGGTTAAATTAAAAGCATTGATAATAGAAGATAGTGCTATGATATTAAGTAATGGAAATTGTATGGGGACAGTAAAAGAATAATTTTTGGCTGTCAGGTGTAATGGCATGACTTAGCAGGTAATTTGATATTACCTTTTGCCAAGATCGTGGCGGTTGAGATTGGGTTAAGCTTAGTGGTGCTCGATGTATATTTTATGGGTGGTGGGTGTGCATAATATACATAATATAGTAGATAGCTTTAGTGAATACCATACTTTTCAACCAGCTGACTCTGTCAAAACATCTGTGTCGCTCTAACATAAATCTGTGTTCATATTTTAGGTGGGTATAATAGCTTGAAATTATCTTATGGAAGGCTAGATAAAAACTTGTTAATTTCATCTTGTGGTGAGCATATGAAGGTAGCAGGGTTTTTTTTATAAATCAAGCAGTTACGCTGTTATGAGATTTGATTGATATCTATATCTAAAAAATAGTTCACATGAAGATGATAAGAATATGATATTTTTATCTTCATACTATTGGGGCAGGTGCATTGTTTACTTAACATTAAGTTGAGAGTGGGTCAAATTAAAAGCTTTGATAGCAGAACGCTGTGTTATAATATTAATGTGGTATGATATGTTGTCTGAGGTGAGTAGTGGAAGTTGTATGGGAGCTATGAATAAGCAGTAAAATCCTAATCAGCAATCTCGCTGGATATTTGATAATTCTCAAAATTCATAGTGATGCTCGTGGTGGGGGGTTGAGAGTAGGTACTGTAAGCTATGTATTACGTTAAAAGTTTTGATGGATGGTATTTTGTATTTATCTCCTCGAAATAGTGTTGTATGAGTATCAGAAAGGTTGAAAAAAAAGTTGATAATGCTTCAAGTTCAATAGTGCAGACCCCGATGTTGAAAGTGGGTATTTGGAATGATATAATTCTAGTAGGATATGGAAGTATTATTTATTCATCTTTAAATCTTACCAAGACTGAAAAAATTACATAATATGATTAAGAAAGCTTCGTGATATATATCAAAAGTGATACCAATGGATTACATAAGGAAAGTAGGTTGACTTCATCTGCAAACAACAAATATGGCTGAAAGCGACACACGGTGTGAGTAATAATCATTCTTGCTTCAATTATCACTATTAAGGGATGTGTGCCGCAGAAAATATATTAAGTCTAGCCTAGTCTAAAATATGTATTGTAAATAAAAATTGTATCATGGTTATAATGCCATTTATTGAAATAATTTGTTTTAATTGTATTATAGCTTAAGTCTAAAGTCGTTTTTCTTTAGTTCAGCAAGGCCAAGATTTCATAGATATAGATTGATCCTTATAATGAATATTCCTAATGCCTTTACACCAATGTGGCGTTAAAAGGTTCGTGGTGCACCACTTTCACAAATAACATCTCTCCATCTTTACTTTTTGTGATCTTTGTTCGAATATCCTGATTTTTCGACCTGTTGGTAGGGAACAGTCGACTCGTTTTAGGATGAAAAACTTTCTTCTTTATTTCTGGAAAGCATCGATTTCATAGATGTAGACTGAGCCTTATATGAATATTCTTTACTCCTTTCATGTTGTGAAGCTATGTAAATTCTACCAAACATTGACAAAAAGTAATTACGGGGCATGCCTTAAAAAGTGCGATTTAACTTAGCACTAGAAATTCCCATTTTGTATACTTGGAGAGCTCATAAAGAATCATGTAAACTTACACTGTATGCAGGTGTTGATTCCAACAACAGATTCATCAAACACAGGAAATTTTGATTACATACAGCTGTGTACCATAAGATTATAAGAATTAATACTTTTTAATTTTTAATAAATGATATTTTATATATGGCCTTCTTTTATTCAATTTCCCATACTAAGTCCGGAACTCCCGAATAATGTTTGACCACTACAACGGGTGGTGGTGGCGGTGGGTGGTGGTGGTGAGTGGTGGTGGTGGTGGGTGGTGGGTGGAGGTGGTGGTGGCGGTGGTGGTGGGGGTGGTGGTATTGGTTGCGGTGGTGGGTGCCTGGTCTTGGATGGCGCTTGAAACGGATATTTGACGCGTGGCATCAATTTGACGCTGACTAATCTAAGGTCTACCCTTCTATCTGTGGATGAGCTGAAAAAGCTGTTTTATAAGCTGTTAAGCTGTTACCAGACCTGTTTTAAAAGCTGTTAAGCTGTTATCAGAGCTGTTTAAAAAGCTGTTAAGCTGTTATCAGAGCTGTTTTAAAGCTGTTAAGCTGTTATCAGACCTGTTTTATAAGCTGTTAAGCTGTTACCAGACCTGTTTTAAAAGCTGTTAAGCTGTTATCAGAGCTGTTTAAAAAGCTGTTAAGCTGTTATCAGAGCTGTTTTAAAAGCTGTTAAGCTGTTATCAGATCTGTTTTAAAGCTGTTAAGCTGTTATCAGACCTGTTTTAAAAGCTGTTAAGCTGTTATCAGAGCTGTTTTAAAAGCGGTTAAGCTGTTATCAGAGCTGTTTTAAAAGCTGTTAAGCTGTTATCAGAGCTGTTTAAAAGCTGTTAAACTGTTATCAGAGCTGTTTAAAAAGCTGTTAAGCTGTTATCAGAGCTGTTTTAAAAGCTGTTAAGCTGGTATCAGACCTGTTTTATAAGCTGTTAAGCTGTTATCAGACCTGTTTTAAAAGCTGTTAAGCTGTTATCAGAGCTGTTTTAAAAGCTGTTAAGCTGTTATCAGAGCTGTTTTAAAAGCTGTTAAGCTGTTATCAGAGCTGTTTAAAAGCTGTTAAACTGTTATCAGAGCTGTTTAAAAAGCTGTTAAGCTGTTATCAGAGCTGTTTTAAAAGCTGTTAAGCTGGTATCAGACCTGTTTTATAAGCTGTTAAGCTGTTATCAGACCTGTTTTAAAAGCTGTTAAGCTATTATCAGAGCTGTTTTAAAAGCTGTTAAGCTGTTATCAGAACTGTTTTAAAAGCTGTTAAGCTGGTGGTGGTGAGTGGTGGTGGTGGTGGGTGGTGGGTGGAGGTGGTGGTGGTGGTGGGGGTGGTGGTATTGGTTGCGGTGGTGGGTGCCTGGTCTTGGATGGCACTTGAAACGGATATTTGACGCGTGGCATCAATGTGACGCTGTTATCTGACCTCATGACGTCAGTGGTCAGCGTCACTTTGAGGCCACGCGTCAAATATCCGTTTCAAGCGCCATCCAAGACCAGGCACCCACCACCGCAACCAATACCACCACCCCCACTACCACCACCAACACCACCTCCACCCACCACCCACCACCACCACCACTCACCACCACCAGCTTAACAGCTTTTAAAACAGTTCTGATAACAGCTTAACAGCTTTTTAAACAGCTCTGATAACAGCTTAACAGCTTTTAAAACAGGTCTGGTAACAGCTTAACAGCTTATAAAACACCTTTTTCAACTCATCCACAGATAGAAGGGTAGACCTTAGATTAGTCAGCGTCAAATTGATGCCACGCGTCAAATATCCGTTTCAAGCGCCATCCAAGACCAGGTACCCACCACCGCAACCAATACCACCACCCCCACCACCACCGCCACCACCACCTCCACCCACCACCCACCACCACCACCACTCACCACCACCACCCACCGCCACCACCACCCGTTGTAGTGGTCAAACATTATTCGGGAGTTCCGGACTTAGTATGGGAAATTGAATAAAAAGTAGGCCATATATAAAATATCATTTATTAAAAATTAAAAAGTATTAATTCTTATAATCTTATGGTACACAGCTGTATGTAATCAAAATTTCCTGTGTTTGATGAATCTGTTGTTGGAATCAACACCTGCATACAGTGTAAGTTTACATGATTCTTTATGAGCTCTCCAAGTATACAAAATGGGAATTTCTAGTGCTAAGTTAAATCGCAATTTTTAAGGCATGCCCCGTAATTACTTTTTGTCAATGCTTGGTAGAATTTACATAGCTTCACAACATGAAAGGAGTAAAGAATATTCATATAAGGCTCAGTCTACATCTATGAAATCGATGCTTTCCAGAAATAAAGAAGAAAGTTTTTCATCCTAAAACGAGTCGACTGTTCCCTACCAACAGGTCGAAAAATCAGGATATTCGAACAAAGATCACAAAAAGTAAAGATGGAGAGATGTTATTTGTGAAAGTGGTGCACCACGAACCTTTTAACGCCACATTGGTGTAAAGGCATTAGGAATATTCATTATAGGGATCAATCTATATCTATGAAATCTTGGCCTTGCTGAACTAAAGAAAAACGACTTTAGACTTAAGCTATAATACAATTAAAACAAATTATTTCAATAAATGGCATTATAACCATGATACAATTTTTATTTACAATACATATTTTAGACTAGGCTAGACTTAATATATTTTCTGCGGCACACATCCCTTAATAGTGATAATTGAAGCAAGAATGATTATTACTCACACCGTGTGTCGCTTTCAGCCATATTTGTTGTTTGCAGATGAAGTGAACCTACTTTCCTTATGTAATCCATTGGTATCACTTTTGATATATATCACGAAGCTTTCTTAATCATATTATGTAATTTTTTCAGTCTTGGTAAGATTTAAAGATGAATAAATAATACTTCCATATCCTACTAGAATTATATCATTCCAAATACCCACTTTCAACATCGGGGTCTGCACTATTGAACTTGAAGCATTATCAACTTTTTTTTCAACCTTTCTGATACTCATACAACACTATTTCGAGGAGATAAATACAAAATACCATCCATCAAAACTTTTAACGTAATACATAGCTTACAGTACCTACTCTCAACCCCCCACCACGAGCATCACTATGAATTTTGAGAATTATCAAATATCCAGCGAGATTGCTGATTAGGATTTTACTGCTTATTCATAGCTCCCATACAACTTCCACTACTCACCTCAGACAACATATCATACCACATTAATATTATAACACAGCGTTCTGCTATCAAAGCTTTTAATTTGACCCACTCTCAACTTAATGTTAAGTAAACAATGCACCTGCCCCAATAGTATGAAGATAAAAATATCATATTCTTATCATCTTCATGTGAACTATTTTTTAGATATAGATATCAATCAAATCTCATAACAGCGTAACTGCTTGATTTATAAAAAAAACCCTGCTACCTTCATATGCTCACCACAAGATGAAATTAACAAGTTTTTATCTAGCCTTCCATAAGATAATTTCAAGCTATTATACCCACCTAAAATATGAACACAGATTTATGTTAGAGCGACACAGATGTTTTGACAGAGTCAGCTGGTTGAAAAGTATGGTATTCACTAAAGCTATCTACTATATTATGCACACCCACCACCCATAAAATATACATCGAGCACCACTAAGCTTAACCCAATCTCAACCGCCACGATCTTGGCAAAAGGTGATATCAAATTACCTGCTAAGTCATGCCATTACACCTGACAGCCAAAAATTATTCTTTTACTGTCCCCATACAATTTCCATTACTTAATATCATAGCACTATCTTCTATTATCAATGCTTTTAATTTAACCCACTCTCAACCTAACTTAAGATTTAAAGGTAAACACATAATACTATCCTCTTCCACGCTCTTCACTAAAGCTTTCATATCCTACTAGATTAATATACACCACAATTAATATGTACACAACTTACAGTACCCACGCTCAACCTCCACCACGGTCTTCACTATAGGCTTGAAGAATTATCAGTTTTTTGTTCGTTCATACAACACCATTCGGATGATGCTTTAGAGAGATAAATATGAAGCGATATTGCTGATAACTTCCACTACTCATCTAAGACAACATATCATACTACATTAATATCATAATACCACCTTCTTTCATCAAAACTTTTAGTTAAACCCACGCTCAACGTAATGGTTAGAAAATATGTGCTCAATCTGATAGTATGAAGATAAAATTATCATATTCTTATCAGCTTCATGTGAACTATGATATCATGGTTAATAACTCTGCCAGCTCCCTATGCTCACCAGCCCTAGACACAAAAAAAACATAAATCAATTTGTTTATTTTATTCGAATGTATTTGTTTAACTATGCAAGAAGTTATATTATATTTCAAGCTCATTACACCTGGTCACCGAAAATTTATATTACTCATCTAAGTCGGCATATCATTCTACATTAATATGATAGCTCGTTAATGCTTTTAATTAACCCACTCTCAAGCTAATGATAATATGCAAATTTTCAGATGTGGCTGCTCAATCACTTTCAGGCTAGGCTAACAAGGTACTCTAGAAAGATTTCGTGTTGCAACACTGGTCATGCCATTACCCCTTATCACCATAAATTTGATGAAAATTCTTTTACTATACCCATACAATTTTCACTACTCATCTAAGTCAACCTATCATACTATATTAGTATCACCTCACATTGATATCATAGGTAATCAAAACTTTAAATTTAACCTGCTCAAAAAAGAAATTTTATTGAAATTAAAAAACAATTTTTCATATAAGCTAAGAATTTTCAATACATACACATACAAACACCTACATCGAAAATTTTCTGATAAGGCTTTAATTTCTATTACTTCATGTTTCTTAACATCCGAAGCAGCCGTGATCTATTTTTAGATATCGAATATCATAGCATGTTCCCTCTTGTTTATAAAAGATTTTTAATCCACAACTTACGTTATAGTTGTTGTTGTTTTTTTTTAGCAAAAGAAATATTCAATTATAACTTCCACTACTCATCTAAGACATCATATCCTACAGATTAATATCAGTTGTTGTTGTTTTCAACTAAAGAAATTAGGAATCTGTCATAAATCACTCAATTTGTTTACTTTACTCGGCCGCTGTGCGAATTTGTTTACATTATTCGACTGCGAATTTGTTTACTTTACTGTACTGTACGAATTTGTTTATGCAAGGAATCAAATTAGAAGCATTACACCTGAAGAGCAAAATTAAGCATTTACTAATTTCCATTACATATCTAAGTCAACATATCTACCTACATTCACCCCAACCAGCTTCACCTGATCTATTTTTAGATATATGGTTACATGGTGCAATCATGTTTATAAAAGGCACCTACAGATTAATATCATCAAATCTTTAATCCACAACTTAGGTTATAGTTGTTGTTGTTTTTGTTGTTTTCTGTTTGTTTTTGAGCTACTAATATTAATTATACCTGAGAAGGTAAGATAGCTAATATCTCGAACCATAGCCCGTAGAGGATTTCTGATGAAAATTTTTACCCCATAGTACTAATACTATTGGCATGGACAAAAAATATCCTAGGGTTAACTTGAATTATTACTACTACTAATTATACCTCAAAAGGTAAGATCACTAATATCTCGAAACCCATAACCCGTGGGGGATTTCTGATTTAAATTTTGTCAACCTCCAGGACAAAGATCTCCACTGACACCTTCTAGCATCTATTGGCCTGAACAAAAATATTCAAGAGTTAACTTGAATTATTAATAATACTAATCACACTAATTCACTTAGGGAATTTCACAACATTTCTTATCCACATAAATACACAGCTGCACACATCCACGCCTTGGGTAATGTTTCCTTAGCCCAGCCCAATATACCACAGGCACTCATACTAAAGTAAACAACTAACACCAAACTCAAGTTGACAAGTATATAGCCCAGATATAAATTCGCATGGGGTATTTCATATCATTACTCAATACAAATAAGCCGCACACATTTTACCCAAGCCTTGGTACAGGTAACGTAGTCCAGTCCAACATACCCCAGACAATCCTAGTCATAGTATCAGATATTGTCACTAAAGCTCTCAGCCAACCTCCAGCACCCAGACACAGGAAAGGTCAAAGGTCAAATTGTAGCCTCCAAGACCAGATCAAACAAAAGGTTGGCGTCATCTCCTGGTCAGCCAGACGGTAGGAAAGGAATTCTCCAGGCATACCCTGTGACGTATACCACTAGACGGAATCCCCCTCAGTGGCCCAGAACCCAGTCCAGAGCCAGCAAAATAGTTTGAAATTTCCGGACACTTTTTGTATGGAAAAAGTGCGCCAGAATCCGCATAGCTTAACTACTATCTTTATTATATACTTCAACAAAACCGGCCTGGTTTGGTAAAATTACTGTAGTATCTTCTGTCCAAAGGGCTATTTTCCGGGGAGGTGCAACTGCTATTTCAGAAAGAGATACAATTTCTTTATTGAATAATCGAATTGCATTTCTATTCACTATCATTGTCACTTTTTCCGAATTTATAAAGGGTTGGCCAATCAGTATTGACGCATTTTGTACTGAATCCGGTACCAGAAGCATATCTCTATTGTCATCTACTAGCTCAACTTTAAGATGAACCTTGCGTTAAGCACATTCGAAGAGCCTTCACCAAATCCTCTGATTGTTAAAGTACAAGGATAATGCTTATTTCCTAATAGTCCCGCATCACTATTTCTAATTGTGACCGAACAACACAATGTATCTTTATACGTTTGCGTCGGTTTATTGTTTACGAAACAGTCGACAAAATAAATCTGCTTTGTATCGGACTTGATGCTTTAAGCTCACTATTTGCTTAATACCCTTTTAAACACTTATCACTTGTATGGCCTAGTCTATTAAACTTTCTGCGCTCAACTCGTGGCTCACTGCATTTCGTAGAAATATGTCCACGGTCGTTGCAATTAAAACATACAAAGGCCTAGCTGTTTCCCTTTTACTGCTAACACCTTGATAGGCCTTGTTTGTGTATTCACTTTTTGCTTAATTGGATTCACGCTTATCAGCTTTAGTATATTCATGAATTTTATGCTCGTCATATTGGGTTTCTGTACCTTGCTGCCCTAGCACCAGTTTACAAGATTGACCTTACCAATCCATAAATTAAACAAGATACTTCGCCTTCACCTGTTATTTTGCAAGCTTGTATAAGGCTCCTTTTGCAATAATAATATATTGACATTGTCTCCGATAGTAACTCACTAATTTCTTAAGTGAAGTTAAAAATCCTGTTGTTCCGGAAACAATTCAATAATCAGAGTCTTCCATTCTGTTCAGCAAAGATTATCGGAAGATTTTACGATTGTACGATGTTTTTCCTAATCCAGTCAGACGATTTTGCATGTGGTGCATGATACTCTTTTCGTCCCCTGTTAATGGCTGCTAGTTACTCGGTTTTAGCAATCCACTTCATGCAGTTAAATTAAATACAGTACTTTTCACTACATATCGAACTAATTTTTCCGAATCCCGCACACTCCAATTCGACTCATGACTTATATAAGTCGTTCTACTAATAATTCTAGCCGTTGGACTCTAGTGTCCACTGATGACGATCGTTGTGTCCCTCGTTTAGCCCGCGATCCCGCTTCCCACTACAAACAGAAAAATCAAATATTTAAATAAAATAAGTCTTCACTGCACTTAGATATGTTTGATAGACTTGTAGGTCTATCTCACCGCTGTACTATAATTTTCTCACATACAAAAGAAAAACACAAATTTAAATATCGATTTTTGACTTTTTGTTTTCTCATAGGTTAAATGCGCGTGCATCTAGATATGTTAACCGACGATTATTATATCGTCCTCTTATCCTTCATACCTTTCTTTATAAAAACCAGTACCTACCAAAATCCATTTGTGTTGATCACCTTGATCAGCTAGTCCTGCCGGTCCCCTTTCATAAACCAATGCCTGCGTGTTTATTGCTTTCCCATATATTAAACAGCAATTTTATTTATTTAAAAGAATTTGATGTTGATGGTGGCGCGAAAATTCTCTTGGAAACATTCAATTTTGTGAATTTCTTACAAGACCATGTCAGCTTTTGTATAAATTGCAGCAAACAGGCTCATTAGCTTGGAACTAACTGGACCTTTTATGGCATGGTAGTGATGAGTGACAGACCCTGCTGGCACATAACCGCAAATGATTGTAAAACTTTCAGAGCAACCCACTAAGAACAAGGTCATATTCTTCGTATGATTCTTTCTTTTCGGCTCCTCAATTAACACCTCTCTGTGATAAGGGTCTGCTTTATTTCGGTGCGTTCTTTGTGTGTTTTATTTCTTTCACCATTAGAAAGATTTTTAGCATAAACTATGATCTCGTAGTATATTTTACATTCTGAATCACCAAAGAAAGATGCTTATCATTTGCCAAATGCTGGAAGAATTAACTATTCTATTAGTCTATGGGTAAACGCATCAATTAAAATATTGAACATATTAGGAGCCTTCTTTAGATTAGTTACCCTACTTATTCAGCCATCACAATCGCATCGGGGCTCTTTGGAAGTACGGCCGGGTTAATGTTTTCTCATTATTATAATGAAATAAGGCGGGAAAGAAAATAAGCTCACTATGCAAAGTCCCCGACAACCCGCTGTTGCATATGTTTCACAGATCAAAACATTACTAACAAACCTACTCTACTCAGATATGAAAACCAATATTATTTTAGAAGGTGATATAAATCAAATATTTAATAATAGCCTGGATACCGGTTGTTGATGGTGGTGATACTTGAACATTTGAAAATACTTTGCTAATAGATTCCGAAAGAATAGGTATCACTTGGGCTGCGGTACTTACATACTTGTATGGCGAAAAAGCCGATGTTAATTTGAATACATAACGAATAGCTTTGATGGACCACTGTTAGCAAAAGATCTGGCAGAGAATGCCAATGTAAATTGGAATGATAGAGTATGCCGCTGTTTGTAGGAATGACAGGGTATAACGATGTAATCAAAAATGGCAGAGTATGCCGCTGTTTGTAGAAATGGCAGAGAATGCCGATGTAACTTAGAATAGTAGAGAAGGCCGATGTTCACCACTTCAAATGATTAATTACTTCTACTTTTCTTCAGATGAACACCAGATTTTTATACATATAAAATTCAATATTGCTTATTGCATAAATTCTTCGAGCAATAATGCGCTGAAATAATTTCACTGCTAAAGTAGCGTTTGCTTACAATTTTCAGTGATTCATATCAAAGTGATGACCCAAGAATGAGTATTCTCACGATTAAAAATTTTCTTTGCATGACAGAATTCTCTTACGTTGCAAATTTTTGATCAGGTCAAGCACTCTGGTTTTGTATTTTTGCTTGTTTATGTTTACGTTTACTTTCTTTTACTTTTGTTGGCTGAGGTCATACTTTACAGTAGCATTATCTGTGGGCGGTTAGCAAGACTTCGCCCACACAAACTTTAATCTAGTCTCCTGCTGTGCTTGCGCAAGTTGTTATGACTGCAAAAATTAAAATCAAGTTATTTGAAGAAATCAAAACACTCGAAACTCAAATCTACCTTTATTTTGAATTTAATATAAAAGTTTACGACAAAATATATTTGAATCATAATGTGGTATACCTACCTACATACCTACCTATGTGTTTACCTATATATCTACCTGCATTCATAATATTCTGACATTATAGTGACATACTTATTTTCCAAGCACAACAAGAAATCATAACGTCACAATAATTCTGATGTACGAAAAACAAAAGGCAACTGTCGTACATGAAGAAATACGCAACACAGAAAATTACGCTGTACCTGCATGAGTAGGACACCCTTACCCATTACACAAAATGCATTGATTTAAACAAATGAAATCGATAATAATGCGATACACTAAAGTGGCGCGCAAGAAACAAGCAGTGTCGCAATATTAATCGCTAACCGTAATTAGTATAAGGGTTCGATGTAGGAATACTAACAAATAATTACTTCAAATATATATATATTATATAGCTACTCCCAGCAATCATAGGAGTTGTGCTTAATTAATATACTCCTCACATTCATCTGGAGTTATGCTATATTAGTTACTCTATATCTGGAGAGGGCAACTCCGATTAAACTAAAGAAGCACATCAGATGTACCACTTGGCGAAACATAATAATAACGTCTTACATATACAACATGACAACCGTGACCAGTCTTTCCTTCCATATGGCGATCCTGCCAATTCCTTAATAACATGGCGGCATTGCGAATTTCCTTTTTACTACAATAAACAAATTAAAGATGAAAAGGAAAAAGGGTTTTTATTTCTTACACTTCAACAGCGCCTCTATACAAAACAAATGGGCACTAACTGCAGAACTGTAATCTCTTTCTGGCTATGCACATTTACGAAAATATTAACAAGGTGTATCCTTCTTAATTTTAATTATTTAACAGATAAGCAAAATTAAAGCTTATCATTTTACGCTAACGAAAAACTTAATCCTTCATAACTGTCGTTGAATATTCTTACGGAAACTGAATCCTTGGCACTATTTCCTGATATCGTATGTTTTTAGCAGTTCAAAAATATTTGTAAATTTTCTTCTTCTAAATTTGCATGGACAGAACTGACTATATATTTGGAATTTTCTATAGGAAATCCGAGTAAACTGGAAAAACATGCCTTTTCTGGATTTTTTTTCTAGTCTTGTAAGGTCAGAGAACTGATGTCCAAATTTCATATATGTAAATCCAGAATTTAATTTAAAACCTCACATCCTTTATGTGTGTGAACGGTATGTCAAATCAAATCAAAGAGGCTGAAATCTGCAAAACCACTCGAATTGATTTAAGCTTTTATGTTCAAAGATTTCCAGAAATTTTACAGTTTCATGAAATTTAATTTTATGTAAAATGCTTCGATTTAATAGCTGGCTTTAACAAGAATTTTATGAACCCGGTCGGATGTAGATGTATACATATATATGTATATGAATTATATACATTTCTCTGTACTTCCATGTATATACAGAGTGTTACAGATTTGGAGACTTCCTCAACGGAAGTGATATTACTACATAGTTAACAGGATCAATAAATTCAACCTACCAATTTGTAAGTTAATAACGGGAGGGTTGATCAAGTCGAACGTTTTTGGACTGCCATTCTGTATCATAATATAAGGTCACTTAAAAAAGCACGTTTAGTCACTTTTAATTGTGGTGGTAGTAGATATAGATAGACTTAAAGATCATCATTTTGTCAATGGAATTAGAAAATATTAGTGCAAAATTGCAATACAGAGGAGACAAATTTGTGAAGTTGATTCAGTCTAGAACTTACCACCTGATAAAAAAAAGTCAAGTACACAGTGTTATACGGGCTTTGAAGTGGTTTAAGACGGAAAGAAATATTTGAAAGATTTAAAACTCATTTTGACGAATATTCCACAAGTTAAGTTTTACTAAGTATTACGATTCACGCGAGGGATGCGCTGTATTTTGTTGCACAGACTCGAGGATTAAGTGGCATAGTAAGCAATTAAGCACATGGATCCCATATATCTTTAAAGCCAAAGAAAATTCCACTGCGTTTCTCTCAATTATTACTAAATAAATTCGAGAACGGACAATCATCCAACTTCAGTATGTGAAATTCTAGATATTTCCACAAATTAAGGATATTATTTTGGCCGCCTTATTTTTAAAGATTTTGAATTTTCGAGATATTTAATTGTTTATTTAGAGCTATTTCAACTATCTGAGATTGAGTGCACATAAAATTACGCATGGTGTTCGAACACAGGGTTCATTTGTTTCATCAGAAATTTTAGGCCATTGATTTTGGGCTATAACAACATTTGAAGTCGTTTTGTATACCGACTGAGTCTTAAACAAATAGTTGTTAAGTAGGTACACAGTTCCATTTCTTAGGAACGATCAGAGGAGCATAATTGTGAGAACAATGGACTCTTGTTTTAATACTGATCTTACAATTGTTAACAATAAAACTGGCTACGTGCTTCCTTTACTAATTTCAAAACTTCTGTCATATGAACGATTCTAATAAAGTTTCATTCACTATCCCTATGGGCTTCAAAATGACTTCACAACGGGTCCAAATGGGATCCCTTTAGCCTTTTTAAAGTCTTACAGCCTTGCCCCGGGCAGCTGCGTTGAGAATTGTTTTCAACAAATCGCTCGATACTTATTGTTTCCAGCAACTATGGAACAATTCCTTTATTATACCTATCCACAAAAAAAGTAGTAAAAATGAAATTTCTAACTATAGGCGTATGGCAAAATTATCTTGCATACGCAAATTATTCGAATCTATCATTTTCTGTCAACTATCAACTTCCTCTAAGAATTTGCTCTCTTCGAACCAACATGCTATTATTTCGGGCAAGCGTACAACCACTAACTTTGTCTCAGATACCATTAGTGGTTTGCAAAAGGCTATCAGACAGGTTGTATTTATACAGACTTTCGTAAAGCGTTCGACTTTTTAAAATGGAAAAGTATGGGTTTCCTCTAATATTTCTTAAATATACGGAGTCTTATTAAGATAACAGAACATATTAAATCTTATTTCGACATTCCATATCAAGAGCTTTGAAGGCTTCGTCTGACATACCAGACCATTGAGACCGCTGTTCTTTATTTTATCTATGGTCGACATTGTCTCTATTGTGAGGCACTGTAAAGTGTTGACTTATGCTGATGACGACGTTAAACTTTTGGCCTAGATTAAATCTTATAACGATTATGAACAGGTAGGAAATGACCTTCGCAGATTTTTAAGATTGGTGGAAGGGCAATAACTTGGTACGCAATAAAGACAAATGCGAGGCTATGACTTTCCACAGAAATCAGAAACCAATTACTTACGATTACACCGTGTGGTTTCTGTCTGTGACCTGGATGTCATGTTTGAACATAGATTGAATTTTATTTCCCACATAATCTACATGGTATCAAAGAGTAGTTCTATCCTCGGCTTTATAAAACGCTGGTCCCGAGAGCTTTCGAATCCTACCATAAAATTGCGTTTGTGCTTTTGCTTTGTAAGACCCTTGTTGAATACGCTAGTCAGGGCTGCTCTCTATTTTATGGTACACATATCGATCGTATCTAATCTGTTCAGCGGAACTTCCTAAGATTTAACCTCAGGCACCTACGCTGGAATAATTCATTAATTTTTCCACCATATGAGGATCGCTTGAAGCTTTGAAATATGCACTCGCTTAAGAAATATCGGACGACTTCCCATGTAACCTTTGTGCATCAACTCTAACGCGAATATTATTCTCCGTTTTTACTTGAAAAAATCTGTTTTCGTGATAGTAGGCACAATTTGAGAAGGCTACCTCTTTTGCTCCTCAAGGCCTAACTTAAGCATGTACGAATCGCATGTGCATTACTGTTAATAATATGGCTAAGCATTTTGTTTGTGACGTTTCTAAGCACATTTTCAAAAAACATCTATATAATTATTTCCTTTGTTCTATTTAACGATTTTAGATTTTTTTATTCGATGTTTCATGTCATTTTATCCGGTGTTCGGTTTATGTTTATTTTAACATACTAATATTAACTCCGACTAAATGATGCAAAGCATGTATTATTGACCTTTTAGCTATTATACGTGTAACGACAGGGAGCTTGTGGTAAGCTGGTTTTGATAGTAAAATAATTATTCAAGCTTACATATAGTAAATCTAATCAACAAACGTTGATGCGTTTGCAGAAAATCATCTTTATCTAGAAATGAGATACTCATCAAAATCCATTGTATATATAGTAGACCTTTCTATCAGGGTATACTTTTCAAATAGTTGATAATCATGAGGGTTTGGGTACGTCTCCATGATACAAGCCCAAAATTGTATGCCAGCTAAAGAATAAAGTGATGTAGAGGTGTGGGAATTAAAGATTGTTTTTTTTTTAATAACCATCCTATAACTTTTCAGCGCTACCTTCATAAGGATAATCTAATTTTAATCCAAAAATATTTATCACCCCAACTATTCTCTTAACTTAGGTCTCCACAAAATCGCATTTGCGGAACTATAACTGAGTTTTGTCATTTAGCTAATATTTTATTCATCAACGGAAATTTTTCATATCGATTCCAAGATGCCCAAATTCTTTTTAATAATTAATCTCAATAGGTTAATAGTCCAGTCAGTAGGGGTTTTTGCGCTGAAAAAGGTGGGGTAGTTGTGGGTTTTATATATGTTATTCAGTTCCGAGGCCCGATGAAAAATTCAAGTTTAGACCCTTGAGGGGCGGGGGGTCCGCCATCTTAGATTAAAGGTACCAAAAATTGTTGTTTTTTGTAAGATAATTCCTCAACGGTTGATCCTACGACAAAAATGCATAATATAAATTTGAAGAAGACTGTATTCCCTACATTTTTGAAGTGTAACGAGTTACAGGGGCGGAAACATGAACATTCTTCCAAAAATATGTATACATATAGCACCATTTATAGAGGATGTTTCGTCCAAAGTGGTCTATAGGACAGGAGGTGATAGTTGTCAGTAGCTACCTAGTCAAACAAAAAAGTATATAGCAAGGGAGGCCGGCATCTAAACCATTTCAGAGTTAAAGGGTGATTAAGAAAATTTGCTAGTCTTTCACAAAACTACAGAGTGTAGGTTTACTTATAGAGCTCACTGTATGCAAAATTTCATGGCCTATGCAACGACTGCTCGATCAGCCCCGTACTCCTCTTTTCTCAGAAGTTTTGACGGTCTACACTAGAGATGATTCATACCTTTTGTGACTGAAATCACTTCATGTTAAAAATATATCGTCTAAGTCCGGTATGACCTGAATAGGTTATGAGCTAATAAATGTTTAAGAGCTACAGTGCGGACATAGGTATAATGGGTCCAATTAAAGGGGAGAGTGGACAGTCAAAGTCAATAAAAAGGTAAGAAAATCCGAAATTCCTAGTTTAGACCACAGTAGCTCCTGAGGAGAGAGCAGTACGGGACTGGTCAATAGTTGCGGGAAAGTCCATGAAGTTCTACATTCAATAAAGACTAGCAAATTATCTTAATCACCCCGTAACTCCGAAATGGTTGAGATGCCGGCCACAATGCCACACAATTTTTTGTTCGACTAGGTGTCTACTATTATCTCCTCTCCTATGGACGAAACACCCTGTATAAAAGGTGTACTATATGTATACATATTTTCGGAAGAATGATCATGTCGTTTCCGCCCCTGTAACTTGTTACATATTAGATTTACAAAAAAAGTGCTTTTACAAAAAATATATGGAATTCAGTCTTCTTCAAATTTATATTTTTACATTTTTGTCGTAGGATTAAACGTTGAGGAATTATTTTGAAAAAACCAAATATTGGTACCTTTAATCCATGATGGCGGAACGCGATGATCTCCTTCCCACCTTCAAGCGGTTCCGCATACAATGCTGTCTTAAAATCGACCTTATACCATGTACTTTTCAATATATATAGTGTTTAATGAAAAATTTGCATATTTTACAAATCACCCTGTAACTCGGTAGGGTGACATTTTGGCTCCCCCCTCTTTTCATACAATTTTTTACTTGTCTGGATGACAGGAATCATTTGGCAAAGTATAGTCGTATTAGTCCAGGACACCCTGTAACAGCACCTCAGCTCTTGGATATCGCTGAGGGTTGTTCACTAAGAAAGGAGTCTCAGCGAGCAAAGGAAAGACGTGGAAAGATCTATGCTGAGCTCCTAGATCAGCGAAGGCCGGCTAAAGCTCATGGGTTGGGGTGGATGAAAAAAAAAAGAACTCCGCTGATCAGGAACCAAGAGAAAAGAGAAAAACCAGAAAAAACAAAAAAAACGAGGAGAGAAAAAAAAACCCCAAAGGCAAGAGCACCGGATATCGAGAGCTATACCTTAAGATACGCCCCCCCCCCCCCCCCCTAAGTGTATTTACGTCCCCATTTTGTTCGGACACCCTGTCATCCTCCCGGCCCACAAGTACTCCCGCAAAAGGCTTATTAACTCATTATGTAATTATTTTATTCTCGCAAAGAACAAAGAAGCTATCCCGGATTCTCCATAAGAGAATTTATACACTAACAATAGAATATGCTTATGCTAATTATAATGTGTATTTATAGATATATAATGTAGGAAAAAAAAATATAAAAAAAAAATCAAGGTTTTAATTCATGCAAATTATCACTACTTAACTATCCATCTTTGCGCCCGGACTATGCTTCAATGCGAGTACGGCTAGCAAAGGTTAAACTCTAGCGATAATATAACTAGTCAAAAAAATAATAATTCAAATTCAAATATATACGCACTACTTTTAATACTATAAGTATCAAAGAATTATATCATGAGTAGCTAGCTACCTACTTACTTGATTTAAAAAAAAAATCATTCTGCGGACTGAGAATTGGACTGCAATCTTTTGAACCCAAAAAAATATAAATATGTAGTTCTTATGTGCAGGTTAGATTGCCTGTTATTTTTACGAATTATGTATATAAAAAATTATAAATTATAAATTATAAAATAATAAGGTAGGTACTTACCGGTGCATCCTCGAAGCTTCGTGTGATGCTGTTGGGAGTGCCTGTTCTAAACATAACAGCAAAGAAAATTAAATCCTGCCTTAAAACTCAATAGCATGCACCCACTGTTGATTAATATGCTAAGGTTCAGCGATGCTACAATTCTCGTTCCTTCAGAAATAAGAAAAATTTGTACACACTTCTATTACAATGCCAAATTCTAGAGAAAAAACATACGATCTGATTTCACTATGGTTCACTAAAAAAACTGTTCCTATAGATTTTTAAAAGCCCTACTAAAAGAACTAGTATTTATAAAAAAAAATGCAGGTTGCTGTCACTCTGATTCGGTGAAAATGCTGGTGCAGGCTTATTTGTATAGAGTTGCGGGAGTTATCTTGCTACCCTATCCACTCCTTTATGGCTGTGTTTTCCTATCCTTCCTGAATTGCAGTCTTATCGTTTGGAGGTTCTGATTGATAGGAACCACCAATCTTGCAATTTCGCTTCCGCCGAGCCTTCCCTATTGAGGCTTTTAGCGCTTATTTCCTAAAGGGAGGATTAGATCCAGTATTAGTTTATAGATTGCCGGATTCATTGGTTTTTATTATTTTTCTTTTTAAGACTGCCACTCTCACCTTTATTTTATGTTTTCCTTTATTTATTTAGGCTTTCACAAAAAAAAAACACCCGGTGCTACGCACTATGGGAGGAATTCGCGATCACGAACTTATGTAGTACTGTGATTCGTTTAACTTTTATTTTAAATTCGAGGTTACCTTGGAGGATATTACCGCCATAACCAGTGTATATAATATAATATGATCACCACAAATATTTACTTGCCACTGTGCTAAAAGAAAGCGCGCTCGGATGATAGAGCGAAACGAAAGTTATAGATCTGTTTCTGTCGGCGATTGATCTGACTGTGATCTATCAAAATGATCATGACTGATAACCCGCTACAACTGGCTTAAGTTAAGCCATATGATTGATTTGGTCGATAAAAATACACAGTTAAACCTATCTGAAATCGCACTCGCCAGAGAAATCAATTCTTGTTAAATGGATAGATCGCTTTGTATGATTGGTGGATTCAGTGGCTTGAAATTTATACGGGATTCTCAGCAGATCGAAAACAATGCGTGAGGAATTTGCTACTGTTATGCAAAATTCTCATTCTGCCATGCGAAATTCTGTTGTCTGATGCCCGCAGGCGATTATAAATTTGTGTTGTTTTTTTTATCTCTTGCATTGAATTTGTATGTATAGAGTGAGGTTTGTTGGCACCACTATCTCCTATCAGATGACAGCATAATGGAATAGGACATGACTTGGGAACGTGATCGTTACAGGGCAGCTTCACTACTCTACAGTATTTGGTCCAAGTGAAGCTGAAGACATTGCACGTTCCAAGTTGAAGGATTCTTGTTCCTTATTATGGTTGGCTTCCAATGTGGGAACGCCCCACACCCTGAGATAATCCGAAGAGTCTGCCGGGCTAAATGTTCTAAGTAAAACGCCGTATTGACAATAGGATTATTGGATAGTCCTCTATTATTATGAGCAATTTATTTCTTAGTCAAAGAACGTTCTAAGCGCGCAAGTCTTTTCCATGAAAGACTCCAAGCCACTTCCCTTCTAGATCTTCGATCTCATACAGGCAAGTACCCACCCTACGACGTATGCGTATGTTTAGTTGCATCGCTTTGGGCGAAGTTGCGCAAAAATATGGGTTGACCTGTCTGGTATTGAATCGGTCTGGCTCGCAAATTGTATCTTCTAGCATTTTTGTTGTGTGCTTCTTTCAAGTACGTCTGAATCTTCTCATGTACAATAGAGAGTCGAGTATCGGGGGAAAAGGACTCGATGTTACCTTCTCCTACACAATTCAAGGCTCTTAAGGTCTCATAGATACTGCCATCATGTGATAGCCAAAGGTAAGGAAATATGGACTAAATCTAGTGGTTTCGTGAACGGAGTTCCGCAAGGCACAGCATATCTCGTCGAGGTGATGATCCCATAATCGATGATCTTCCTTTAAGTATGCTCTAATTGTACTTAATATCGATCGGTTTACGCGTTCTGACGCATTTGCCTGAGGCGAATAGAACGCAGTTTGCATATGTTTCACCCCATAATGAGCCAAGAATTCTTGGAAATCGCGTGAGAGAAATTGTTTCCCGTTATCGCTTACCACAGTTTCAGGAACACCAAACACCGAGAAAACTGACTCTCTAAGAAACCTAGTAACCTGACTAGCCTTTGCCTCCCGTACAGCTTTCAAAAACACAAATTTAGTAAAGTGATCAAGCACTACAATAACCGTTGTGTTACCAGCTTTTGAACGCGGATAAGGACCGTGTCCGGCCGATGCACTATCATGTTCCTGATGAAGGATTTCAGGCACCATTGGATTTGGTGTCCACAATTTCCAAGAGGGTATATCGGTAAGAGAGTCACTTTCCGAAGGTTCTATGCGTATATACACTTTATTCTCATAAACCTTAATGTTAGGATACTTTTCTGGAGCAGTGGTGAGGGTTTGCATCCACTTAATGTAATCCTTATCCTTGAAATGCAGACTGAAACAAGTAACGTTTGGAGCTAAGGCGGTGGATTCATCTACCAGCTCCTCAATAGTGTCACAGTAATCCCGCGACAAGGCATCAGGAACAATGTTTTGACTTCCCTTCTGGTGCTCAATTTCAAAATTGAAAGCTTGCAATTTCAGGCTCCACCGGGCCAGTCGACCAGAAAGATCCTTCTGGCTCATCAGCCATTTTAAATTTGCATGGTCCGTGATAATTGTGAATTTGAATCCTTCGATATAAGCACGGAATTTTTTTACACTTAGCACCGCAGCGAAGCACTCTAGCTCAGTAATGCTATAATTTTTCTGGGCTGGGTTGAGTTTTTGACTCATAAAGGATATCGGTTGCTCGTGTCCATCTTCAGTTTTCTGAAATAGCACGCCACCAACTCCAGCAGTGCTTGCATCACAGCGAATATAAAAAGGACGCTTGTAGTCGGGATTTGCAAGAAGTGGGGTCGTAGTTAGGAGACATTTCAATTCTTTGAAGGCCTGTTGCGCTTCTTCGGTCCACTGAAATTTAACTTTCTTACGTAGGAGATCTGTAATTGGAGCGGTAATAGCAGCATAATTTGGTATGAGTGGCCTGTATCATCCGGCCATGCCAAGCAGACGACGTACTTGCCGAACTGTGGATGGTGCAGGGAAATCTACAATCGCAGACACTTTTGCAGGATCGGTTTGAAGACCACCTTCGCCATTAATATATCCGAGATATTTTACCTTTCGCATTATAAATTTACTCTTTTCAACGTTTATTGTCAGTCCTGCCTTTCGCAACAACTGTGCAATTCGCCTCAGCAATTCTAAATGCTCTTCTAAGGTAGATGAAGTCACTAGAAGGTCATCTAAATAGACAAAAACTTGATCGTGTAGCTGATGGGGAATGACTCGGTCCATAAGACGACACAATGTTTGAGGAGCATTACACAACCCAAAAGGCATAACCTTAAATTGGTACAAAGGTCTTTTGGGTACCGAAAACGCGGTTTTTTCCTTAGAATTTCCTGACAGAGGCATCCTTTAGGTCTAGACTCGAAATATATCGAGCCTCGTTTAGTCGACCCAACAGTCTATCAATTAATGGAAGAGGATATGCTGTCTTTTCTTGTGATTTCATTTAGTTTTCGCGAATCCAAGCAAAGACGGACATTGCTATTGCTTTTCTTAACTAATACAATGGGTGAACTCCACGCGCTTTGGCTTTCTTCCAATACGTCGAGCGATAACATTCTATCTAATTCTGCATAGAGTTTCTCGCGTATAGCTGGTGATACGGGGTAGTGTCTTTGTTTAATGGCTTGATGACCGCTAACGTCGATGACATGTTCAATTAAGGTGGTTCGCCCCAATCCATCTTTTGTGAATGATGGGAACTCCTCCTTTATCATTTCAACCTGATGTTGTTGGTCGGGTGATAGGGCATGAAAATCTTGTTCAGGATTGTCTGGGTTGGCCGCGTTTTCCTGTAGTTCGTTAATACAGAGAGGTATGATCCCAAAAGTATCCCAGAAATCAATACCGAGAATTAATTCTTGTTTCAGGCTTGGAACAATAAAGAATCGACATAACTTTTCACGCTCATTATAAGATACCTTCAAATCCACGAAGCCAATTACTTGGTTCGGAGTACCATCTGCAGTTTGAATAGTCGAGTGAAGTTTGCGATAAGGTATTTTAGTTTGGGTTAAAAACTCAATTGACTTATCACCAAGAATGCTGACAGAAGCGCCGCTGTCTAGGAGGCCACATAGTTGCCTCCCGACAAGTTTAACTACAATGTGGTGTCGTCGATCGCCACTAAGACTAATTATTGAGGATGCTATTGACTTAAATAGCCTCCGACGTAGCTTAAAGTACTCGATGCTGCGCAGCTTCCACCTCTTCGAGTTCCTAGCAAGAGAGTTTCGATCAGGTTGTTCGTTTTCTTGGTCGAACTTTTGAGAATGGTCAATAACATTGGGGAATTCCGTTTGTACGGCTATCGATCTATAATTTATGGCTATTTGTTGTGGTCGCAATTGGGGTTTGTGTTGACTCCAATGCTCACTTTCCTTGGTCTGGAGCTGTTCTCGTTCACAATCGAACGCGATGCTCCAGTTTTCCTCGCGTTCGCCGCTAGGTTTCCCGAATTTTTTTTCGGACAGAATAGACAATTCGGTTTGAGGATGTTTGACCTGCCGCAACCATAACAAAATATTCCTTTTGGTGGAAGTTTGCAATCGACATATCTGTGACCTAGATCTTTACAGTTCCAACAGATAATACACTGAGAAGGGGAACAAGATGAGGTTCCACCGCTTCCAAACTCCAAGGCAGATATCTCCTGTTCGGCATCATCTGGAGCGGGGTTTTCCTCATAGCTCCACTCAAAATCTTTATCCGGTAAAGTGGAATTTTTAATTGCATGAACTGCGGTGTTAGAGCGAACAATTCGAGTTACGTTATGGGGTGGATCAAAGCCGTGATCTTCCGTGTTAAAGATTGAAACTGTCATCATGGCATTCTGTAAAGCCGGTTCCATATTAGCCCGCAGTATTTCTAATAGTTCTAAATCATTAAAAGGGTTACGTAACCTTCCGTTTAAGCCTTCAATATGCAATAAAAAGTCATTGAAGCTCTCTCTATGCCGTTGTTTACGAGTCTCAATTGTTCTTCGAGTCTCCCGCTCTGATTCATGACTGGAAAACCGCTGAGTCAGTGCATCACGAAGCTGTTTCCAAGACAGTCTAGTTTGAGTCCCGAACTTACGAGTATAGACCCAATACCAGGATTCTGCAGTTCCAGACAAAAAATTAGGCAGAAACCCTACCAGGTTCTCTAAATCACAATTATCGTTTCGGGCGTATGCTTCCAACCTGAACAGGAAATCATGAATATCTGAGCCCTCACTATTACCATCAAATTTCAGCTTCCATGTCGGAGCATGAATACTTAAGTTTTTGGAATGATAACTGTAGTGTGGTCTGCCTGTGGGATTTTCTTGACTACCTGTACTAGGGCCCTTATAACCACGTTGATAATCAGCACCTAGCGTGGTCGCTGTACCAGATGTAGGAGGAACAGGAACATTTTTCGGTATCTGGGGGAACGGATACCCATGTGAGACGAAGGGATATTGGAATGTTCCAGTTGTTTGATTTCCGCCCATAAATGGGTTCCCAAACATAAGCGGATTTAACAGCGGGTTATAAAATGTCCCAGGCACTGTAGGATAAGTCGGCGGATTATGCGATGATGCCACTAGAGGAGGTTGAGACAAATTCTCATTATGGAAACGAGGAACCTCCTGAGATGATTCTGTAGCAGAGAGTTGAGAAAGTCTTGACCCAGTAGTCTCGTTCCTAGAAGTAGACTCTGCCAGAAAATCTAACTCTTGCGGTGACTTTTCGCTAATTTCTTTAGACTTAAGCGGTTCCAAGGGTAATTGTGGAAGAGGGGAGGAAGTTTCGTCTTGTTGTGGTAATATATCCACCCGATTATCGGCCTCCCTTTTTAAGATTTTTAGCTGGCTTAGTAATACAGAGGCAGTGTCCGAATACGTAGGCGAACTATTCACCAATCTCATCATTCTGTCCTGCCAATGTTGCAAACGAGAGCGCACCACAGCCACCTCAGCTGAATAAGCACTCTTTTGGAGCAAGCCTTGAAAATCCGCGATCTTTGTCCTACATAGGTTGATTTCTCTGTCAGGGTTCTTTTTCGCAGCCTCATGTGGGCTTAAGGGTTTCTGGTCTGGACAAAGCAATTCAGCATCAAGGGCGTCTTTTATTGCTTCCAGAGTTTTATTACCGAGCTTATTTATATCAATATTACGCAGGATGAGCTCTAAAGCGAGCTCCTCCTTATCCAAATGCGAGGGGTTCATACTTTTACTGCCACTTCAATCAGTAACCAAGAAGTATTTTGAATCTATGCAGATTAATATTATTTTTTTTTTCCAAGACCAGCAAATTGCGCTTCGCCGCGAACAGATTCAAGGGATATACTTGAATAATTTCGTTCAGTCAAACGGTATATCTATGTAAGTAGAAACTACTCTGGTATAAGTACTTAGTAATGGGTAGACAACAAAAAATTGTAATATAATGATGTCCTATCTGTAACTCTAGCAACTATATAGATAGACACTAAGCGACCGATATTCAAAAAGATACACTAAAAGAAAAATTTCCAAAATAATTCATGTGTGCGGAGTACTTGTTTGGACCAGTAAGGAGGGGTGCCTGGGTATGAAGGCTTTTAATCTAGAAAGGAACTTAGACTGAAAAGAAGGAGCGTACAGAATACAATATAACACTGTATGTATGGTTATATTCTTCGCGCATTATGATCGCGTTCAACTCACGTGATTAAGAGGGTTGCCAATGACTATCAAGACCTTACGAGCGGCACCTACGCCCAATCTAACACATGCTTGTGAGTCCATAGTCAATATATTAACAAGAAGTGTGTGTGAAAGTTGTCCAGCAAAATCCGCGCAACTCTTAATAAGTCAATAAAAGCGACAAAATATGTACCGGGGAGCTTGTTTTATCTTTCTCTCATCTTTGGTGAAGGCAAAAAGAAAAGAAAAAAAAAGTAATCGAAGTGTAAAATTAGGATCATTTTTCCCAAAAAAATACCGCAGATTTCCAAACGCCTATACCGACGGTGAGTCTTACTATAAGAAATCGAACCGCTGATCACAGACGCGATATCTATGAAAGGGTTGCTTTGGGAAAGAAAGATTTTTGCCGTAATGGTGAAAAATCTTCCGCGAACAAGTCATCTCCGTAATGATTTGTATCTAGCAGTTTTCGTTGCGCTGTCCTGTTAATGATTGATGTGAACCTCAGCCGAATCAAGCTACTTCAAACACCTGTACAGCAGCAACATGGAACCAATAAAGCTAAAGGCAAAGAAATTATGTATTTAAAAAAAATGAAATCATATAAAAATTAAGTCGAGACCGTTTGGGCGCCACTTGTGTAACAGCACCTCAGCCCTTGGATATCGCTGAGGGTTGTTCACTAAGAAAGGAGTCTCAGCGAGCAAAGGAAAGACGTGGAAAGATCTATGCTGAACTCCTAGATCAGCGAAGGCCGGCTAAAGCTCATGGGTTGGGGTGGATGAAAAAAAAAGAACTCCGCTGATCACTGCAAGGAACCAAGAGAAAAGAGAAAAACCAGAAAAAACAAAAAAAACGAGGAGAGAAAAAAAACCCCAAAGGCAAGAGCACCGGATATCGAGAGCTATACCTTAAGATACGCCCCCCCCCCCTAAGTGTATTTACGTCCCCATTTTGTTCGGACACCCTGTCATCCTCCCGGCCCACAAGTACTCCCGCAAAAGGCTTATTAACTCATTATGTAATTATTTTATTCTCGCAAAGAACAAAGAAGCTATCCCGGATTCTCCATAAGAGAATTTATACACTAACAATAGAAAATGCTTATGCTAATTATAATATGTATTTATAGATATATAATGTAGGAAAAAAAATATAAAAAAAAATTCAAGGTTTTAATTCATGCAAATTATCACTACTTAACTATCCATCTTTGCGCCCGGACTATGCTTCAATGCGAGTACGGCTAGCAAAGGTTAAACTCTAGCGATAATATAACTAGTCAAAAAAATAATAATTCAAATTCAAATATATACGCACTACTTTTAATACTATAAGTATCAAAGAATTATATCATGAGTAGCTAGCTACCTACTTACTTGATTTAAAAAAAAAACATTCTGCGGACTGAGAATTGGACTGCAATCTTTTGAACCCAAAAAAATATAAATATGTAGTTCTTATGTGCAGGTTAGATTGCCTGTTATTTTTACGAATTATGTATATAAAAAAAAAATAGGTAAATTATAAAATAATAAGGTAGGTACTTACCGGTGCATCCTCGAAGTTTCGTGTGATGCTGTTGGGAGTACCTGTTCTAAAGATAACAGCAAGGAAAATTAAATCCTGCCTTAAAACTCAATAGCATGCACCCACTGTTGATTAATATGCTAAGGTTCAGCGATGCTACAATTCTCGTTCCTTCAGAAATAAGAAAAATTTGTACACACTTCTATCACAATGCCAAATTCTAGAGAAAAAACATACGATCTGATTTCACTATGGTTCACTAAAAAAAACTGTTCCTATAGATTTTTAAAAGCCCTACTAAAAGAACTAGTGTTTATAAAAAAAAAATGCAGGTTGCTGTCACTCTGATTCGGTGAAAATGCTGGTGCAGGCTTATTTGTATAGAGTTGCGGGAGTTATCTTGCTACCCTATCCACTCCTTTATGGCTGTGTTTTCCTATCCTTCCTGAATTGCAGTCTTATCGTTTGGAGGTTCTGATTGATAGGAACCACCAATCTTGCAATTTCGCTTCCGCCGAGCCTACCCTATTGAGGCTTTTAGCGCTTATTTCCTAAAGGGAGGATTAGATCCAGTATTAGTTTATAGATTGCCTGATTCATTGGTTTTTATTATTTTTCTTTTTAAGACTGCCACTCTCACCTTTATTTTATGTTTTTCTTTATTTATTTAGGCTTTCACAAAAAAAAACACCCGGTGCTACGCACTATGGGAGGAATTCGCGATCACGAACTTATGTAGTACTGTGATTCGTTTAACTTTTATTTTAAATTCGAGGTTACCTTGGAGGATATTACCGCGATAACCAGTGTATATAATATAATATGATTACCACAAATATTTACTTGCCACTGTGCTAAAAGAAAGCGCGCTCGGATGATAGAGCGAAACGAAAGTTATAGATCTGTTTCTGTCGGCGATTGATCTGACTGTGATCTATCAAAATGATCATGACTGATAACCCGCTACAACTGGCTTAAGTTAAGCCATATGATTGATTTGGTCGATAAAAATACACAGTTAAACCTATCTGAAATCGCACTCGCCAGAGAAATCAATTCTTGTTAAATGGATAGATCGCTTTGTATGATTGGTGGATTCAGTGGCTTGAAATTTATACCGGATTCTCAGCAGATCGAACACAATGCGTGAGGAATTTGCTACTGTTATGCAAAATTCTCATTCTGCCATGCGAAATTTTGTTGTCTGATGCCCGCAGGCGATTATAAATTTGTGTTGTTTTTTTTTTATCTTGCATTGAATTTGTATGTATAGAGTGAGGTTTGTTGTCACCACTATCTCCTATCAGATGACAGCATAATGGAATAGGACATGACATGGGAACGTGATCGTTACAACCCTGTGTATCAAAAATTAAATTTTTGTATGGCAACCCTACGAAGGAGTTGGCTGATTCGTCCCATTTTCGAATTCAAATTTCCATTTCTTTCAAAAAATCGTGCAAAATTTCAATTCTCTCATTGGACGCGTTGTTAGGCACTGTGCAAATAAATAGTAAAAAGAAATTTTTGTATGGCAACCCTATTTTGAACTTAAATTGTTTTTTTAAGAGCTTCGGTGCAAAGTGTCAGCTGCCTAACTGAAAGCGCTCTCGAGTTATCGTGAGAACAGACGGACAGACGGATGGAAGAATAGACAGATGGGCGAGCGGACGGACGGGTGAACGGACATGCATTAATCAAAATAGCTTTTCATATTATGCATGGTTATCCAATCCATTTTGGTCTACCAGCATCATATCTATGTGATATAAACGGAATGACACACTTAGTATACCATTTAGAATTCATCTAGGGTATAAAAAGAAAAGGATTTATGTTATGCTTAGGATACTATATAATATCGAAAAAAAAATCACAAAAGTAGCCATCTTGAACAAATATAAAGTTTACCCGGTAATAAAGTATTGTTGTCTTATAATGAAAAAATTATAGCTGTACACTTTCATTCGACTATCTCTTATACCCTAGACAGACTGTGTCCATAATGACTTAATTTGAAATTAAGTCATTTCAAGGAAATGAAGAGGTGACAGACTGCGGACGAAAGTTAGATCATCTGAAATGTCATTTATATATCACTTGGCAGTTCCTCACTGTTAGTAACGATCATAGCAGAGTTGAATAATTTAATTAAATCCTATCAAGAAAATGTTCGAGCATTTGCTGTAATTAACGCATTTAGACAGCACGACATCTTTTTTGTTGAAAGATTTGAAAAAGAAAAGCTGCAAAGAGATTACGTCGACCGGCAGCAACTTTGGGTTCGACATACCTTTCAAATTATAAAAGCAGAAGGATTCGGAGTCTGGTAAATTCACTTGATGTACATATATTAGAGTGATACTGTAATATTTTATTTTAGTACCGAAGCAGCACTTACTGCAAAACTGAGGTTCCAAGCCATACAAAAAATCAGTTTAATGAAGACTTTCGGGTTAATGAAAAAACATTTCACTATTTTCTACAAAATTTGAGTTGTCTCGAATGTGAAAATACTCAATTTCGGCAAGCAAGAAAGAAGCAAATTGGAATAGCCCTCTATTCTTTGGGTGGTTCCTCTGTAGAGTACAGAATAATTGCAAACTTGTTTGGAGTAGGCCGAACGACTGTAGAAGAAATTGTTCCAGAATTCTGTGAAGCAGTTTGGTGTAAGTTTAGAGGAAAATATATAAATGCGTATCCTCCAACTGAGGCAAAATTAAAGGAAGTTGTCCAAGGATTTCATCACTTGGTTTCCCACAATGTTCCGGAGCTTTGGGTATGTGAAAACTATGTTACCATCAATACTTTTACGACTATATATCTTCCAGATGTGGCACCTATAAATGTTAATCCGCCAAAAGACCTAGCCGTGGACTATTATAATTATAAGGGCTGGCATTCCGTAGTTTTATTGGCAGCTGATTACAAGTATTTTTGAAAAGTTTTTAGAAATTATTTTTCTAAGGAAGTACTTTAGATACAAGTTTACATACATCAGTGTTGGAGCTCCAGGAAGATGAAATGATTCATTCATATTTGAAAAGCCAAAGTTCAAACAACACCATGAAACGAATGAAATTATCAAAAAATATATTAGGAAAATAAAAAAATGTTCAATTCAATTCAATTCAATTCAATTAATTTATTAATGGCATCTACACAATTAAGTTTCTAATTAAACTTATATCTATGCGCAGGAGATAATTAAAATACAAATAACTCTACAGCTAAACTTATGATATACATATGCTACAATAATAAGAAACAAAATAATAATAGTAGAATGGTTAAATAAAAATAAAATAAAATAAAGATCAATTCAGAATGGAAAAAAAAAATTTAAAACAAAAGCCGAAAGAAAACAAATATCTATCTATCTATCTTGCAGGAAGCCCAACAAACCTACACAAAAACTATGACCACTGCTATTACTCTTAAGTTCAAGGGGAAGAGTGTTCCATAGTCTGATGGCTTGGGCAAGGAATTGACGCTCAGAAACCCGATTACTGTAGCTTGGCATAGTTAGATTCATTGTCCTCTGAGACCGTAAAAAACTGAGCTTTTGATACAAATAAGTTGGTCTGCGATATTGAATCAAGTTACGTAAAAAAAGTATCATGCGAAAGTCCAGATATGTACGAAGTGTGCAACCAAAGATTGAATTCACATAAGCAGAAACATGGTCATATCGCCGAAGCCCAAAACAATAACGAACCGCAGAGTTGAAAGCTACATTAAGTTTTCTCTGAGAAATTGAGTCAACTGCACAAAACAGCTCACAGCCGTAAGTAAGTAGTGGTACTATGTACAATGGCTTTAGTTAAAAATACTCGAGTCTGAACAGGCGTATACGATGCAGATAAAGATAGTTTGCGAAGAGTTGCATATATCCTTGACACAACAGAATTAACATGATCTGACCAAGTTAAAGTTCGATTCAATCTTACACCAAGATCTTTTACCACGTTATTATAGGGAATCACCTCATTGTTCATACTGAGTGCAGGGCAGCTGGGTATGTCAATTACGGTTTTATGTATAATTATGGCACTGGACTTAGAAGGGTTCAGAACCAGCTTGTTTTCAACAGCCCAGTTATAGACATTTCTTAAATCAGAATTCATGCACTCGACTGCATCACAAATTTGAAATGTATAACTGAACATCACCAGCATACAAGTGGTATCTACAATGCAGAATAACACCAGTAAGATCGTGGATGAAGATGGTAAACAGCAAAGGTCCTAGAATAGATCCTTGGGGCACACCACTAAATACTGGCAGAAAATCAGAAACTCTGCCGTCACAACAAATCTGTTGCTGCCGGCCTGTGATGTAACTGTTAATAAGCTTACATGCTGGAGTAGAAAAATCAAAATGTGTAATGAGTTTATTAATTAAGACGGCATGATCAATTCTATCAAATGCTTTGGAGAAATCTAATAGGCTTAGAATAGTTAAATTATTTGCCGCCATTGCTTCGCGAATGTCATCGCTTATTTTAATTAAGGCTGTGATGCAGCTATGTTTTGACCTAAAGCCAGATTGATAGCGTGCTAATAGACCACTATTTTCAATATAATGACACAGCTGATTGTGCATTAATTTTTCGAGCACTTTTGAAAAGAAAGGAAGTATTGAAATAGGACGATATTCCTGGGTACCTAATTTTTTAAGAACTGGAACAATTTTAGAAAATTTCCATTTGATGGGAAATGTGGAAGATGAAATAATATTATTAAAGATATAAGTTAGGTGTACAATTAGGAAAGAAATTATTATTTTTATAAACTTCGGGTGAATACCGTCAATTCCCATGGCATTGGATCTAATGGCCATTATTGCTGTATACACTTCAATCTCCGTTACATTTATGAATGAGTACCCGTTATTTGGATCATTCCGATGAAAAATTGTTAAAACTTCTCCAATTTCTTCCGCCATAGATTCATTGGAGGTGGAGTGAGTAAACTCAAGATTTAATTCATTCAAATCCTTAGAAATAACAGAGGATTTTGATTTACCCACCCCGATGTCTCTTAAATTCATCCACAGCTTTTTATTAGGGAGCTTCACATTGAACTTCGATCTGTAAAAAAATTTTTTAGATCGACGGATTTCACTCGTTACTGAATTACGTAGAGTACGAAAAATGTTTCAACATTCAGGGATTCTAAAGCGTTTCCACCTTCTATAGGCCAAATTACGTTGATAGATTACATTTTTAATTCTCGGTGTAAACCACGGACAGGTTGGATCAATGGTAAGCCTTCTTTTAAGCGGTACAAATCTGTTAAAAAGATAGTTCACTAAAGATCCAAAATAATCAACTTGATCATTGACTGATACCAAGGAATATAATTGATTCCACTCCAATGCAGATGCCTCTGCATATAGGCTATCGTAGTCAATACTAGAAAAATCGCGGTAATAGAAGGATTCTTCTACAGCATCCGTTTGCCCCACACCATATATGAAAAATATTAAATCATGCCTGGAAAAGTTGGGAACTGAAAGTTGGTTAAAAAATTTTACCTTTTCAACATTATTAACAATGAAAAGGTCTAGCAATGACGACGAGGTAGTAGTAAAATGCGTTGGATATGTATTATTCACAAAATTTAAGCCAAACGACACGATCATATCCCTGAAGTATCTTGCTGTTGCATTGGAGGTGAGTAAGTCTATGTTGAAATCACCACATATAATTAAATGGGCATACTGATGACTAATGGCAGCAATTAGTATTTCCAGTGCACTGATATCCGATATATGAGGTGGTTTATAGACTGTACCGATTAAGCATCTTTGATGGTTAACAAGAATTTCAACAAATATGTATTCGACCTCTGCCAAAGGATCAGAATAAGCAACAAGGTGTGAATGGAACGTATTATTCACATACATCGCAACACCACCACCCACTCGGCCCGTGCGATCATTCCTAAAAACCTTAAACTTTTGTAAGCTGACAAGATCGTTGTCAATATGTGGCCGCAGCCAAGTCTCAGACACACAAATCACATCCATATGTGAATTATTAAAAGTATATCTAAATTCGTCTACCTTTGGCAATAAGCTCTGGGCATTAAGATGACAGACTTTCAATCCACGGCTCCTATTACACATTATGTTCAACAAAACGCGAGAATTATTGACCAGTCCGTCAGACACTGAAACACCTGAGCTATTCATATTAAAAACAACTTAAAAACAAAGATGCAAGTAAATGACAGCAGAAGTCACGGCTGATACGGAAAATATAGCAGGAATACCTGTTCAGACTTACACTGCAAGATAGATTAACAATAAACATAAAATTATAGATTTCAATAATTGGCAAATTAATTACAATACTTTGTGAATATAAAATATTAGAAGTGTTTACCACAAACATTATGATATGTACAAAAATACTCTATATCAAACTAAATCTCCACTCAAAGTTACTACTATAGTAATTTCCAATATTAAACTACTAAATTCATTTAATCACTAACCCAAGTTACTCTACAAGTTGATTCAAAAGTTCAATAAGATGTACAGAAGCAAAGAAAACTAAAACGAAAACACAAAGAATAGGTAAATTCAGCAATAATAAATTATGTTTGTATATCATGCAATTTCATGCATCCGAAAAGAGTCTAGTTTTGAGATATCACTTATGATAAGAGTTTCACCTCCGGGATCTTTCCGTACGTGTATACTTCCACCGATAGAGAAAACAGATGCCAGCTGCTTCTCGATAAATTACATAATTTGACCTAGTAAGACTTTCCTGAATAAATATGCGATTTGATGATTGAAAACCAAGGCCACGCAGAGTAAGATGTGCATGCGAGGCCCTTTGCTTCATGAAGACGGCTTTTAAAACAATGCCTTTATCGTGAGCAGAGATAAATTTAATTATAATAGAGGTACCCGTCACATTTGAAGATTTTGGCTTAACACGAAAAATACTTTTAACCGATGGTGTAGAAATTTCTATCACGTTACAGAGTTTTTCGAATATACTAGTCAAATTCTCATTCGGTTCTTTGGGTATACCATTGACTACAACATCTGCAGCATTTTGAATTCTGATCACAAGGTTGCTTGTAATCGTGTGAAGCTCCGTTACCTGAGGATCGACTTTGACTTCAAGTGCACTTAATAAATTTCGATGGACATCTGCTATGTTTTTTGAATGCAACTCATTAAGTTTCTGCTGGAAATTCGGCTGTAGCAAATCCACTTTTTTATTTAAGCCGACTAGTAATGATTTGATGTCTGCATTCTCTACTATTTCAGCACACGTAGAAGGTGCTGCAGAAGTATGTGCAATACTTGCATCTACAGCAAGTGTATTAGTAGTTGGAAGCGTAGGTGTAGTTGCTTTCTCTCCCTTTTTGTTACTTCTTGTATCAACACCACTACCAACCATGATTACGGGTATTAATGTAATTTTAATTAAAAGACCACAGGAAGGAAATATTAGTGATTTTCACAAATTCAAAAGATATTTTTAATATTAACCACACCGATTATTAGGATGCCGAATTTTTACAAACCATGATTGCGGGTATTTATGTAATTTTAATTAAAAGACCACAGGAAGGAAATATTAGTGATTTTCACAAATTCAAAAGGTATTTTTAATATTAACCACACCGATTATTAGGATGCCGATGACTAGATAACTTGCAGAGAACTCGTTAGACACGTCTAGCTGTCAGCACACATCACACTATACTATGTTGAAGTTGAAGTGTTGATTTTGGCAGACTCCGCTTTAATGGAACCGTTTCTTTACCAAGAAAATCAAGCTACCAACGAAAAGCCATCCAACTATACGTTAACCAAATGTACAAGAGTAGTAAAAAATACCTTCGTAGAAGTTAATACCAGATGGAGGAGATTGGGAAAAGTATTAGAAGTGAACATTGACAACAGTTCAGTCATAATAAAAGCATGCTGTGTTCTGCATAATCTTTGTTATGAGAAAATTGATTCAGTTTATGAAATCTTGTTAGCGGACCAAAACACACTCGGAGAAAGTTGTCCACAGCCCAACCAAAGTCCAACAATTGGAAATCAGAATCCCAACGGCACTTTAATTAGAAACGCTTTGGCAGGATATTTTGGTATGTAAAACATTAAATTTATTTATTATTAGTTTAATTTATTAGGCACTCATAACACAGTTCATTTATTAGGCACAGGAACATATATAGGAACATTTATATATCACTTCATTTTGTCCAGTATTATAATAACTTAACATTAAAAACTGTCGCGCAACTATTTATTTTGTGTTATTTCTAATAGCTTCTGCTGTAGCTCTAAGCTCTTCAGAGTAAAATTTTCTAAAACTTCAGCCTTTTTTTCTCAATTTTGTTTAGCTCTTTCATCAATTCGTTTGTTTTTCTGTCTTTGAGGGTTGCAGCGTTATTTAGTTTTTTTCATTTCAATTAAAATCTCCTCACCCAATTTTCTTTTTTTCTTTGAAGGTTGGTATTTTGATATTTTTTCTTGATCTCGGCTGCAATTTCCTTGTAAATATGGCCATTTCTTCTTTGACTTCTAAATTTTTTTATACCTTCACCCCACAATTCTACCAACTCTGGGCCAAACTATCCGCTCCTTCTCCATACTTTGTGATTCTTAGAAAATGTCAAATATTAATCAGCTAATTGTCGTCATTGTCGACTTTATTCGAAAATCTTTCCAGTTTCCAATAAATTTATCTAATTTTAATTAGGGTAGGTGGCCCATTAAAAAATGAAGTGAAATGTTCCAAATGGGTCCATGATGGATTTCATTTGTGTGACCCACTGCACATTTGACTCCATTTTATCAAAAATTAGGTCATTATGGGCACAGTATTAGCCTCAGCCTTTTTCTAGAGATGTAAAATTATTGTAACCAATATAAGTTGCAGGATCATAGGTAGGGAGCCATATGGAATCTGACAATTACACATACTTAGTGAAATGTCTTAAAATACAACTAAAGTTCAACAGTTCTTAAATCACTAAAGTTCTCCAGATGGCCAAGCAGCATTACTTGTTAAACATATACATAGTTATAAATATCGCTATGTAAAGGCAATATTAATGTTATAAATAATTAATTAATTAAATAAATGAATATTAATTAACATGTATTCCAAATGCAACCGTTTCTGGGTTTGGTGCGCATTTTTTATTATATTATAACACCACTCCCAATGCGGCCCTGCTTAACACAATATTCATCACATAGATATCATCACCCCACTTAAGCAACATCGGCAAAGAATAGGCATTCCACTTTCTTTAGTCGGAGCATCCACATGGGTACTGACTTTTCCCAAAGTAAATTAAATATAATATAATAAAAGTTTTTTTTATAAACGGAGAAACCTTTTGCAATTTATTTCCTAATCCCCCTTCCTATACCAAAATAGTTTTGTTATATAATTGGATCCCAACTAGAGGCAACGAACACTCACATAAAAACGAGTACTAAAAAGGACGTACGAAAAGGAGGGAAACAACCTAGTAGACAAAGTTCGCGGTTAAATCCTCCCACCATGGTATCATCTGCAGACGACCAATTCAAGCAACTGATTGCTGCAGTAGCACAACAACCACACACACAGCTAAACACAAATAAGGCGAGTTTAACATCATGTACAGCGCTAGTCAATGGAAGCCGAATAAGAGCGAAAGTAGAGTATAGAAATTGTGAAAGTATAGATGATGACAGTGCGATTTTAATTCTACCGCTTCTACTGGAAGACATTTCTGCAACTTGGGGCAAGGTGTAAAGGGCGTGCCGAAAAATGGAATGAAGCCATGGCACTTATACGCAGTGCATTTGCTCCAAGCAACCCAGCTTATCAGGTTTACTGTGATATTTTTGAAAACAAGCAGGATACAAATACTCCTGCTGACCTTTTTATCTGTGAGAAGAGGGCATTATTCTCTGAATTACCTGCCGAATCGCATAATGAAAATCAACAAATTGATTTGATTTTCGGTCTGATTAATCTACAAATACGTCAACGTATGCTACGAGACAAAGTTTCTACATTTGTAGAATTACTTAAGCAGGCAAGAATAGCGGAGGAAACTTTACGTGAAACAAAAACTCAACACCAATCTGAGGATAAGCAACCGAAACCAACACAAAATAAGATCCCATGTGAGTACTGTCGCTCATTTGGACATAGATTTGCAGATTGTCGCAAAAGGGAAGAGTGCGATATCCAACTCTATGTTACCTTCCACACAAGGCAGCATACAGCAACACACAGCCAGGTGTTGTAAGAAGTCAGTGTCCGAAATGTACTTCAAATGCACCAAAATCGTCGCAAAATATTAGCTTTTGCTCGATAGATGCAAATTTTGTGTCACTACGGAACCGCCCACTGAGTACAGATACAAATCGGAGATAAGGTTGGCAATGCTTACTTTGACACAGGAGCCAGAGTCAGTGCAGCTAGTAACAGCTTACATTACATGTTACAACATAAGGGACATCAATTTCAAAGCAGGCACTACTCTGTCATTTTAGCTAATGGAATTAAACGGCCACAAAATGTCTTAGGCACAAAAGCAAATGTTCGTATTCAAGGACCCTTTGTGTCTACAACCTACATAATATTGCAAGACTCGCATGACAATAGAACTCTTCTAGGCGTGGATTTTATTGAAAACGCCGGAATAATTTTGGACTTACCACAACAAACTTGGCACTTCAATGACAAAATTACGGTTCGATATGTTAGGTGCAGAGAATCTGATACATGCAAAATTTGGACAAGAAGCTGTTGAAATGAATGCTTTTAGTACCGCACCAAAATTTGGAACACCTACTTTTAAAACGGAAGAGCTTTACTGTCCACCTATTCCAGTCACTCCACCTGAGTTAAAAGGTCTACAACAAATACCTAATTTCATAAGCCCATTAACTGCAACACCTCCCTTCAAAGATGAAGATCTTTACGGTCCAGCTTTTCCACACACACCTCCTTAGTTGAAAGGTCTACACCAAGCATCTACGTTAATAAGTCCTCTATCCACAACACCACCGATAAGAAGACACACAAGTGCTACAAATTATTCACCAGGAACCATAAACAGAATTTTTGAGGATGTTTTGCCACAATCTTCTACGGTGTCAGGAGTAGCTCTAAGCATGGACACTATGGATGATTTTTTTGAGTCAATCGATATTTCATCAATTGAACTACAAACCATGAAGCAGTCAACCTACCCGACGAAGTAATTTCAAACAACAGGGGCGTTTTCAAGGAAAACGGTAGTCCTGCTTTATATGTAGAGCATCATATCCATACAGGAGATTATCCACCAAAACAAAAAAGCTAGTCTTCAACAAGAGCTGCAGAAAATGCTTAGTTCTGATACTGTAGAGGATTGTGAATCGGCCTGGGCATCCCCTGTCGTATTATTACTGAAAAGAGACGGAGGCGTTCGCGTTTGTATAGACTGCCGCCAGATTAATGCAATCACAACGCCAGATCATTATATATTACCAAGAATGGAAGATTCACTTCACTCAACAAGGGAAGCCAAATACACGAGTACTATTGATTTATTGACAGGCTATTGGCAAATTAAAATGAATAAAGGCGATATGGACAAAACCGCATTCATCACACCTGTGGTAACATATATATATTCAAGAGAATGCCACGTGGACTTCGGAACGCTCCAGCAACATTCCAACGTATGATAGATCTGGTAAAATCAAGCACATGGAGCCAGAATACTAGCCTATTTAGACGATCTCCTCATCATGTCTTCAACTTTTGAGAAGCACCTAGAGGATCTCAAATCAATTTCCCGGGTATTTTAGGACTTCCAACTTCGAGTGAATAGAAAGAAGTGTATCTTTTGCTGTTCTGAGATTAAGTATTTGGGCCATCTCATTACAACTGAAGGTATAAATGTAGATCCAAGAAAAGTGTCCACCATTAAGAACTACACGCCGCCAAAGAATGTCAAGCAACTGCTATCCTTCGTACAGATGTGCTCGTGGTACAGACGTTTTGTGCCAAGCTTTTCAAATATCGCAAAGCCTTTGACAGACCTTACCAAGAAGAATACTAAATAGGTAAGAGTGAACAACAGCAGCAGACTTTTGATGAGCTAATAAATAGATTAACAGTTGCTCCTATCTTGAGGCAAGCTAATGAAGAAAAGCATGTTATTATACGTACAGATGCCAACAATTACGCTTTAGGAGCAGTTTTACTTCAAGGGGATGAACGGCCTGTGGAATATGCAAGCAGACTGCTGATCACTTCAGAAAGAAACTATACAACGACAGAAAGGGAAGCTTTAGCTGTGGTTTGGGCAGTCCACAAATTCCGAGGATATATCGAAAGTAGCAAAGTCAGTATAGCATCCGACCATCAACCGTTACTTTGGCTAATGAGTCTAAAAACACCTACCGGACGTTTAGAAAGATGGGCGCTGCAGCTACAGCCATACAATTTAGACATTGAATATGCCCCTGGACGCATCAATGTAGTAGCTGACAGCTAATCGCGCCCAACAATTAATGAAGAAGAGCTCCTTAGCTCAGAAACCTGTCCTATGACAATGGACTTCCCGCATAGAACACCAAAGGAGGTAAGAGAAGAACAGCTTAAGGACCCTGAGTTACAGAAAATTGTAAAATGTTTGGAAAACAATGCATCCGCAGAAGCATTCAGTCGTTGGACTGTTCGCGGATATCTTCTAAATAATGGAATTTTGTATAGGTGCACCTGATGAGGAAGCTGAAGAAGCTCAACTCGTTGCACCAGAGGATGAAAGACTTGAAATCTTATAGATGTATCACGACGCTCCGACAGCTGGTCATTATGGTATCGAACAAACCATTCAGCGCATTTGCAGACGGTACTATTGGCCGGGAATGCGACGCAATATAGCAGCCCACGTGAAGAACTGTCCCGAATGTCAGAGATATAAGGCAAGCAATCTTAAACCAGCGGGCTTACTACAAACACCAGCAGTTAGTCGAAAATTCGAAACATTAGCAGTAGACCACTTTGGTCCATTACCGGAGTCTGAAGACGGCAAAAGATGGATTTTCATTATAGAGGATGTCACTTCGAGATGGGTAGAACCCTTTCCATTCGAGGAAAGCTTCTCACAAGCAGCAATTCGGCGTTATATAAGCGTGACAAAAAACGTTTATCAACTCTTGTTGTCAAAATTGGGAAGTTTCAAATTAGTCAAGGTAACGTCGCTGACACGGCATCTACCCGTTGTGGTAACTGTAAATGCTACGACACTTTGCTACCATCGTAACAAAACGCCGTTCTGAAAACTTGATATGTTTATGTTTTGTGACCGTTGCTAATAAGGGAATAAATAACTTCTGTTATCGGGTAGTAAATTTGTAACCGTCAAATTACGGTATAAATGTAACTTCCGGTAGTAAACAAACCGTTGCATAATGGTAATTATGAAATGAATCGGTGTAGTGGTAGTAACTTTATTTTTGAAGTTTTTCCCTTTTAATTTTTATATAGGCATCAAGTTTCGATATTAATGATGATCTTCATTTGATGTTACAATATTGCCTTTAGATTTGTGCGTAAGTCTAGTCTTTGCGCGTTTTAGGTATTCTTTAAAAAAGTTATTGAGGTCATGATCAGTAAATTTTGGGAAATTTTTTCGAACACCTGAAGAAATGGTATATAAAATTTCCCTATAGCAGCTAAAATTATTTTTCACAAATGTCCCGCCCCATGAAAATTTCTCTAGTACAGCATCCTCAAAAATAAAATCCGCTGCGTAACGTGACGCTCTGTTTGGGTTGGCTCCTCCTAGACGAGCAATCTTCAGCACCTTAAATTAATAACATCATTTAAAAAAATAAAAACATATTTGATGTTTTCATCTTACCAAATTATTTTTAAAATTTTTGTCACTTCTTAGCTTTGCCTCTAAGGACTCAATGTCGTCTACACTGTTAATGGACCGGAAATTGTTCATCTCTTTTACATCTTCTTCTTTAGCGTTATGTCGAAGGCATTCCTGCATTTTTTCTAGTATGAGATCTATAGGAAGGTACTGCAATATTGTATAGGAAATAAGACTTCAGGGCTTTCTACTAAATAGGAATACTAATATTATATTGATTTAACTGACCGATGCTTACACTGATGTTCGCACATAACTTCCAACTAATCACACTATGACACTTTTTTCACGTCCAAACACCATGAAATGCTCAGCCAAATTGAGAACTCAATTAATTTTACGGTCCGGAATAACTGTAGCGCAACGTCTAGGTTACTCTTCAGTAATATTGTTACCAGATGATAACCAAAGTGTTAATCAGGTTTCAAAATGGTTATAAAGTAAGTGAAATGCAGCACCTTGGTTATGTAACTTATGAGGAATTTCGCAACCTATCCCAAACTCTTAAGTTGTTAGGGGATTTCAAAAGAACTTACTGATGATGCAAAACACGTATGTGTAAAAAGCCGTCGATTCACAACCGAGATTACAAACGAACCACGGTAATATTGAAGTATCGGTTGAAAATTGCTGCTTGGGCTGCGGTAAGATACTAATTGAAGAAGTATTTTCAGACACGGCATACCATACGACTATTGAGTGACAATGGCACTCAGTTTGTAAGTGCCATAATGCAGCAGATCTCATACTGCCTGAAAATCAAGCAGACCTTTACAGCCATGTACCATCCTGAAATCGTGACTTAAAGGCACAGCTGGCTATTCTAGTGAAGGATGATCACCGAACCTGGTCAAAATATGTGTCAACCATCCGCTTTGCAAGGAGTACCAATCGATGTCAAAGTACAAGTCAAACAGCAGCCTATCTCACATTTGGGAGAGAGCTTAGGACGACAGATGACGTCGCCCAGGACCTTCGAAGCATCATTCAAACAGATAGCTTCCTCCCGGAAATCTCGTCTTATCTTACTCAGCTATCGTCGACTCTACAGAAGGCTATAGACGTTTGTGAAAAAGATCGACATAATGGATATAAGGATAAACACCGACGACCTGTTCCAGGATACCAACCAGGAGATCTTGTTTGGGTGAATACGCAAACAAGAAGCAAGGCTACGCGACCTTTCACTTCAAAATTAGCACCACGTCCAGATGGACCGTATATAATTCTAAAGAAGAAAGGACCATAAAGTTACGAGCTTGCCAACCCAGATAATCCAACAACTAGTCTAGGAACTTATCATACATCCGCTTTAACATCAAGTTCCCCAGGAGTCAGCGCTACTAGTCCGATGCTCCCACTACGAAGAAGAAGACGTGATGTTACTTTAACTTCCTCCTTGGCGAGATGACGGCGGATTCAGAAGGTGAGACTGTAACATCACTCCCAATGCGGCCCTGGTCAACACAATATTCATCACATAGATATCATCACCCCACTCAAGCAACAAGCCTATATAAGCGAAGCCAACGGCAAGGAATTGGCATTCCACTTTCTTTAGTCGGAGCATCCACATGGGTCCTGACATTTTCCAAAGTAAATTAAATATAATATAATAAGAGTTTTTTTTATAAACGAAGAAACCTTTTGCAATTTATTTCCTAATCCCCCTTCCTATACCAAGATAGTTTTGTTATAATATGCATTTAACGAAAATGTCTTTGCAAGCTTATTCTCGGAAGAAAATTGCATTTAATGCCTAGACAGACGATTAGCTGTAATCTAGAAAAGAGAAAAACGTATTTCTTAGAACTTTATACTTGTTGATTTCGAATTCCAAATTTTATCTAGATTAAGTTTAGGGGTTTCCGGAAATATTTAAATTTATCTTTCACCTGGCATATATTCTTTTGTTTGTTGCACCGATAGGTGCCTACATTTCACAGAGACCTGTCTCCAATCCGAGCACTAATATTTGAAGCATAAAAGGATACAATACCCTGAATGTTTATCTCGTAAATGAACTAAGTAATTACTTAACAAATGTAATATAAACTCTAGCAGCTACATAAAGCAGATGGTGACTTTACATATAAAAATAAAACAGGCAATGGAATAAGTTTTTACGTGCAAGATTGCATAACATTTGATATACTGCCTGTATCTTAAGTATAAAACATAAACTTTAAAGGTGAAACAAAAAACTTTTAACTTCTTTTAAGATTACCAAAAAGATGTTTCTTGGCAGCTTGTTTTCATAATCCCTCTTACTCGTAACAATGCGCAGTTTTATAGGTAAGTGTTCCATTCTCAACTCGGTGTATCTAAGTATCGTACCTGTCCGCAACAACTTTAGCGATTTTCAAAAGTAACTTCACACATGTGGGGATTCATATGTCCATTCCTGATCCTGCTCCATGTCCTTATAAATTAGTTCAATGTATCTTTTCTGTTGTAATCCATCGTCTGACACGAAGCGAGATTAACGTACATGTTAGGTACAGTTTAATTAATCTTAAATGTGAAATAAATGGCGAGAGGAAGACATTTTTCGTATGGCTTTATAGTATTTTTGCTGTTTCAGTTCTCGTAAAGAGTTGTAACGATAGTTATTGTAAAAATATTCTGAGATGATAAGAAATTTTACATGAATCTATAGCATGTACTGTTTAGTGCTTTAGGATAACTATTATAATTAATAGCTTCTTCGTCTGTAAAACAGAAACTTTTTCGATCCATTTAGTAGAGGTGAAAGTAATGTCAGCTATTCAGAATCGAGAAAGCTACACGGCCCAGCCTGTAATAGCATAAATATGTTAGAAAATAAATAAAACTAGCCAAACTGTTACTAAGAATATCAAAACTAACCATTTCTTCGTTACTTTTTCGGTATATCAAATTGGTTTTTAGATTTTTCTAACGTTTTTTAAGATTCTGTACATATTGCAGACAACTAACGTAAACTATCGTGTCTAATTTGAAAATTTTGCAGTTAGTGCATCCAATAAAAATTTCGAAATTATCCAGTCTTCACGTCCATGAAGATAACTTCACGTGTCTCCAATCTTATCTAGGTAATATTCCCACTATTTCTGATGTTCTATTTGTATTAAATGATTTCCAGCGACGAGGTATAGATGAAAGCCAGTGTAGGAATATTTGTGAGTCAGTTCATGGAAATATTTTACAAGCTGTCAATACGAGTGAGTGCCTTATTTTCACGAAGAGATGACTTTGATCACGGCTGTGTCAATAAATAGCAGTAGTAAATACATTTACCAAGCTATCGGAAAATCCGTGTAGTTATATGTCTTCAGATGACGTCCATATGTGTTTGTACAATAGTAGATCATTCTACAATAGTAGATCATTCCTTGCGGTCATCCATCTTCCAGTATTAAATTATCCCACTCTAAACTATGAAGCCAAAGATGTTGGTAGCAATAGTGACAGGTGTGAGAAATTCTAACGGATCGTAGATTTTGAAAGCATCAGAGAGTATTTTTCCTTTGATTGCAAGTATTTCACAAGGTAATGAAAACGTGAAAGTGTCGACAGCTGAGAACCTTTGCAAATCGAGAGCTTTCACAGATTTTGAATCGTGTTTGATTTCCAGTGGAGACGATTCTCAATCTTCTTGTTGTAACGAAGTCAATAAGGGCCAACGGTTGCTACTAAATTTTCGAAGTTTGAACCCCGCATATTCAAGTAACCGAATAAAATCATCCTTCGGAGAATTACATTTCCAGTAGAATCAACTCCTGTCATAATATCGTCGACATAGAAAGACTTCAGACTAGCTTTAGAAGCGCGAGGTAGAATATCTTATAATATCCTCGTTTCAATTTAAAATTTGAAATCGTTTTTTCATAGATTGCAACGGAACCATGGCTGAAGAGAAATTTTCGCCAAGAATTAAAGGACTGTCTTTGAAAGGCAATTCTATTATATATCTACCATCACCAGAACGCGTATAAGTTTGTATGAAATGACTGCTTGTTCGTCGGAAGTGAATGATGCTTGGTTCGAAATATTTTCGGTTCCCCAAAATTTCTGAATACTTGAGTCGATGTCCAATTCTGAGTAATAAGTACAAATTGAAGAAGTGCTGATGATCATAATTGTTGAGATGATTGATAATATTTCCGGCTACCACCCAGCCGAAAAGAGGCAGCTATACTACACGACCGAATTCATCGGATTTTGTGTGACCTTATTCCATAATATGAAATATAAATATCTTATCAGCACTTAAGAGAATATCAATTGGGCCTGATACATTATACATTGATATTCAAATCTGTACTTGTTAACAGAGATGTAATCCTATTGATAATCAAGGCAATAATAAAGATGCTCCCCGAATTGACCCAATAGCAAAATTCAAGTTCAACAACTCCTTCAGTTGTGCCAGCGCCTGTATAAGAGACGCCTGTGACATGAATCTTAGAATGTATACGGCTTATTCGTAATCTCTGTACATACAACTATGTCACGTATGAAACCTGAGAGTCCGAATCGATTAGTTTGCGACAGGCGGGAATCTGCCCTCGAGAATCCGGAAGATGTACTAATGCAGTGGGAAGAACCGATATTGGATGAGAGGTTTGATGTGATATGGAGTTAGTACTCAAAACTGTAGGATATGTTTGATTTTCTTCGTATAGCAATGACTGCTTAGCTACATTGAGTTTATCTAACCTTTCTTGAAAAAATTCACGGGGCGTTGAATTTAGTGAGTCCTTACTTGCTTTCACTTGACACTCGAAATGATAACGCGTAAGTTTATATGAAAAAAAAATAATTTTATTTATTTACTATGATAAACACAAACAAAGAATTAAATATAAATACCAAATTTAAAGAAAAAAAAATTACAAGCAAATGCAACATTACCAATTCAGAAAATTATTACAAATTAGAATATTAGTATTTGCCGCCCGATATGTGAAGACTAAAACATTCTTCATGGTGCGTGCACCTTGCCGGTCATTAACTGCGCAGGTATTCTGTTGACGCAACAATCGATATTTGATGAAATTAGTTAGTTGCACCTTTGGCAGAATATTGCACTGGTTGCAACTTTGTTTTATTAGAGCATTGTACTTAGCAATGTACTGTACTCATGTGTCGTGGACATTTCGAGGGCCTTGAAATCCTATAGTTTCAATAACTGAAAGGGTAAAAATTATTATTAGATAAGGATGTTTCTTGTGAGGGCATTTGCCTTCTTGCACAAGGTAATCACCCGCTGATGAAAGAGATACTTAAAGGGCGCTCCGACTCTCCCTGTACAAGGAAATGATTAGGTGGAAAGTGAAGTTCCTTCATTTTTTGGTGTATAGATTTTTGTCTGATGATTCGAAGTGTCAAGGATTATAGCTGTTGCAGTATAAACTGGTGAGTCGATTGTTACCATTGATGTTGGAGAAACTTCATTGGCTTGACAAGCGGTAGTTTGGCTGGTTACTACAGATGTCAGCTGAATCTTTAGTTCAGGGTGAGGTTGTCGCACTTGTTTGTGCAATAGATACGCGGTGAGCGGGCTGCAGATTGCAGCTAATAACCACTACCCTTTTCCATGAATATTTTCCACAATGCGTAGATTTATGACGATGCTGGCGTTATTAACGCCCCCGCAGGTCCCGCCATGCGGGAGCCCACAGTTTCTAGAGGCCCAAGAAAGCCTACAAAATTGATATTTTCATATGAACTGATAAAACTTGAAACCACATAAATAACAAAGGTGGATTAATATGCAGTTAGATTCACTCAATTAAAATACGGTATCTGAATAAAAGTTATATTAGCTCTGTAATGATTTCAGAAGCTGCAAATACGCTGGATAGATAGTAGTGATGATACAACAATAAAAAAGTGGAAAATTCTTCTATTTATTCTTGAAACTGAAACAAGGTAAATTATTTTCTGGGAAATATTTACCCCGTTTCCTTAGGCTAGGCGTATACGCTGCTAGCATGCATCAAAGTTCGTAGATGAGAGAAGAGTATTACACTTTTGGAAAAAAATGTGATGATTCGATACACTGATAACAGACGATACAAAGCAAAGAACAACGGATAGTCGATCGAATGAAGTGGTTTTACAGCATCTAAATAGAGATTAATTAAAACTGACTTGAAATAGAATTGATTGCAACTCGGAATTATGTTAATGACAATGACAATTTAATATAATGAAATATTTAGCAAATTAATATACAAAAACAAGTATTTCAGATAACTGACATTTTTTTTTATTCGAACAAATATTTCCGAACACTTGATACTTTTTCTAGCGTTTCAAAAACAGCTTCCTTCCCCCGCAATAACCTCCGTGGAGACTTGTAAAGTAAAATCTATAATGCATGGTGCGCAATAACCTCCGTGGAGACTTGTAAAGTAAAATCTATAATGCATGGTGCAGCCTCGTCGTAAAAACGACATGGATTTTTGTGTTTTCTTCCCACTCATGCATTTGAAAATTCATGCTTGCAAAAATGTCTCTTCTCTTTCATTCATATGACTACATGTGCACCAGCTATATGTAGTAGTTAATCAGAAAAAGTAATGTAGTAGCACCTCAAGTGTATTCAGCATAATTTAGAACCATGTAAGGCAATTTTAAGCAAAACAGCTGTAAACTGGAACTTGTACTTTCAGGGTCGTAATCACCAAACCATTTAATTGAAATATAATTTATTTTCTGTTTTAGTACTCCCACCCATTAGCGAGGGTTGTGGCCCAGTTATATTAAAATTGAGGTTATATATGCTTTATTATAACAGAAAATAGCATAAATTAAATTTTAATTTAATTTTATGAGTGCCCTAACAGTACTAAAACAGAAATTAAATTAAATTTTAATTAAATGGCTTGGTAAATACGGCCCTAAGTCTTGAAAGCAATATTTTATATTATAAGACTTGTCCCCAATAATTTCATAGTTTACTATACTATAGTATAAATTTTTGAGATCAAATACTTGCTGTGATGTAATTCTGCAATGAAATCGAGAAAGCAATTATATTTATGATAATTGACAGGTCAACAGCTGTTTCATTTGGTAGCTTACCAGGTGCGGATCCAGATAGAGGACGCGCGCCACCCCCTGTAGCACTATAAAAAAATTGCGTTCTGTACTTTTCCGAACGAAATGATTCATTATTACTGCGCAATTACATTCTACTGCAGTTTTTACAAAAACGAAAAAAGGTAATGAACGCCTCCAATTTCAATTTTATACGTTTAAGAAAAATGAAGATCTTATAGCTAGCGGCTTGGGCTTAACTCCACCTTAGGTCGTGGCTGTTGAAGCCTTGAGAGAAAACAGGAAGTGCTGATACCTGTAAAATCTGTGTACAGGAGCGTGCTTTACTCTATGTAAAGAAATTTAAAGAAATCATTATTATTCGTAATTGGAGAAATTCAGTGAAGCTCCACAATGGTAAACAAATTATTGTTTATTGTTGTAGTGATCTCTTTCTATTTAAAGCAAGAGATTTATTTTGAAATAAAAATGTTTTATTATTTCGTTAAATGCAATAGTTTTCCTAGAATACTTTGCCCAAAACGTCTAATAAAAACATAATAAAGTAAAACTTTTTTAACTTTTTCATGAAATTATATACATATATACAAGGTGTGTATTGCATCTGTTCTATGACTGCTATTTTAAATATACGTACTAGTGTACGTAATGCTTGAATTCCTATATTTTGCAAAGTCGAACAAAATACACATTGGTAGTTTAGTTACTGCGCAAAATGCTAATCTACTGAAATTCTTTTATAAATATGATTTTGGAAACCTGTTAAAAGTGGCAACACTCATCACGATATATCTGAAGGAAAATTTAAAGGAAATTCCATGAAATCGCATAGAAAAATGCCACAAAACGATCGATGAGAGGAGCAGAAGACTATTTTGTTGATTTTTCTTACAAAATTTCGTGGAATATTGTTTGGCTTTTCTTTCTTCTGTTTGCTTTAATACGCTCTATTCGTTTTAGTTAATTGTGTAGGTATATGTATTAATTATAGGGCTTCTCCACTTTTACAAGGGAGAATTATAACTAAAGTGATGAGTGATAAAGAGGTTCTAGCTTCTAAGAATTGAAGATTTTAGCAGTATTATATCAGTACCTATTTATTTTAGTTTTTCATAAGATTGTGTTTGGCTGTGTTATAAATATCAATATTTAGATTACATTGTAACATGGACCGTTTCAAAATTAAGAAGAAGCGAATTGGCAATAAAACTTCCGCACAACCAGCACCGCTTCTGTTGCTTTTGAAGTCGAGATTGAGGCAGATATCACGCAAACAGCATCGCCACAGGCTAGTATTTTAATGTAGCGTTTTAATTTTAATAGTGATTTTGTTCCTAATTTCTGTAAATATAATGTGATAATGTGTTAGGTATGCGCGTATCTAGGTAGGGCTACGGCCCACCACAGTGAACCCGAAACGGCACCGGTGCCCCCCCCCCCTCCCCCCAGAAACTTTAGGCAGAATAAAAATTTACAGCTTAGAAAAGATTTTAAGAAATCATATTCATTAGATTTATTTGTACTGTTTTTAATATGGTATAAAAAAAGAACAATTAAAAAATTTAAAAAAAAAAAGCAATTCCAATTATATACATAAAATGAAGCACACAAAAATATCCTGAGTTGTACAACACTATAAATTAAATCTTAATATTTGGTTGGATAACCGTTAGATTTTAATACACTTTTCAGTCTTTTCACTTTCACTTTTTTTTCAAGTCCGGACTTATTTTGTTCCACTCCTCTTAAAGATGCTGTTTTAACATACTTTTGCTGGAAAGATTATGTTGAGTTAATGAACTTTTTAGTTCTGCTCATAAATGTTCTGGATTCATGTCCGACGACTAAGGAGGTGTTCCCAGCTGTATACGTACATTATAAAGTAGCCATTCCTTCGTTTTTCTGGCACAATGTTTAGGATCGTTGTCTTATTGGAAGACAAAATTATATCCGAATCCTAACTTTTCTGCAGTGGATTTTAAATTATGCTTAAAAGTATTGACATAAGCATATTGATCCATCATCCCATCAATCAAATTAAGATTTCCAACCCCAGCCGCCGACAAACAACCCCATACCATAATAGTACCACCTCCATGTCTAACGGTTGCTTGCAGGTTTTCTTTGTTGAACTCAGTTCTTGGCTGTCTCCAGTGAAATTATTTCCAAGATGAGTTAAATATTTCAAATTTACACTCATCGCTAAAAATGACAGTATCCCAAAAGCTTTGAGCCTCATTAACAAATTTTGTAGCGAATTCGATTCTTTTTATCCTATTTATTTTATTTATCGACGTTGTTTTTCTTGCAATCCGTCTACGGTATCCGTATTTACTTATGGTTCGGCTCACTGTTTCAAAACTTATTTTTTTGGCAGTACTTTCGCAAACTTCTGGGCATATCTCTTTAGCACTATGAGGATTCACTTTAGCTAGCTTCAACATTTTTCCTTCTTCTCTTTCATTTAGTGTCCTTGGTCGCCCCGTACACGGTTTGTTTAATAATATACCGTCACTTTTATACTTATAAATATTGTCTTTTAATGTACTTCGAGGTATTCCAATCACCTTTTTAAAATTTTTTGTTGCCAATACCCTTTTTCAGGAAAAGAAATAACCAATTTTCTCACTGGTAAACACATTTCTCTTTTTTTTGGCATTTTGGAAATTTAAAAGAAAACTTCCTTAAACGAAAAATACGAAATACTAATCATTATGCTGGAACGATACTCTGTATGCACATATTAATCTAAATTTCTTCTTCACCCTATTTCGTACAAGATCACTTCATGAGCAGATACTTTTGTGGCTTTGTTTTGTGAGTTGATTCATCATTGTTAGTTTTTCTTTGGAATTTGTTTATTATATACATGTTGGAGTTTATAATTGTATATTTTTTAAATTATTCGAAAATGAACAATCTAATAAATTTCATGCAGTTTGTCGGGAAGATCAGATGGGCGGATACTTTTATGACTAATTGTATATACAAGTCGAAAAAGTGGCTATACAAGTGCCGATACAAATCCATGTACTTGTATCTAAGTGTAAACTCACCTTAACAATGCTTTGACTTTCAGCATTTCGACCGACTGATAATAAATCCATCAGAATTATTGTCAACTCAACACTTTTCCATTCTAAAGTCTTGATTTCCAACAGAGAGCGGCAGCACAATTACAATTGCGCCGCATTCTTTTGAAAACCAAGGCTTTAGCATAATGCGACAACGCACTACACTGTTTACGTAGAAACAAAACCCTCAGCATACCGATTCATGCCCTGTAGTCGTACTGGGCAGTCCCTGACATACCATACAGCCAGTGTATGGTTGTTTTAACCATATGTGAAGAAATATGCGCAATATGCCTAATGTTTGACCTGCAAATTGTGCTATGTATATTGTTTTTCGTTCTTTCCTATTTTCACTCACTTTGCTCATATATAGAAAATATGTATGATGCTTGACCCACATGCTGGCACTACATTATCTTTTTGGTTATTGGTCATGCTAACCAATAGCCCGCGATTAATTTTCTTATGCGTAGGGGAAAATGTTCCTTTACTTGTATAAACGACATTGACTATTTACAACATTAAATTAAAATATAAATCGGAAGACGTATCCAAAATTATACACTTACGTTAATTTATAAATATTCGCCCCTTTACTAAATTTTGCTGGATCACCAATTATCGAAGAAAATCGATCGATGATCCTAAGTAAAAAGCCGATGTGTCGCTGTAACTTAGGCAGTAGTTTTTAAAATTAAATCGAAAATGAACCAAGAGACCCCCGACCTACGGTAAGGCCTCTTGTTCCCCTAATAAAGAACAGAAAGGAAAATTAAGAAGTAACTAAACAAATGTTAATTCAATAAGTCAAAAATAAAAAACGTAATAAGAAAAACTTAAGTTCTGAGTTAAAGTCAAAATGTCAAGAAAGAGATCTAAATCGAGGCTGGTGAACTTCTTGCATAAAAGCATCTCCAGTCCTTGCTGCAATTGAAAAACGTAAGCTCACAGCAACTTTAACAACTGGAAAAAAGTAGCAGAGGTAGGCTACTTTCTTGAAAATTACTTCATTTTCTTGTAAATATGATGAGAAATTTCTTAAATTCATCAATAATTATAAAAAAATCTCAAAATTTTATACAGCTTTGGAAGCTGAAGCGATGGTAATGTAAAACACGCTTAAATTAAAAAATTATGAGATTTATGCTGAAAAATTGAGAAAAAATATTAAAGAAGAGTATAAACTTTCTAAAGCGGCAATATTACTCACAGTGAACTCCGCCGGCTGTGAGAGAGGTTTTTCTGCTATGAGGCGGATAAAAACGTGTCTTAAAAGCACAATGCTTCAAGAAAGATTCGCTCGCATGTCACGCATGTTACTGCTCTACACAGAGAATGCCATTGTTAAAAAAAATCACAACTGTAAAGGTATTGAGCCGACGTGCTGAAAAAAATAGTAAGCTAATGCTTATTTACTTGGTTTTTGGTGATTTCTGTTATGATTATGACGATATTAATTTAGAAGGTACTGATGGATGGTGACGAATTCAAATTAAACGATAATGCACTGAGAGAAAGTTTTACTAAGATTAAGCTCTGTAGGTACCATGTGTATCAGCGAATGCTAGGTGCAATTTTGAGCTTAGCGGACATTTCCAGGATGACATAAAACAAATTGCTTCGTCTTATTCAAATGAATATTGAAAAATTAGACTAATAGTAGTAAATATATTTTCTCAATTCTCTCCGATTATGATATGAAAATTTTATTATAGAATATGAGAAAAGGTTATATGTCCTAAGAATAGAATTGCTTAAATGTAGTCAAGTCAGTTTCGTTGTATAAGCCATAATTTTCTTGTAATAAGAAGAATTTTTCTCGTGTTTCTATGCATATTAATTAAATTTGGTTTCTATTAGATCTACGGTTTTATTGCCGTTAAAAGGAGTGTTCTTCTTACCATGAAAATTTACTCACGCCAGTAAAAATTCTAATGCTATATAGTTATAGGGCTTAGCAAATTGAAACTGCATTTTATGCAGAAAGCAAGCCGCTTTACTCAGTAATACTAGGGACCAATATGAATGATTTCATCTGAGGAAATGAAAATTTAATCTACTGGAAATCAAGATGGTGGACCTTTTCCAAAATGGCGGTTGCCATAATTTAAAATAATTATAGACTCAAAACGACTGAACCGGTTTTAGTGATTGGGATGTCACTCAATTCGTATTGAAGCCTTTAATCAAAAGAAAAAATACCGTTTAAGAAATTAAGGATGGCGATGAACTTCATTCAATCTAGCATTCGTTTGTGACGAGGTAGCACGTGTTTTATTTGTTCTAACCCGGTAAACAGCAATAAAAACAAAAGACTTCAGTGATGTTATAATACTCGATAGTAAATTGATCTTTTCTTCGGTAGGTAAGTCATATTGTGATTTCTTAGTTCGTTTACTTCGCTTCAATTTTATATTATGGTGTGGTTAAAAATTTTTGTGGTTGTAGGCATGTCGAAGCATGTAAAAGTAGCACCAACTTCGGTTTTGGGTCCTGTTTGTATAGACGGATCCCGCTGCTGTATATGTCAAAATACAGACACTAAAAATCTCATTTGCCAAATAACAATATAGTTTCAAAAGACTTGAATTCTGGTTAGATTCTGTGTTTGAAGAACTTAACAATTTAAATTATGCTTTGCCATGTGGTCAACAAATTGCTAGTTAGAGGTAATAGCATTCTTGAGGCTTTAATTACTAACCAAGATAAGTGGCACAAAAAATATCCTATGCATGTTATAAGGGTGAAAGTTTAGACTGAATAAAAAAGAACTCAAAAAACGTAGTGACATCAGCATAGACCCATCAAATTCTGTACGTGTAACTCGAGCATCAGTACCTTTTGCTTCCGCAAAAGAAGAGTTATGTTTTCTTTACATGAAACCAAAGCACTATAATGAACCCCTCTACAATGTGGCAACTACTAATATGATTCACCGTATACAATCTTATGCTATGCAAGATTCAAATTTGAGTCAATGCAATTCAATACTGTCATAACATTCAGACGCACCCTGAACAGTACCCCGCTTATCAAAAAGCATTCCTTGTCCGATGTGTGGCATTGAAAACCAGCTTTATTGAAACCGGTAATCCTTTTATGGAGCATGGCACAGAACTCTTGGCTTTAGATACTCGAGTGGTGGCTCCTTCAACGGCTGTTACAGCTTTGTACGCGGCTGAGAAATCAGGAAATCATGCACACAAAACATTCATAAAAGAGAGATTTGTAGTAGGCTCAAAAACGGTACACGATCCCATCAAGAAAATAAATACCAAAAGTTTTGCTCAGAAAACAAAGAAAGTTTCAGAAGTAAACGCTGTCAAAAGTTTGAAAGTTGACCTTCAGCTTTATTCCAGACTTTTTATAATCGAAAAACAGCATGAGCTTGATCTGGAATTTTTTTTTTTCTTTTCAATATGAGAAATAAAGATGCCCACCTCTTTTGTCAGCAAATGGACAACTTCTCTCAGCCATTAAGGCTGATCTAGCTGAAAACCTGGAATCTCTAGTACGAATAGAAAACGTACCCATTAAATTTGATGGAATAATCTTTGATGGTACTGTACTTATACAAATGATTCGGCCAAAGTACTCCAAAACTTTTCAAGAACATTATGCAGCAGATCTCAGGCCTCATGTTCCCCAAATGGTGCAAAAAGTAAATGCAAAGATAATGGACCTCGTATGGGATCTTTATCTGCCGAATAGCCTGAAGAAACAAGAACGAGAAGGAAGAGGCGCTGGCATTCGACCTCAAGTTATTTCTAATAACAGCTCACCCTCTGATTGGTCAGATTTTCTGCCAAATGAAAAAAACAACTTTGGGCTTTTCAATTTCTGGAGCAAGCCTTCCTAAATGACTTTGATGCTGCTAATGTGGTGACAAATGTTGCTAATCAATTGACTTCCTCAGACCACTCTTGCACCGCAATTTCTGGAAAAACAATAGGAACGCATGCGGAAGAAGCCTATGGCCGCATCGTACTTCACGCAAAAGATATCGCAGAACAGGGAATTACGAGTATTTTGATCAGATCTTCCGATTAAGATGTTTTAGTGTTATTAATATCTTATTTTCATCAAACTTTAATTGAGAGTGGCCTGCAACAGTTATGGCTATTGACCGGGACTGCAAATAAACGCCGTTATGTCAAAGTTCATTAAAAATCTAATTCTTTGGGTACTGACAGATCGACTGCTTTCCGTGGTTTTCACTCCTTTACAGGGAGTGACAACACTTCTTATCTCCATACAAAAGGAAAGAAGTCTTGCTTGAAAACGTGGTTGTCACACCCTGAAGTTACACCAGATTTTAAAGAAATATCACAGCCACTACAAAGTCTTCCTGAAGAAATCATCGCTATGTTGAAAAAGTTCACCTGCTATCCATAATCACAAACAGCACATTCGTCGGTCAACTTGGTACGCAAGGAACTATTTGCTACCAAAAATAAATTGGTAACCAGCATTCCACCAACATCGGCAGCATTAAAAAAACAAGTGGATCTTTTGTAATTCGTATAGTTCAAAAACTACCCGACGGATTGTCAAGCATTTTTTTTTTATTTTATTGATAATATTATCAGGTTTTATTTAAATTAAAAAACATGTGCCCAGATTGTAGGATATTTAGGTATTATTTTCATTAGAACGAAAAAATTTATTTGAATATTTCACAATTTTCTTAATATTCGGCCGCCATCTTTAATTTCTTAAACCGTATTTTTTTCTTTTCATTAAAGGATTCAATACGAATTGATTGGCATCCCAATCCCTAAAATCAGCCGTTTTGAGTATATAATTTTCTTTTTAAATTATAGCAGCCGCCAGTTTGGAAAAGGTCCGCCATCTTGATTTTTAGTGGATTAAATTTTCATTTCCACGTATGAATTCATTCATATTGGTCCCAAGTATAACTGGATAAAGTGGCTTGCTTTCTGAATAAAATGCAGCTTCCGATGTAAATATCGCCCTAAGCCCTCAGACTAATAGCAGATTTGAAAAAAAAAATCGTATGAATTTTGTATTCGATTTAAAACCCAACGTAAACCATAAAATAGTTTGCCTGATGTAAGGAAACCTGATGAACTTCTTGAAACTTTTACACAATACTTGATTGAAGAATATTCTTTTTCAATTTTTGTGTCAAATTGGCCCCTACTAGGCCCACCCCACAACAAAACCCTGGCTATGCCCGTGGTGGTAGGATGTTTGCAATATGAGCCAAACTATTAAATTTTCGAGGTTTATTTATTATCCGTGATGTATTTATATAAGTACTAATTACACGATAGTGATTTTAATAGTTGATAAATATATTTTTACCATGAAACCATCATACGATAAACAATATAATTATCTATTGATCTCGTTTTATTTGATTTGTTTGTTGGTCGGTAAGTTTTCTTTTTATTTATACATTCTAATTTCACACTCTGCGCAGGCATTCGGTTAGAAATTTCAAGGGTCAATTAAAGGTCTATACTATAACTTAATTTCTCTAGTATCGAAAAATTATATACGTAGTGGGGACCTCGGCTAACCTCGTGGTATTAAGGAATATTTTAAAGGTTTTTAGTAAAATTTTTAAATATAGTGGGCTACAATATTATAAAAGATCTCTGGCGTAAAATTCTTTAATAATTAGTGTAATCTATAATCTATCAAATATAAACACAAAAGTCAACTACAAAATTTAGAATACATTTTTATTCCACGTTGCTTCTTGCACAGCCGGAATTTTTAATATTTGCAGTCCTCTATTTTACAATTATCGACCTTCAAATTTACATATCCATACTTTCACCTGACTGAACTAAAGGTTAGAAATTATCTAAATCTATCCCTTGCATATGCTTTTATCTGAATGAAGTTATACATGCGAGAGTGGATCATAAAATTTCTAAAAGGGTTGGGATTGTAAACTACTTATCTTAAGGAGCAAGGATGTTAACAAGAATTTGTTTTCCTTAAGGGATGACGCTAATAAAATAATTATGCATTTCCTTAAAACTAGGTCGTTTGCTTATTCTTGTTGTGAATGCAGCTTACATTATGAATTTAAATTTTTTAATTAATTTAGGTTCACACCTGTACTACTAATTGAGACGAACTTTTACTTACATACTTTTATTTAATAATAGTATATATTCAAAAATGTTATTATTTTATTAACATAATAAATAAAGACGTGCGCTTTGTCCGGTTATGTAGAATTTTGTAGGCACATATTCATTTAGAACTGGCCACTCATGTGAATTCAAGAAATTGCACGCAAGAATTAAAAATGGGCGGTGAGAAATTTCGTGTGGGCACATGAGCGTATGTTTCCTTACTCCTTTACTGTAAATTCAGCATAAAAATTACACTGCCACACAATACTAAAGAAAAAACTTAAGCATGCTTTAATCCGTAACGGTACTACAAGAATTGTAGAAAAAAATTGGACAAACGCAAAATAAAAGATTGCTCCTCTATCTCTTATTTTTAAAAAAATTGTAAAGAATTACAGCTTTCTAAACTACAACGTTTTGCTAAATCCCAAGTGACTAGCCTTGTCGATATCACAGAAAATTGTGAAGTCAGAAGCCCATAATTGTAATGTTTGATCTCTGTTATATAGTATTATCACGAAATTACACCTGCGCGTCTCTTTGTCAGCAAATTACCCTACTCTGTAGCCGAGCCTCGCTATTCACTACATTGAAAATTCATTATTTTTGAAAAAAATTTAATGGCTCAAAAAATCCTCCCAAAATTATGAAATAAAATTTTACTAAGTTTGTTGAGTCTTCGCAAGTTAATGTTCCAACCACATCTAATCTCGATATTGTTCATCATCTCATGATGTTGGTACCTACATTGGAAATATATCTACCTTAAACTAACGAACTATTCTGCAAAATATAATCTGTTGAAAAATCATTGGCCTCTTCAGCATAAAGTATATATCTTTTCTGCATCTACTCATCTGAAACGTGGTTATTAGGAGCAAAGACGTGTAAACATGTGCCATTTTGAAAAGTACCCCCTGATTTGTATTTTTCGAGTATAATAGAGGACGTTTTTGCAAATATTGCTCCATGTTCTGCTACCTGACTTAAGACGGAGTGCAAGAAACCGTTTCGTTAAAAAAGTTGATTTCTGAACCTCTACAAAAATATACAAAGCTCACCAGAAAAGACGGAGATTTAGAGAAACATGCTTCAACAGCCTACTACAAAAAAACCGAAATTGGTGGGAAATTATTTGTAATTAGTTTTGAAAATCCTTAACGTGACGTCAAAAATCTTTTGAATGAAAGTAGGAAAGCACAAGTGCTAGAAAATCGTTCATGACTCGTTTGTATAAAGCCCTGGTCACACCTGGAGCGGCGCGGCGCGGCACGGCACGGCGTGGCACTGCCCGGTGGCACGTGGCAAAATAGAGTGTTCACACCGAGAGCGGCAGATTTTATCCAAATGAAATTCTATTATTAGTAGCTCTGCTTGAAGAAAAGCAAAGAAAAGTGATGAAGTTCGATTACAAATACTTAAGAATGCAAAAAGCCTCATTTAACGAATTGTGGGGACTTATTTCTAACGAAAATGAAATTTTGCCGCCAGCGGCAGCGGCAAAATTGTGTTTTTGAGTAATCTCCAAAATCGCCGCGCGGCAACTATTTGGTCGTGCCGCGCCGCGCCGCGCAGTGCCGCTCCCGGTGTGACTTATAGATTCAATTTTGCAAGAAAAATCGCGCAGCGGCAACTGAAAAATGCCGCGCTGCGCCGCGCCGCTCCCGGTGTGACACCCACTTAAAGCCCTGGTCACACCTGGAGCGGCGCGGCGTGGCACTGCCCGGTGGCACGCGGCAAAAAGTGGGTGTCACACCGAGAGCGGCAGATTTTATCCAAATGTACTCTAATTTCGAGGAAGAAATTCTATTATTAGTAGCTCTGCTTGAAGAAAAGCAAAGAAAAGTGATGAAGTTCGATTACAAATACTTAAGAATGCAAAAAGCTTCATTTAACGAATTGTGCGGACTTATTTCTAACGAAAATGAAATTTTGCCGCCAGCGGCAGCGGCAAAATTGTGTTTTTGAGTAATCTTCAAAATCGCCGCGCGGCAACTATTTGGTCGTGCCGCGCCGCGCCGTGCCGCTCCCGGTGTGACTTATAGATTTAATTTTGCAAGAACAATCGCGCAGCGGCAACTGAAAAATGCCGCGCCGCGCCGCGCCGCTCCCGGTGTGACACCCACTTAATAAATATGATATTACATGGAAGTTAAAATAACGCATTGAGGGGCCACAGAGGTGATGACAGCCTATTCGAAAATAAGGAAAACCCCATTCACAATTATGGCAACTTCCTATCATTATTGCGATTTCAAATTGACAGTGGTGATACCCAATTAGAAGAGCATTTAAAATCAACTGGAGCGAATTCTACTTACATTAGCAAAACAACAGCTAATGAATTAATAAAGTGCTGTGGGCAAGAGATCTTACAAATTGTAAAAACAAGAGTACCTGCAGCAAAGTAGTATAGCATAATATTTAATTAAACTACGAATATGTCACACACTTCTCAATTAAGTCCTTACGCTATGTGTATGGTGGCACTATAAGAGAGGACTTTGTCGGTTTTCTCGATGTTCACGAAACTAGTTATTCTAGCATAGAAAGTCCATGTGAACCTATTATCACAGGAAAAATCTTGGAACAAACTATTTTAAAATTTATGTACGTTTCGGGATTGAATGTCGTAAATTGTGTTGGGAATGGATGTGACGGTAGTAGCGTAAACGTATCAGAAGTACGAGGTACAGCATGTGAGATAAGAAAACAAGCAATGTATAGCTGTCTTCAAGGGTGTAAGAATCATGTACTGAATATGTACATTTCGAAAGTCCAGAGCGTGAAAAATTCAGTAGGAATAATTTAAAAAGTTGGCGGGTTTCTTAACGCATCTGCAAAGCGCCATTTTGTACTCAGGAGAGTCTTAGGCCAACAAATGCAAGGTTACTGCGAAACCCGTTGGATTAAAAGACATGAATCTGTTTTGGATCTACAGGAATATTTGCCCAAAATAGCTGAAGCCCTTCAAATTGTTTCAATTTGGAACGATCATGCAGCTCCAGCAAAGGCAAACGGTTTATATTATGGAATTTCTAATTGCAAATTTATTATTACGGTTTTCAGTTTAAGTGCCATTTTAAATGCTACTTTAATATTTAGTAATTATCTACAGACCGAAAATATAGACATTTCTACTGCCAAAGATAAAAAAGCCGAACGGGTTATTATCTGTCTTATTTAGAAATGCTAAAAAGGTTATGGATGACATGGACATTGATTATCGAATACCGTGATTTACAGGAAAACAATCTAACCGCACAAACTATCCCAACACTTCTACTAATGAAAAGGCAAATATAGTTTCAAATTGAAAAAATCTGTATACATCCCTATATTAGACTTCATAAACACAGATCTGAAGGATCGATTTGATGATAATTTAATTGAATGTTACTCTTTCAACTTTTAATTTCTACAAGTCTTGATTTAATCTCTAACTTACCGATGTTGGAAGCTAAAAATCAAACCGATTTGTGAAAAACTCTCGGCTTTATTGTCGGAACATAAAGATTTTATGGTAATAAAAGTCCTTAATGAAATATGTTTATTTAAGAAAAGCATAAATTATGATCATTCAAACACTATAATAACCCTACAGAAGCATATACTGAGTGTGACGATCAAAGCTGTACACTTATGAAAGCGTTGTTTAAAATTTTGCTAAGTCTACCAATATCTGCAGCAAGTGCAGAGCGGATCTTCACAGCACAAAGAATACTGAAATCCTGGATGAGAGCACGGAAGAATGAAGACGGGTTTACGGGACTTGCTCTACTACATGTTCATCGAGATATAAAAATATACATTGAAAAAGTCATAAATAGATTTTCTAGTTTGAAGAACACAAAACTTGAATTTATTGTCTAAATTAACTGGTGTTCGGATTGATTAAAAGTTTTCGCATTTCTGTGTTCTATATAATTAGTTAAAATAAGCTTTCCGTATTTATTATTAGATAGGTATATTTTGTAGTTTATTTAAGAAAATCACAATATAATAAATAACGTGGTATTTTTTCAAACTCTTTTTAAATTACTATTTTTACTAAAAAAAAATGGATTAGTTGGAAATTTTTGCATGTTTTTTTACACTTTCAGCGTTTATGAAACAAAACAAAAAAATAATTTAACACCTTGTTTGGCTCTTGCGAGTGACTTAAGATGAAAGTTGAACAAATTTCTTCATTGCGAAGGGTAGCCACTCGTTTATTTGTTCGATACGTATCGCTTAAATAATAAATTTTGTTCATTTGAAATTTGCGCATGGTCCTCCGACTTTTGTACTTAAACCTTTTTCAGACCAGAGCCCCCCCCCCCCCTCTTCCTCACAGGAATTCTGGATCCGACACTGCGGCGTACCACTACTTACATATTTCGTGTATTGCATATAAATACATGAAACGATATCGTTTTGACGACGTCGTTCTACAATGCATTGTAGATTAGGTATAACATAAAGGAACATATTCTAGAGTAATTAATACCCCAAGATTAAAAAAATCTTTTAGGAAATATAAAGTCTGATCCTGAAAAGGAAAGCGCAGTGAAAAATGGTATGCGTATATGTATATCGAAGGAAAATAATTAGAAGAAATATTTTTATTGCAGATCAAGTGAACTTTAACCTGAAACTTTTCAAACTGTATGTAGGGCTGGAATTTTAAATTTTAAATTGGACATATTGAATGCCGGAGCGTTATTCCTAACACCTTTCAATATTCATGATAAAAGTTACAGTAATGCTCATATAGTCTCAATCTGTGAAGAATATTTAGTACATATCTGTATCATTGAGTCGCAATTTGTTGAATTTCATTAAGAAATTTCCTTAATTTCTTAGTATTTTTGTTGAAACGGTGCGATGCAGTGCATTAAACCCTTTCAATTGAATTTCTGTTCTCTGCCAATAATTGCGGAAAGATAACTAGAGTTCATTTCCGTGAATTTCTTTGAGTACATAATATGCATTTCAACCTAATGACGGTATCCTTACCTATTGACAATCGGAATCTTAAGTAGCCAAGCGTGTATATGCGTATCATTTTAAGCAAACATTTCACCTGAGTTGCTATGACTTAAGTCAAACAATTTGTTCAGATGCACACGTTAGCTGCAACCAACGTCCAACTCATAATATAAGATCAAAGCCAACCTCCTTTTGTGGACTTTTTTACATGTAAATTGGAAGCAATTTTCGCTCTATTGATTCTTGGAGCCTTGACTTTGTGTGGTCAAATTTACTCGACATAGTAAATTGCATTCACAGAACTGGTACCGTAAAATACATTTGCATTTTCTCTGTTGGATGCTATGTCTACAAAAGATGTTGTGGACGAAGATGGTTTTGCAAGAGACATAAATATTACACACTTTTTTTCATGGTTATAATAAAGAAATTTGAAGAACAATGTAAAGCTAGGGGCTTTACTTGTTAAGTTTATGGACATTTATCTCATTTCTTCAACAAAGCATTTGTTACAATCAAGAATTTTAGATTTTGACAGAATTACTTAAATTTAAGTGGAATCTAGTTGAACTGCCAGAGGCTCCTCTTGTAACTTTATTTTCTGCCCCTTAGCGAATTTTTCTTTAAGCGTCACTTCAAATTATCTCTTTATTTTTTAAAATACCTTTTTTATTTTCTACTTTTAATATTTTTAATATTTTATTTTATAAACTTTTTTACTACATCTGGAGAGACAAAAAAATCGAGAATGTAATTCTGCTTTATTAACAATTTTATTACATCAATCGTGATTCGTGGCATGCTTAAAATTATCTCCCACGAACATAACGTAGTGTCAACAGGCAAAGTAACATTTTGATGAAACGAGATATCGAGTGTAGCCGAAAGCATAACGCATTTCGTTACCAAAAATTTTTTAATATTAACGTCGCCACACATTCTCATATAATATGAATGATACATCAGCATTAATCTTATAATCCAACAGGTAATTAGTATGGCATAGAGTTATCTTGCACATAATTAAGCAGAAAAACGTGACTAAGGCCCAATAACGAAGGATTATGTGTTAAGCTTTGTCTCCAGGGAAAACTAGTCAATAAGGTATTTACACATTTTATCTGATGGTAATGATTAATTGTATGTTGATCTTTCATTTAGTTGCCTGCAGTACACAGTTAGCAATGGAAGTCAAATGGAGTCTAGTTTTTAAGACAAAATCTTATAAAATCCCAAGACAGAGGGAGGGTGAGATATAAATTAATCGAAATTACTAATAAATGATAATTTCACTTGAGGAAAACCACTATAAATATAACACATATGATGTAATATATGTGCATACGATAAATTTTACTGAATGTTTGCTTCAAGGTAATTGAATTATGTACCTACTTAATTGGACCCGTTAAGACATATAAATCACGATAAAGTGGATTTTCTTTTACACGAAGCTCTGTTTCTCGGTATTGCGATTGAAAACCATTCCACAAATAACTTTCTCCTTCACAAATCTCTAGCTTATTAAATGTGCTAGTCTTGCAATTATGAGGATAAAATAAATGTTCTGGTGTTGGTGCTCTTGTTATGCACGATTACAACTATATTTTAAATAAAAAAAAGCTCAACAATTTAATTTCGTCGCCCTAGAATCTAAGCTACTGCGTATAGGGAAAACTGTATTGTAGTCATTTAAATCTTGATTTTTTACTTTAGCAATAATAATGATGTTTATATAACTTCATTATAAAAATTATAGAAAAATATCAGTTAAAATGACTGTCACAGTTCCATTCAAAAACCAAGCTAAGCAAAATCTATGGGCGCTTTTCATAGACAGTTGAAAATCAACTTTAAGTCGACTTTATCTGTCATTTGATTTTATATTATTCATAAGGCACTTGCAGTTGACTCTAGCGGTGAAAATTGACTTGAACGTTAAAACAAAATTTTGTCATCTTTCGGTATACTTTATCTTCAGAGTGTTATGTGAATTGCCTCATTTTTAAAAACCTTTTATTAAAAAAATAATAGGAGTGTTAAAAAATTGAAGAAAAGATGGATATTGATGAAAGAATCGAAGGAGATTTAGCTTTTATTAATCATGTAAAGAATATCCGAATTCAAAAAATATATATATTAGGCTACAGTTAGTAGGATAATCAAATGAGTAAGTCGAGCAGTGGCACTATTTTTAACAGAATTCATAAAATTTTATGAAAGCATTGAGGAAATAGCAGATGTTGCCAAACTTCCTTTTGTCCCTCGATGCATCCCATCTTGTTGTTTCCTAAAAACAAACATAAAAATACAAAAAAAAAAGCAAATTTAAAGGTGAATAAACGTCAACACTTATATAACAATTTAGTTCCATTTATGCTTTTATTTCCTCATGCAAACATCACAAGATTCCCTAGAAGATATCAGTCCACAAGTTAAAAAAGAAATAAAATATTATCAGATATTATGTAAATAAACGAATTGTCACTAAACTCACCTAAAAGCACATACCCATATGTATTTACATCTCCGACCATTACGTCTACCAGATGTTTTTGTTTGGTATCCCTACAAGCCTTTTCTTTGCTCTTCCTGTGTGTCCTGAAAGAAGAAAAAGAAGCCTCACACCAATTATCGTGAACTAACGTGAAACTACGTATCTGAGTCGGCCCGCTGTGAATGGCATGCCTTGTGATGGTCTGGTATGGGAAAACAATTGTTAGTTAATATTAATAATAATTTAAGTCCTATTAGATTTATCTACATTTAGGGTTAGCTTTATTACATAAATTAGATACAGTAAAGATCGTTGAAATCCATAACAATATTGAAATATTTTGCGTATGTTGTAAAGTAGGGTAGGGTTAGCATTAGGTAAACATACTTACATGTAAGAAGGTAGAATTAGTTTAGGACACATTGAAATACACATAACACTAGACATCACATCACATAATATAAGTTTTTATAAAATAATCACAGATAACAATTTTTACTTAAATTGTAGTATTCTAATATGCATAAAATTTAAGCTATTATCTGACTCGATCGCGCGATTCCATAATCGGGGGTTTCTCTCTCCCTCTCGTGTGTGTGTGCGGGCGTGCAAGCCTGTTTTAGCGTGTATGTGTGTGTGTGTGTGTGTGTGTGTGCATGCATGAGTGTACATTCAAGAGTGTGCGCGTATAAAGTCATATGTTTCGGAGAGTGTTGCTCTCTACGTCGACGCGTTCTTAAGCAGTGCCCAAATATTTAGTAAAAACACGAAATGTTTGTATGGAAACCCTATGAAGGATTTGCCCGATTGGTCCCATTTTCGAACGGAAATTCCCCTTTTTTTAAAAAAGGCCTTTGTACAACATTTCTGCTCTCTACTTCGACGCGGTAGGCAGTGTCCAAATACATATATAGTGAAAAACTAAAGTTTTGTATATTAACACCAAGAAAAGGTTTCCCGATTTGCTCCACTTTTAAACGTGTATTTGCAATTTTTATGAAAACGCCGTGTACAAATTATGAGCTCTTCGCCTCAACGCCTTCTTAGGCAGCTTTCAAGTATGTAGTGAAAAACAATGTTTTGTATGGCAACACCAAGAAGGGGTAGCACGATTTAGTCCATTTTTAAAATTTTATTTACCATTGCTATGGAAACACCACGTAACAAATTTTTTGTATGGTAACCATTCGAAAGAGTTGCCCAATTGGTCCCGTATTTGAACTTAATTTACACTTTTTTAAAAAAGTCCCGTATTAAAAATTTCAGCTTTCTACTTCGATGCGTGAAGCAGTGTCTATATACATATATAGTGAAAAACTAAAGTTTTGTATTTCAACATCAAAAAGGGCTCGCCCGATTTCGACCATTTGTGCAATTTTATTTACTGTTGCTATGAAAACACCATATACCAAATTTTGGTTTTCCACGTCGACCCGTTCCCAGACAGTGCCCAAATATATAGTTAAAAAAGAAATTTTTGCATGACAACCTTACGAAATAGTTGCTCGATTTGTTTCATTTTTGAACCTAAATTTATATTTTTTTAGAAAAACGCCGTGCATACAATTTGAGCTATCAACGTCGACGCGTTCTCAGATTGTTTCCAAATATATAGTGAAAAACAAAAAATTTGTATGGCAACACCAAGAAGGGGTTGCCTGATTTAGTGTGTTTTTTAAGTTTTATTTGCTATTGCTATGAAAACATCGCGTACCAAAATTCAGCTGTCTACGTGCACTTGTTGTTAGACAGTGTCCAAATATAAACTGAAAACCGAAATATTTCTATGGCAAACCTACGAAAGAGTTGCCCGATTTAGTCCATTTTTTAACCTGTATTTTTAATTTTTATGAAAACACAGCCTTCCACGTCTACGCGTTGTCAGGCAGTTTTTTACGTCTCGAAAAAAGCGCCATCTATCGAGTCCAACACTATCCTATCTTTCAAGCTGGAATAAACCAAACATATTCACAAAATTTCATTGAAATCGGTTTGCGGTTTCGGAGATTAGCGTGTAAAACCAGATCGACACTGGACTTTTATTTATATTAAGAGAAGATCTACAAAAAATATCTGAAAGATAATATTTTCATATGTAATACCCTTTGTTTTCCTGCCAAGTGAAGAAATTAATCGTTATTAATTTGTCCATGTGGCTGTTGTAAGTATTATCTTTCGCAAGAATTTGGATTTTCTCGAACTTCGACTTGCCGAATTTCACGAAAAGCCTTGAGGTTACATTTGCATAATATACAGTTAACTCAAGAGCGAAATCAAGAGCTAATCGTTATTTGTTGTGTCGCTGATTTGCTGCTCCCTAAGGTACTAAATGCTAGCTCCATAAAACCTGGAGACCTAGTTGGTCACAGATTGTAGAATTTCTAAATGACTCAATTGCCTTCAAGTTCGCCGCCAGCCGCCTAGAAGTGGTTACAGAATATCGCAAGAGCAGGAAGAACAGTGCACCGAATTTTCCTCGATTATCACTCGTCTGGCATACAGACGCATCAAGATGTTTTCTAAGTAGAAATCCATGCCATAAAACGTGCATTAGAAATAATATATGTACAAAGAGGCTATCGATACGCCAACATATAAAAATATAAACTCCGACAGCCAATCCGCGATAAAGGCATTAATCTCCAATACATTCATATCCAAACTGGTTTGGGGCAGTAGAAATATCCTGGATCGATTACCAAAGGATAATAAATTAACCCCTAGAGGGGTATCAGGACTTAAAACACATGAATGCAATGATATCGCTGTCTATATAGTCATCTGTGGCCGTACAAAATGCACCTGGCAGGAGAACTAATGTCCAAAATAGAAAAGACTCACCGCAGTTACAAAATTGCGGCAATTGTAATGTACAGAAGGGTCATTTGACTGTATTCTAAATCCCCAAATCCCTCGATTTTTGAGAATTTATCTTAGATGAGCTTCTCTCTTGAAATACAGATAAATGGAGTTTTGCTTTAGACTAATGAGTGGGTCGTTTTATTTCTCGCTCGCCACTACCTCCATTCGTTACAAAAATATTTGTTGCCAAACATTGATACGGCAAAAGTATAGATGCTTTAACAGCGTCTCTACTTTAGTTGTTGACTGCTATTTTCAGCTTTGATAGGATATTGTTTTCGCTAGCTCAAAGATTACTGAATATGTGGTTTGAAACATTTTTTAATTCTAGTCAACACCAAATGCAATCAACCCTTTTCGAGAATATGAAATGCCTCGAAATTTCGATATTTTTACTTTAAATATACCCAAAATGTAGCTTAAATAAAGGTCATTGATTATGTTAGGGAACTACTTTAAAACATACAAATCATTAATTTTCATTGTATAAAATCATTACCTTTCATTCTATAAAATTTGGTTAGTTTGAAATATTTATGTCTATTGAATCAAACTCAAAATGTATTTTACTATAAATGTGTGTACCTCATTTAACATGTAATTCACTTAATCCATATCTGCATTATACTGTAAATCCTATTGTTCTTGAATTTTACGAATTTTGTACTTACCGCTGCTAGATAAGAGAAATCGAATTCTGTTCACTTGTTGTTAGTCAGTCAAGGAGCACAGACACACGTCATACCCACTTATTTGTTAAATAAAGCTGAACTTAAATTAAATTAATTAACGACGAGTTTGATTTAATATTCCTACACATTTATCAAGGTTGAGAGTTGTTCGTGAGTTTTTTATGGAAACAGATTATGCTCCTCTAAGATCAGATTATGGCTACACCGATTTATTCCCGTGAAAAGTCATGCTGGAGACAGGATTAATTGTGCGGTACGGCTTAAGCTTTTCGTACAAGGATGAGATGAAATCAAGATATTTATGAGTACATTTTTAGATTTTGGAGAAATTTTTGGCTTGTTTCGTATAGCTTACTTTACAGTTTCAAAATATTTTCACTACTAAAAGCTATTTATTTATATTCGACGGTGGAAAAGTTTGCCTAATCAAATTCAGATGCAGTGCACCATCAATAACTGGCACATATGTACCTCTTTCATATGAAAACTTGAAAACAAAATTATGCATTTGCCTTGCAACACAGGGCGCCGTATGCTTGGCTTAGCTGGAAAGTTTTCTCCCAAATAAGCTACAAGAACACAATAATTTGAGGAAAAAATTTGAAAAGTAATCAATGTGAAATTTTCCAAAATACTTGGAAACTTTGAAATTAAACACTTTTTTTTTCAACGCCGGAAACTTTAGAAAGATTTCTCTCTTCACTTGACCTATGCAGAACTTTCCCATTCGTTCAAAATTTTTGCAAACTCATGCCAATTTATTAGGCTGGAAAGTTCAACTGCTAACGCCAATTTCTAGACTGCCCAGAGATTCTTTAATGAAATTTTCGCCAGGATGTCTGAGGTGAAAGTGGATGGGATTGACTAAGCCTTTCAAGTTTAATAAAGGCAAATACACACACCTATATAGTTAAGTAGAATACGTAAAAAATGTTTCCTCTGTCTATTGCCTATCAAAGAATCAATGACATTAACCTGATTTAAGTAGAATACGTAAAAATGTTTCCTCTGTCTATTGCCTATCAAAGAATCAATGACATTAACCTGATTTTACTGCTGAGCTTTTGTAAGAAATTTACTGTAATGAATAATCTTTTAGAAGGTTATTTTTGCAAGTTTTCAATTACGCTATGCAAATTGGGCTTTAAGCTAGAAAAACATAAAGTTGACGTTGATACTTGAAAGTCATCTTCTGGGCATCGTTTCACGGTGCCAACCAGTGCCATAATGAAATTTTCATCACCCTTATGAAAACTTTGAATAATTTTTCAATCGATTTAATCTTGCACCTTAACTAGAGCTTAAGAAAATCAAATTTTTCCTAGAAATTTATGTGTTGTTATTCTTTATTAAAAATTTATTTAATACCGTTCTTTTTAGGGTTCCGTATCCAAATGGTAAAAACTGGAGAGTGTACATTTCTGACATTTTTATTGCCACATAACAACGAATAATAAAAATAAATTAAATTAAAATTAAAGGGGGCCTACATACAAGAAACATTATTTTTTCGACGTTTTTTGCTCGATTTCTCCTCATTAATTATTATCATAACGAAGCATTATTTTTTCAAATGACGCATACATACCTAATTTGAAAGAATAAAATTAATAGATTTTTGAAATTTGTAATGATGTAGGGATTAAAAGAATTAAAATTTTTAAGATATTCAAAGACTTGAGACGCCCACGTTATATAACCTTTTCTCTTATGTAGATTTGGGGGTTAATTAAGTTCTTTTCAGTATTTCTAGTGAGATTCTGTTAATTGAATACTATCTGTTCGTGTTGAAGATTCGAATAAATTATTATGAATTTTATTTATTTCTTTATTTCCATTTGTTTGCTTTGTACGAAAATCAAAATTAAAATCAAGCTTGTTTTATGTATGTTAGTTTTAATTCAGATAAATTTTGTGCAATGGTACGGAGCCCTTCGTGATACATATAGTATCGAAGCATAACTAATTCAGACTTACGGATAAATGTTTGTATGTTTGTTATTCCCATTTGTTAAGAAAATTCCTTTGTGAATCAATTGAAAGAAGAAGCTGCCAGACGACGAAAATTTTAGTGCAGTTTATATTTACGCAAACGCATACTTATAGAGTTTTTTTTTGTAATGATGTGGCGAAACTTTCCAAAGTAGCTATCTTATTCCGTACACACAAGATAAGGTGCATAAGATCCAGCTGAGGGGTGTTTTTAAGGTTCCGTACCCCAAGGCTACCAACGGGACCCTATTACAAAAAAAAAAAAAAAAAAAAAAAAAAAAACTAAAAATATAACAACATTAACTTTGCTTTGCGATCCAATATTTGAAAAGCTTTTCTTGCAGAGCTTGGATCTTCTCAATTGAATTTATAGCCCACTGCACCAGCAGCATCATATCAAGTCAAAGTACGGTGTAATGAATGCAGTAATTGCAGCACAACCAAATTTTACCATGGTAGATATTTACTTACTCTTGGAAGCTCTTGTTATACAAAATATTATTGCTTGACGAGGAAGAAAACTTTTGCGATGTGACATAAAACTGATATGGAGGTATCAGCTGTGTTTTTTTTTTGTACTGAATTAGGTCATTGGAAATTTCAAATTTATTTCATTCTATAAAACTTCTATAGGTAGGTACACATAATTTTTCATGTGGGACAAATTACGAAACTGCATTTCAATTTTCACAAAATGTCAAAATAGATCTAAAAAATATTTGGTTCTCACTCTGCAGTTTTTGTTTTTCAAAAGCTGGAAGTTTGATGATTTTTATATCATTTATAAATCCGTGTATCTCCTCTTATACAGTTATTATAATTGCAATAGTATTGCAAATGATATGCCAGAAAATTTCTTAGATGGCGATGTGTTTTTCACAGTTATATAATTTTCAAAGGGATTTAGTACTGAATAGAAGAGTTTTTAGAAAATTTTTTGCTTTTACTATTCAAATCAAATTATTAAATACAAAAGAAAAATCAACCGCATCATCCGGGTCTTGTAGCTGGCACCTGCCGCTTTCCGGGCGACTGCTCTTACCTCTTAGCTAACGAGGCAGATGTCTTTACCTCTTGTATTTATTAATTTGTCCAGCCTATTAATCCACATTTGCTTCCAGATGACATTAACTAGTAAAGATGGAAGCGAACAAATAAATTTGTAATTTTTTTATTTATTCTTGTATTTGTTATAAATTGTTCGCTTCCATCGTTTTATATTTTTTTGTATCCTTGTACTTATATACACCATATTGTCTATTCATTCACATACTTATATAAAGGGTCTTTCAAATTGAGTTTTCAAAAGTACACGCATGTGTAACACACGCCAAACATCGAACGCACCCATATTATATGTCATTTTGACAGCTGAAGGTTTGCCATTAATAAAAATGGAGTCGTATACATTACAACAACGTATTGAGATTATTGAATTATTTTATGAAAATGGTCGTCCTATGAGAAACATATTTCGCAAATTACGCGATATTTATGGTCGACCCAATCGACCAACTGAGTAAAAAATTGGTAATACTGTGCGTAAATTTCAAGAAACTGGTGCAGCACAAGATCGAGAAAGGCGTCAGTATGCTCGCACCGGTTGTTCAGAAGAAAATATTTGTGCTGTGAGTGATAGTGTTGCAGCTGACCCCAACACGTTAAATTCCCGACGATAACCACAATTGGGACTTTCTCAGTCAATTGTATCGCATATTGCGCACAAAGATTTAACGTTGAAGGCCCACAAAGTTCAATTGAGACAAGAATTGCCGCCACAAGATCATTCCATGCGTCGGGACTTTACCAAGGTGATACTGGAACAAAACGACGATTTTTAAAAAAAAATCATCTTTTTGGACGAACCACATTTCGAGATCGATGGCTACGTTAATAAACAAAACTGCCATATTTGGGGAGAGGAAAACCCTCTCGTGATACAAGGGAGACGAACGCATAAACAAAGAGTTACTGTGTGGTGTGCATCGTGGTCTGGTGGTGTGATTGGTCCGCACTTTTTCGAAAATGATGCTGGAAGAGCCATAACCGTTAACGATACCAGATATCGCGACGTGATCACAACATTTTTATGGCCAAAACTGAAAAGTTTTCATACATGTGGTTTCAACAAGATGGGGCTACGTGTCATACAGCCAGAGAAACTTTGCAATTAATGCATACAAAGTTTCCAGACCGTGTTATTTCCAGATTCCGAGACGTGAACTGGCCTTCAAGATCCTGTGATTTGACACCGTTAGACTTCTTTCTCTGAGGCCATGTGAAAGTACAGGTCTACACGGATAATCGTCGAAACGTAGAAGCATTGAAAGCAGAAATTATTCGAGTTATTGGTGAGATACAGCCACAACTATGCCAGAATGTGATTGAAAATTTTGATAAAAGAATCCGGTACTGTAGAAACTCAAGTGATGGTCACATGGGAGATATAATTTTTAGAGTATAAATGGCAAACATTGTACTTCAAAAATAAATAAAAGCTTTTTCAGTCTCAATTCAAATTCTATGTCTTTTAATTATTTTCTTTTGAAAACTCATTTTGTTTAACGTACTTTTCATATACGAGTATATATACCGCCGAAGAGTTACGGCTAAGAGAAAAAATTTAAGAACGGTTTACACCGCGTTTTCGTCAGTTTAGTATCAGACAGAGTTTAATAATGTCCTGTGATAAATAATGATGATTGGATGATTTACCCAAACGAGAGAAACGAAATGCATAGATGGTTAGTGCCATTCGAAAGTTAGTCAATATATCATGACATAATTTTAGTTTTTTATAACTTGATGGTGCTGTAAGTTCTTTTATTTCTCCCCTCACTCTCCTGGAACCCCCTCTTGCCAATGGCTAAATAGGTCCGCTCCTCAGTTAATTTCAGGCCAGGTAAGTTGAGCGGGACATTGCAAATAGAGCCGGCTATGTCATTGGGTGGATGGGGCACGGCTATGAAGACATCTTTGTCTTCCCAATAAGTAAAAGTAAGTGGTGTTCAAGTCCCTTTAGGACAGGATATTGTGCTTGTTTGTTTTTTGAAGTCACAAGTTTCTTGTTGTTAATGGTGTCGTGACAGCGGCAGCATTGTGTTACACGCCCTATTAACACTCCTGCAATAGCCGAGGTGCTAGCGTACCGCCCTGTATGGAACGCCGTTCACGGAGTGAGCTGTCAGCTCATGCTGGCAGTCGGGACTTCATGTCTACGCCACTCACTCACCTCATTACAATGCACGTGTTCTTTATGACTTCTTTTAACGATTTCATATTTGGACTGGCGGAAATAATTTTAAGAAAAATACTTAAAATATTTTTCATTGCCTGGAAAAATTTTTCCGAAATCCGAATTTTTGAAAAATTTGTGTGAAACAGAAAGTGCCGAAATTGCTCTTCAAAACATATCTATTCCCCTGTGTTCAGTCCTCACATATAAATATAAATATTCCACGATGAAGTTCCTGCTATCAGCTTAAATTCACTAAAATATTCCCTCGACGTACTTCCAGAGGCATATTGATTGCGCCTTCCTACGACGAATTATGTCCTGAAATATAAAACAAAAGAACCACAAAACATCAAGTTAAATTAATAAATAACAAAAACACTTATCTAATCTTCACTTCACACAGTTTAACTCCAGGGAAGTTCGGTGAAAATTCGAATTAAATTCACCCGAACAATGTACACATAGTGCAGAACATCAGATAGTACTCCTAGAAACGATATCTCGCCTAAAAACAATCAAAAGTCATCAATGAAATCAACAAATCAATATCAAAATTCAGCAAAGTATACTTACCTCCTAATATTTACATTTCTTGATGACAGCAAATGACATTACAGCAGCCAGCTGTCTGTGGTACATTCAGACATCGCGTCAGTCGTTGCTAGGGCAACACGAAGAGGCGAGAAGACGTAACTGGTTACACTTACAGCGGCTATATAAAGCCGATGAATTTCAGTAGATGGCACCATTCTTTTGGCAGAGTTGATCTGTATCAGAGCTAATCTGAGTAAAAAGAATTGTGCTTCCTACCTTATTACAGAAGATAATTCTGGTCAGGGATAACCTGAATTTCCTTTCCAATTATACAGAAGATAATTCTGGTCAGGGATAACCTGAGCACCCTATAATTACAGAAGATAATTCTGATCAGGGATAACCTGAGCGCCCTATTACTACAGAAGATAATTCTGATCAGGGATAACCTGAGCGCCCTATTACTACAGAAGATAATTCTGATCAGGGATAACCTGAGCGCCCTATTACTACAGAAGATAATTCTGATCAGGGATAACCTGAGCGCCCTATTACTACAGAAGATAATTCTGATCAGAGATAACCTGAGTGTCTCAACTTTCCATAAAATCATTTTACTTCTGTGTGCCCTCACGCATCACCACAGAAGATAATTCTGATCAGGGATAACCTGAGTGCTTGAACTCTCTAGAAGCTTTTTACTTCCGTGTGCTTAGATGTAGCACCCCTTTGAAATTTATTTCAGAAAATTTTAGTTGATTCATAGAAGATTAACATTTTGCTTCTTCTTCTTTTTCAGAATAAATAATTCAAGGGTGGCGGACTTTATTCTACTGCGTGGCCAAGTCTATTTGTTTTTTTTTTAATTGTTGGATTTATTTTTTTTGAATTTTTTTGTTATTGGATTTTATATTAGTTTGTAGGGTAGTTTTAGATTGAATTGAATTTATTTATGAATTTTGTGATATTAGATTAAGCAAATGAATTTGTACTTTAAGTATTAAATAAAATTTTATATTTGAAATATAAAAACTGAGTTATCCTCTGAACCGGCTCTCCTCCCTCACGAACGAGACTAGATCTCACACCCTGTCTTTTTCATGCAATCTTCGGAAAATTTACAGTTGATTTTCGGTAATATTAAAACATTAAAGAGAATATACCCCAGAAAATATCGTAAAGAAGAGTCCCCGATGGGTTTATAATTATTATTGTTAACATAGAAACTACAACTTTCGAGAAAATCAATTTCGAAGTTATTACTGTCTATATTGGAAGCAGGTTTATTATCCGCCGTACACTTCTAGACTTTCAGTATTTTGAAAAGTTGAATTTTTTAATATAAATTCCTCATTATTATCATCACAATTAATGCGTTGATTTGAGTGCCAAAATTGTGCTAGACAGGAGTTTACTTCTTATATGATTAAATTCATACACGGAGCGATTTCGATTACTTTCACCCTTATACCTTATCATACAAAATATATTTTCTGCGACATCTTGGTTGAATTTATATGTCAAATGTTGTTTTTTTTTGTTCTGGGCATTGTTCAAGGAAATTATACCTCTAGTTGATTGCGTTAAATCATCATACCAAAATTTTCCACATTTATATATATTTTTACTAGACGGTGACTTGTTATTAGGATAATCAAAATTATTGTTGACTTTTCAAAACAATTGGCAGTTGATATTGCTTTACATTTGGTTTCATTACCAAATTTCCCTTAAGTCTGTACTGTGAGAATAACAGGACTAAACGTATGACTAAAAACTTGCACTGCAAGAGAAACTTTCACTTTTTACCAATTGTTTTGAAGCACATGCTTTCAGATAGCTTTGGGCTCATTTTTGCTGGCTGGTATTTCTCCATATTTTATAGTTCTTTCAAAACTTTTCAGTTAGCGCCATTCCGGATTTTTATATTTTATTTCTAATTTAAGCAAAGTATTCCGAATTGATTTAAAAAAATTAGGAACATCATGTATACGGTGGCAATTGTTGTTTGAAAGTAATGAAAGTAGCAACCCTATAAAGCTTAAATTTAAAGTTTGCGACGCTACGTTATTCAGTATTTATTTGGCAGCCATAAATAGAGAAAAGTATAAAAAACTGGTCATCTATGTTATACAATGTTTATATTTAAAAGGCGTCAGTACAATCAATATAAAAGCGGAGCTAGATGCTACTCTTGGGGAATCTGTTCCTTCATTTACAACTATTAAATATTGGATGACAAAGATTAAACGATACCGTACGAGCTGCCAAGAAAGTGCGCGAGCTTGCAGACATGGTAGGCATTTCGAAAAGTGCTTTACATCGAATATTGATTGAAAATTTGGACATGACAAGGCTGTCCGACAGATGGGTGTCGCGATTACTCTCAATCTAACAACCACAGCGTCCTGAGGATGTTTCAATAGAGTGTTGGGCGAAGTTTCACAGGAATAAAGCCGAGTTTTTGCGTCCATTTATGTACATATATGAAACATTGGTCCATCATTTCACACCTGAGCCGAAGCAACAATCCGACAGATGTGTATCGCGATTACTCTCAATGGAACAACCACAGCGTCCTGAGGATGTTTCAATAGAGTGTTGGACGAAGTTTCACAGGAATAAAGCCGAGTTTTTGCGTCAATTTATGTACATATATGAAACAAGGGTCCATCATTTCACACCTGAGGCGAAGCAACAATCAAAACAATGGTCTCAAAGGGGAGCATCGATTCCAAAAAGGCAAAGACAGTTCCATTTGCAGGCCCTTGCCTGCCTGACCTTTCATGGCGCCAGAAAGAGAAAGAAATCAACGACGAGTACTATGCGGACTTATTGCAGAGTTTGAGTAAGGAAATCAAGCAAAAACGACCGCATTTGGCAAGACACTTCTTCAGAGAGCTAAACCATGGCAGAGTACCCTTTGACGCATTTCACGACTACAACTAAACAGAAATATTGTAAGACAGGAAATTAGGAATCAAATAGTGGAACACAAAATTGATAAACAACATTAGTTTTTATCTATTAAGTGAATCCGCTCATATCTATAAGGGCAAGATACAGCAACCAACAACTTACATGCAACAAAATTTAGAAATCTAGTACTATATACTTACACAAAAGGAAATTTAGTGAAAATTGAAGCTTAGGTTAGAGTAGGAAATATAAAAATAAACAGTTCTGTTCGACCGATGCGCAGAATAGAATCAGAAATAAAAGTTTTAATTTGGAAGTACTTTTTCTCTGTAATCTTAGACTAATGTACATAGAATAACAGATAAATAATGTAAAAACGATAGCTTAGTCTGAAATTCACCGCAGCTATAATTTTGTTGGTTAATAGTTCCGAAATGAAAACTATGACAATACAAGAAGGCACAACCGAGTCAACCAGATCCTTCCATTCCCTAGAGAATTAAAGGAAGTTATCACTAAGCTTAACAAAAATGCTGAAGATGCCAACGGATTTGCAGCTGAATTATCCGGAACAAGTGCTAGCACCACAGTAAAAACTCCACCGTCCATCCTTGAGTATGTATGGACAAGCGAAAGTATAGCATTCTCCTGGAAGAAAAAAAAAATAATTGTAAGAGTGATCTAAGACAGTGTAACAATTAACGCTTCATCATGCGACTGCAATCGCCAAACCAAATACTAACTCTGATTTCTAGAATAGAATGTAAAATATGCCATATGAAACACCGTACGGCTAATTGTATAACAATTACCGCAATGGAATTTTCCCTATATATCGAGTTCGTTGATGGAAGGTAAGTCGAAGAAAATGGAAATCGATATGCAACAAAAATTTCCTCTGTGGTAAAGAATGCTGGGAAGCCCATGGTTCACATGGACAATAAATAAAAAACATTAAGGTGAGTAGAAGGAATTCTATAGAAATCAAGAATGGCTCAGAACAGAGTGTAATAGAGAGGTTATGTGGTGGCCCCAAGGGGGTGTGAAGAAGAAAAAAATGGGATATGCTGCCGAACATTTTTCGTACCTACTTGTAATATAAAAATCTAAACACGTTTTCATCACATTAACCCGAACTTCCTTTGGTAAATTTTCTAAAAATCTTAACAAAGGTCCCAAAGCAATTTTCAATACAGAGTACACATATGTACATATGTGTTATCAATTTAGCTTTCCACAAGAACGTTTTCAATTATGTATATTTATCATCTTTATTCGACCCACATTTTACGACTCGGGAATCAGGACGCATTTTTTAGAAGGGCTGACAGACTGAGTTTGTATTATAATATTATACACCTTTTTAAACACAGTCCTGAATTTTGAATTGAATTTAAAAAGCGCAAAATTTTCTCAAACTTTGACGAATGTCACGAAAAGACACCTACAGTGCACGAAATTAACTTAGGGACAGCACGAATAATTTATCGGATTCGTTCTGTACCGGATTCAAATATTTAGTACGAAAGCGATTTTTCTTTCAGGAAAACAAAATTGAGTACGAAGTCAGTACAATATTAATTCGGGATTTTTTAATATAGTCCCATTTATAATTAGATCACCCCAACTTTTTAACACAGTTATTACAACAGTATGGTTTCAAAAATTATGGAAGCTGGCTAAGAAAAAACTAAAGTAATGTAAGGTAAAGTACAAAAAGTTATTCCTTTACAGGAAATGTCCAGTCTGGATTTTGTGCTGGCTGCTGAAAAAGCTAGAATTGTTCTATAAGAGCATGATACCCTCTTGATTAATACCCGTACGTAATTTCGCATGGTCACCCATCAAGTTTTATCGTTAAGTGATAAGAATGGGTGGCCTGAGGTAGAACACATTTCATAAGATTTCATATTCCGAAGAACGTCCAGGACTGATCGTTTTCACAATTTACGTAAAAATCTTAATTTTTGTATTGCAACACCAAGAAAGGGTTACTCGATTTAGCCCATTTTTGAAATAATATTTACAATTTTTATAAAACCACTATGTACAAAATTTCAGCTCTCTATGTTGACGCGTTCTCAGACAGTGTCCAAATATGTCGTGAAAAACGAAATTTGTATGTGGCAACCCTACAAAGAAGTTACCCCATTTTCGAACTTAATTTTCCTTTTTTTTACAACCCATGTGCGAAATGTCAGCTCTCAAAGTAAATGCGTTTTCGAGTTATCATGCGGACAGGCAGACGGACAGACGGACATGCAAAAATCAAAATAAATTTTATTATTATGCGTGGGTGTCGAATCCATTTTCCTCTACCATCATTATTTCTAGGTGGTACAACAAACCTATGACTTCATCACCACTTTAAGGACGTCTTAGAGGTGTAAGAGCACTTATTAGATGGTGAAAACACTATCTAAATCTTCAGATCCATTAAATTATGCTGCTCTTCATCGGTAAAAAGAACAGTTTGCTTATTTTATTTCCACCTAGTTTAAGTTGGAGCAAACTCCATTATTTTTATTTGGTGATGAACTCTGAATTTTTCCTCAACTTAAGCCTCTTGACCTATACTCCAGAATCCTTCGTACGGGCCTAGCTGAAGCAAATATCTCAAGAGAATTACGAATTTACTATAAAGGTGACTCTACGAAAAGAATCCTTCCACGTCTACCGTTTTTGTTGGACGTGAAGCTCTTTTTATACCCTAGATGAAATCATAGGGGTATACTAAGTTTGTCATTCCGTTTGTAACACCTCGAAATAATGATGGTAGAGCAAAATGGATTGGACACCCATTCATAATATTAAAAGTTATTTCGATTTTTGCATGTCCATCCGTCCGTCCGTGCGCACGATAACTCGAGAGCGCGTATACTTAGAGAGCTGAAATTTTGTACACGGACTTTAAAAAAAAATAATATTAAGTTCGAAAATGACACAAATCGGGCAACTCCTTCGTGGGGTTGCCATATAAAAGTTTCGTTTTCCGCTATATATTTGGACACTGCCTGAGAACGCGTCGACGTAAAGAGCTGAAATTTCGTACATGAAGTTTTTACTACATTAGCAAATAAAGTGTCAAAAATGGACTAAATCGGGCAACTCCTTCTTGGTGTTGCCATATAAAAATTTCGGTTTTTTACGTATACTTTGAAAACGATCAGTCCAAGACATTTTTATTGTACTAAGAACGTCTGCAGAATACGAAATCCTATAAAATTGGTTATAATCATTTTTTCTGTGCGACAAACCGTTCTAGAAATATATGCGAAAAACCAATTCAAAATCAAACTTGAATAGATCGGTGACCATACGAAATTTAATACGGGCATTCATCTAGGGTATCATAAGAATTGGTCTTAGACCAATTCTAGCTTTTTTACTTGTTTTTTTCAATTCTTAACATAATTTTAGTTATTATTGTGGTCATTAATGAACACCCAAAAAACACTTCGCATAATTTAAAATTCATCGTTTGTCAATAGTGAATTAATTAAAACCTTTCGCTGCGTTCAACGGCAAAATATTCTAACAAGAATATTTATGTGGACGCTCAGCGTCTTTATGATTTGAGATTAAGGAAGGAAACGGGATTACGCTTACCATTACGAGATTACGACCCAGCCTTACTGTGATAAATTACAACTGTGGTAATTTAATTATCGAATAAATAATTAATAGATAATGTTATGTGGTTCGAACCAGTAATTAGAATGCCCACTAATCATTTGATATTACTTCCATAATAAATTTATGCAAAAAGCAAAGTTTCTTAACTATAAACAGTTATAAAAGGAAATAATTGCTATTGATTAGCTCACAAACAAATGCATAAATAAGCTGTTTCCAGGAATAATTGTCTACATCCTTACATATACATATATGCTGATGAACATTTCACGTTTCCAAAGGATTAATTAATTATAATTAATAAAAGTGGGACAATTAACTTCTACAATTGTTTTCATTTCTCATTTGCTCTCATTGCAAATAAGGTAGTCGTTTGGTGACGTTCACGGTTCAAGGGAATGAAATCTATTTATTTTCCATCTCCCCTATACCTTGCGGCATTTAAAGTGGTGAACGGAAGTTTTTATTTCTCCATTTTCTTTTCTAGGGATCCCCCCTTTTCCTTATGAGAGTGTCTCCGCGGATATACTTAGTAAAATACGAGCAAAATAATATCGCAAAAAAATAATTTCTCCACATTTATAACCATATAAACCATAAAACTGCAGCTTGAGGAAGGCTTCATTAAAAACTCCCCCGTTCCGCTTTTTTAAGGACGTAATGTACCCACTACACACTACAACAGTAAAGTTCAAGAGAGTGACATTCAATTTCTGTTGCACTTCACTGCACAACTGCAAAACTCAATTTGGTTGCATAATAATTGCTTAAAATGTTGGGAAGGAACCAAGATTTTGACCTCATTAAAAATGAGTTTTGAGAAAATTTACAGCGAGAATATTTATGGTAATTTTATTGTGTGAACGTGTGGGTGTATGTGTACGGTTACTTGTACTGCAAAACATAATTTTGTGGGAGTTTGTTGATTTTGCTTTAGGCCAATATTTAGATGTGACATTAGGAATTGTATATACGAAATGTAGGTATTTTGCATATTTAAATTATACTACGGGTTTTAGCTCGATGTCGTACATCAATTGTATTGTACGAACAGGCTTGAAACAACTTGAGTTGGTAAGCACCATCTCAATGAGACAATATAAAACTCTTCAGAAACATTTCAGTTAACTCACTGAAAATCAATCACCTTCTGTAAACATTAGTTGAAGGAAGAAAAGCTGTGCGAAAATTTTTTCCTCCCTGTACTGGTCAACAATTAAATACCATTTTTAACTTTTGATTTCTACGTTTTTTTTGCCTTGGTGTGATCGTATCCGACCTTCTTCATGCTCATTCTAGAAAACTTCAAGGATTCAACATAAATATAATTGAAAAAAAAAAAAATAGGTTTTCCCTGCGTAATAAATTGAGTGACTCTCATCATAAGTATTGCAGTACTACAAATAAAATTTTCTCTACATTTTTGCCGTAAAATTACAAATATCTTTAAAACCATTTTATATACCTACATGACGTAAACCTTAATTAATTCATATCATACGAAAATTATTTTGAAGAAAGAAGAAACTTAGAAGGATTGATTTTTATGCAAAATCAATATCATTGAAAATATTACGTTCTCATAACTTCTTGTATAGTCAGTTTACAGCAGTTGGTACGGTTAACATCAAAAAATATTGACTGGAAATTCATTGGAACAAATAACTGCTGACTAGTGGTGCTGCCCTTTATTGCCATTGCCGTAATTAAACCTAAAATTAAAACAAAAAAAAAGCAATAATCTCTGATAAGAAGCATACCCCGTTTCCAAATAATCTAAAACTGTTTCTCAATTCTATGGTGTTTAGTCAGAGAGATATCTCCAAAAATTTATTGTGCGCTGCTTACGAAGTTGTGCGCTTTTAATCGAAATAATATTCCGGTTTTTTAAAGTTATGTATTTTGGATCCATCATTTTAATCGTTGTGAACAGATGTGCAGTTATGCAGATAAAGCAGGGTATTTAAGATTTTTAGTACTTCTTCCAGTTTACAACCTGTAACTGTCTTGATATACACACCTATAAAGGTGCGATTCAACACAAATGATAGCAAACTATCTCAGATTTCCAATGAATACCTAATCAGTCTTCATGTCATCTTTTGTCGTAAGTTGTAGGACGTCAAAGTCACAAAATTAGAAAAAAATCCCAAGCTTTCAAATTTTTAAACGATTTTCCCGCCAAAATTTATGATAACCATACAGTTTTTTTTACAAGATTTAGATACCCCGGAATGTTACCTTTAATTTAATTATGCACCTATGTAAATGCAACCTTTTTTGAGATATTTCCGTTTTTATGATTCATAATTTCATTAATTTTGCATAATAGTAGGCGCGATTAATATCGTCAGTAGCAAAATGAATGAAATTATGAATCATAGAAACGGAGATATCTCAAAACGGTTGCATTTAGGCAGGTACTTGTGCTGACAGGAAGGCTGATTGGGCATTCATTGGAGAACTGAGACGGTTTGCTATGATCAGAGATGAATCCCCTCCTTCCGCCGAAACGATGCGTCTTACCACCCCTTCACCTTATAATCAGCTATCGAGCCCTTGAGCTACGTGCACCAAATATGAAACACCCGTATACATAACGCCAAAAATGCCTTTTTTGTAGATATGTGCTTTTGACTAAACACCATAGAATTATTCTGAAAGCCTCCGAATGCTTTCAATTTACCACAAACAAAAAACAAAACACAAAAACCAAGGCAAAATTGCGATAATAATATTCATATTATTATATTTTCAAATTTCTCCAAACAGTTCCGTGACAAACAAATTTCTTTCTTTCTTGCTTTGAAAATCATTTATTTATTCGACCTATTCTGCAGAAAGTCTTAAAATCGCTCAAAGTCGATGTGATTCAGATGGGCAATTTTTTGTGGCCGTGGGATGCTAATGCTTATGCCAGAAACTTTTGTTTATGAGATCTTTCTAAGAAGACTGAAAAGATTTTTAGTGGTCACATTACTCTTTTATGTCCGTAAACGAAATTGTCTGAAACACATTACTTTTGCTAATTTCTGGTTGCCCATACAAATTCACAATGGTGCGTTATGAAGGAAGAAGTTTGCCTAAGGCTTCATCCATTGAAACGTAAGCATTCAGTAAACTACAAATTCAGTGATCTCAACCTCTATAAACATTTTGATTAGTATTTCGAAATTAGAATATATTTTTTGGATATTCCATGGAATCGTGTATAAATCAAGTGAGGGTTAAGTAGACGTGTTTTTACAGAAATGCAAGAAGTTTACTGACCCCAAACATTGAAAAGTAAATGGGATTACAAAAAAAAAAAAAAAAAAAAAAAAATCTAGATCAATATGGCAAGGAAAATATTACTTCATCCATATTTACACTAAACGTACATATTTAACCCTAAATTTCTGAGGGTAAGTAAATTCCCTCGCGTATAATTCGTACCAACCTAAATAATCGGCTACACGTGCATTACTGTCATATGGAGAAGGTTAATGGATTAATCCCTTTTAAAGGATATTCATCAGAGAACGATGATGAAGTACTTTTGAATTTTTTATCGGTATCAAGTCTCCATAAACGAATCATATTTAAAGTGCATGTTGGAAGTGAATTGAAATTGCCTTTATATCGTCGTAATCAATTTGTTTGCTTTATGTCCACTTTATTGAAATGAATTATGATTAGAAATACAGGGACTGATGGACAGCTTTCTGCTGTACATACATATATGGATGGATTTTGATGATAAAATGGTATAACGATGAAACAGGTCATGTTTAATAGAATTGAATTTGTTGGTCTAGTCATAGACTCTATTTAATTGGTTTTATGATGATTTTAATTCGTGAACTTTTGTAATAGGATAATAAAATTAATATACTTTCAAACTGAATTCACTTCGATACCGATAACAGAGTTACGAGAAATAGTTTACCAACATATTGACACTAATGTGAAGTGCATGACAACACCATAAAATGTGAATTGAAGCATATATGTACTGAAATAATTCCGGACCACAAATATTTTGAGATTAAGCAATAAATTTTATAAACTGGAATTAGTTATGGGATCACCATCATCCCCCTTTTATCTGAAATATTTATGAACAATTTTGAGAAGAATATTTTTAGCAACAACTGTCCGTTCAAATCCAAGGCACAATTTTGGTATAGGTATGTGGATGATGTTTTGGCATTATGATACAGATAGGTACAGATGCAGAATTAAACAATTTATAAATTGGCTTTATAAACGTAGCAATAAAATAGAATTTACTAAAGAAAAAGACAAGAATGGTTCTTTAAATTTTTTAGACATTGTAATTAAAAAGTTAGACAGTAAATTTACTTTTGATATTTTTAGAGAACCGTCTTTTACTGACTCCATTATACCAATAGATTCTAATCACTCGTGTTATATAAAAATACGATCGTTCAACACTTTATTCCGTAGATTGTTTAGTATACCACTTTCTCAATCAGCATTTAACAAAGAAGTTAAAATAATAAAGAAAATAGCCAACAACAATGAATATTCTCCAAATTAATAGATCGATTAGTTATGCAGAATGAAGAGAAATTAGTGAAAAAAAAGCTTTGTAGCTTGATACTTCCTAATGTTAAAACTAATAAGTATGTAAGGTTATTATTTATAAGAAAAATAAGTCATACCATTACAAGAATACAAAATTGCAATGTTAAAAATATCAACTGCAAAGAGAAAAATGATATATTGAGTAATTCAAGTATACACCAGATCAAATGTGACGAATGTGAATACACGTACATAGGTCAAACAGAACGTGAAATTAAAATATTAGAAAATATAGAAATAGAAAAAGTTAGAAATAAAAATAATATAAGCACATGTACTTAATGTGCAACTACAGTTTGCTCTCCCCTATATTGTGACAGTAGCTAACTAACATCCTCTGAAGTTGGTCCTAACGACCGAAAAAATTGTCAGAATTCAGACAAAAATCTATTTGTGAAATTTAAAGTAAATCAATTAGCTGCTCAATCTCATTTTGCGTTTATAAAATGTTTCATAAATCAACGTCGTTAAACAGCTTAAAAAAAATGAATTCATTTGGCTCAAGTACAGATGTTGTTACAAGTAGACTGGATAAAGGATAACAAGGATCCATAATTAACATATTGGTACCTTTTGAATTCAATTTAATGCTCGAAGTCGAGTTTTGTACAATACCGATCACTGATCTGAGCACAAGAAATATTGATGCACATAGATTGGAATGTGAATTTATAAGTGATACAATAGTGACAGAGAGTTTTGAACAGTTTATACACAATTAAGTATGTTAGGGTGGCCCAAAAATGTATGGATTTGCAAAATTGTTAAAATGTCTAAATAGCTCATTCAGAATTATTTGTTAGCTAATATAATTTTAAACTTCTATGCAAAATTTCACTGAACTGCATTAATGTTTAGAGGTCATTCAAATCGAAAATAGTATTTTTTTAGCTGTTTTGGACTTTCAGGAAAACTCTTTCAACATTTTCTGTGATAACTTTTTAATTTGACAATATTTTTTTGATTCCTTTTTTAAATTCAACGAAACTAGGTTATGAACTTACTACAGTGAAAGTCATTTTAGAAAATTAAATTCTACTATTTTTTATAAATTTTTAAAAATAAAAATTCGGACATAGAACTCCAATTTTATACATTGTGTCAATTTATTTGTAAGAAAAAGTGGTCGCACATGCCACTACTTCTACTATAACGTTATCTACAATTGATTATTTTTCTAGCGACTATAACTTAAGCAGGTATGAACTGTTCTCCAAATGCGATTTTCGAGGATGAAATTTTTTTTTCAAATTACAAAGATGAGACCCATAAAAGTAACGACTTTGTACTAAAGACATCTTTTTTTTTAAATTATTGGATTGAATACCAAAGAATAATATTAAAAGTTATTTAATTTTTGCATGTCCGCCTATCCGTCTGTTTGTTTCTCTGCCTGTCTGTCTGTTCGTCCGCACGATAACTAGAGAACGCGTTCATTTAGAGTGCTGAAATTTAGTACACGGGCTTTTAAAAAAAAGTAAATTAAACTTCGAAAATGGGACAATTCGGGCAACTCTTTAGTAGTAGGCTTGCCATACAAAAATTTGGTTTTTAACGGTATATTTGGGTGCTGCGCGAGAAATTTGGTACGTGGTGTTTTCATAATAATAGCAAATAAAATATTAAAAATGTTATACATCGGGCAACGCCTTCTTGGTGTTGCCATACAGAAGTTTGGTTTTGCACTATTTATTTGGACACTGCCTTGAGAATGCGTCGACCTAGAAAGCTAAAATTTTGTATACAGCGTTTTCATAAGAATAGTAAATAAAATTTTAAAAACGAACTAAATCGGGCAACCCTTTCTTGATGTTGCCACATAGGTCTTTTGGTTTTCATTTAATTTAACCTTTATGTTCATCTTGTGTGCAATATTATTGGTATTAAGACCAATTTGTGACTTTTTCTCTTGTTTTTTTGTATAAATAATTTTGTTACAGTGAAAAAGTTTATACCTTTGAAAACAATTCATACCCTAAGTGAGCCTCTTAAATTATAGTCACTAGAAAGATAATAGATTGTATATAACGTTGTAGTAGAAAAATTATACCCGCGTGCCGCTTTTATTTACAAAAATATTTACACCAAGTCGAAAATTGCAGTTCTGTGTCCGAATTTTCGTTTAAAAAGTTATAAAAAATAGTAGAGTTTAATTTTCTAAAACGTATTTTATGGCAATACGTTCACTACTAAGTTGCCTTAGATTTGAAAAAAGAAGCCAGAAAAAAAATATTGTCAAATTAAAAAGTTATGAGAATTTTGTGCCACGCTAGTACATACCTACTTATATAAAACGAATTCTTGAAATTATGCCGATGAGCTTGATGATAATGATTTAGGACAACTCTCAGACTAGACACATTTCTTTTAAAAATATATAGTTGGGTAGCACTTGGACATAAACATTTCTCTGTATTTTATGCATTTGGTGCAGAATAGTCTAGACATAAGTAGACTAATTTGCTTAGCAAGTTAAAGTCAAAATATCGCATTTAAAAAGGCTACACTTTAAAGAAAACTAATTAATATTGCAAAAAATAAATATTGTTAAAAAATTTAAGAGTAAAATTACGAGATCAGTATGTATAATTATCATATGCACTGATAATAAATATGCACTTTATGGTGCTGTGTAGTTTAAACTAACGCAAGCAAAATTACACAACAGAAAAACATGCATAGCAAAATAAACAGATCGGAATGTATAATATGCAGTTGTTTTGGATTTCCGATAATAAAAAGTTTCATTTTAATTATATACTTATATATATATTTAAAAAAAAAGACAGTGCGTCGGGGGCCCCCCGACTGAAGTAAAACTTCCAGTGTTGTAGTATTTCACTCACTTTGTATTAAAAAGAGAGGGTGAGAGATTCAAATATCCACGTAGTATTATTATAAAGTTTACTTAAAAAGAGTTAACTTAAAACTAAAGTAAATTTTTTTTTTAAAGAATTACAAATAATTTATATAAAAATAGGGAAAAACCTTTGGCAGCAATTAAAATACATTTATAATTATCAGGTAACAAATAAAAACAATTTTAACTATTTTTTTTAATCAATTTAATAGACTTTTTTTTACAACACATTATTACAAAAATACTTTATAAAAGAAATATAACATAAAAGTAATCTTGGTTATTCATCATCACATTAAACTATTGATAGTGTTAATTTTGTGTGTATTTTCTATAAAAGTTACAACAGGTTTGTGGTAGGAATAGTAGGAAACAAATATAATTGAATTAATTTTATCAATAAATCTCGTGAATACTGCATCAGTAGTTGTACCACCTCTAGTTGTAGCATCATTAGGATCGTTAAGCATAGTTAAATTAAATTTATCTTTCATCTGTGGCGAAAATTCTGTTAAATTCTCCACTCAACACTACAATTGAATTATAATAAATTCTGCCGAAACATTTTCTGTAAATTTCTAAGAAGAAATGAATGCTAATTGCTAAAGTAGCGACTAAGCTCATAAAAATTATTAGCCGCCCCCCAAGCATCCATTGCCGTCCAAGTGCGTACAAATTCTGAAGAGCATGTAGGGAAGGCCACAAATTTTTCTTAGAAATTTACTGGAATTTTTTCCATAGAATAGTTATTCATTATTTGAAGACGAGAACGGGTGCTCGAGCCATTAACAATTTTGATGAGAAGTTTTTCTTAAAAAAAATTTTGATGTGAAGATTTTTATACCCATTAAGTACAAGGTTTACGAGCGACTAATATCTTAGGCACACACCGCTCCTAATAAATAATGTACTAATGAATCATGGAACGTAAATGCTTCAATAGGAAACTGCAAACACAGCCAGATTTTTTATGCACCCTCAGACGCTCGGTTAATTTTTTACTTTAAAACGTTCAGTATTAAGCCCTGTAAATAAATTTATTTTGTATGAAGAAATTTATAAAAACAAGAAAGACTCAGAAAAATATACGGGTTTCTAGTTTTCTTCAGAATGAACATGTATGTGTGCATTTTTTATATATGTGTATTTGGAAATAATGTTGCCAATTGACTGTAATCCGAACAGAAAAATTACTGAGTACAGCAACTGCGATTGCTTTCCTTTGTAAATTTGAACTACCAACGCATAAAACGTTTTAGCATCGCATGCCCACTTTAGTTTGATATCATACTTCGATGGGTTTGATGGCATATGTGGGGTGAATTTGGTACAACCTTTAAAATAAATTAGCTGTTTATCAACTCTGATATTTTCAAATGGCCTGTAAAACTTGCTCAGACTTGCGTTCAACATATTTAAAATATCCGGTATGTGGTCATATGGTTCCTCTATATAGCGTCATCGCCGAATTATTCCATAGTTCAGGGCATGTTTAATAGTTAGAGTGATGACAGCCTGAATAAATTAAAAGCCTGAATAAATTAAAAGACCGAAATACGCCAACAACTCTACTTCTGACAATTCTGTTGAGATTTTTGTGATTCCATGTGTCGTACATCTTACGCGCATGTCGATTTGTGTAGCAACAGATGATATAGCTCATGAAACAATCAAAAACTTTCATTGGGTCCATTTCTTTTCATTTACGATACCGTGCCATTTGAATCCACTGCAAAATATTATGTGCTCGAACTCAATTTTCTTTCTCAAGGATGAATTTACTCCGCTTCACTTCCAAAATCGTTTAGGATCATGAATTTCTATTTCGTTGTCCGAATTTCATCCGCACTGATGTCATCAAATTGGGTATCTTCAACCTCTATATCTATGTCACTAGTTTCTCCATTAGATGGTTCGTTTTCAAACTAAGAATTCTTTGTGGGAGTTTTCAAAAATTTCTTAGAAAAAGCAACAGGATTTTTCTTAGATCTATCTTTTGTGATATTGGAAAAAGTTATTGCTATTAAATTTTTCTTTGAATTGGGATCAAAACTGCTCCCATCTGTATTTGACAGCTTTATAGCCAATGAGTATCAGAACCAGTTTAACACAAGTTCGCTGCATGGACACGTTTAATAAATAAACGGTCAACAATACATGCGTTTCATCACTTAGTGGGTGTTAGTATTAGTATGTTAAACTAAACATAAACCAAACACTATATGAAATTACATATACAATGAACAAAAATGAACTTATATATTTGTAAATTATATATGTCTATAAGTTTTTACATTAAATTTATATTTTTAGAAATGCATGAATTGTGCATAAAATATATGCTAATTTTCTATTTTAGTAAACCCTTTTATGTGATATTTGCTAAGAATCCAAGTATTTACCAGGGTAAATATAATCCGTTTTAGGATAAAATTCCAGAAATTGGCTAAAGCATGCATAAACGAAAGACAAATTCTAATTTCTTTTGCATATGTGTTTAAATATAAAAAATATTCCATTATCTATGAGGAATTTATTTAGAAAATTTCTGTACACAAATTATTTTAAACAAAACTGTACTGTTAAACTGGTTTTGACATATGTACATACGTACGACAGTCAAGAAACGGAATGGATCGAATCGAATCGAATCGCGATAAATTTATTTTTTATTTATTTTATTTTTCAAAATAATGATTTCGAAATGAAGAACAAAACATTATATTTGAAAGTATTTTGAAAATAGAGTTTGTGTTTGGCACTTCTTCTTTTTTTTTCATATATAGGCAGACGCTAGCAGATCTCTAGATATAGATCATATTACAAAATATATTCAGTATTTTTTTCCTCATTAGTGCCCTAATCAAGGAAACAATACTTCGCTAGTTTACCAGTCTGATTTTCGATCCATATTTATGAATACTATGTGAGACATGTCATCTTAATGAATAACTAAAACAAATGATTCATTAGATCGTGCTGTCTGAGGTATAAACGTGAGACTTGATACCTGTTAAATGACCTTCAGCATTCCTTATAATTTTAAAGTTCGAGATGTTAAAAAAAATTGTGCATGTTATGATTTTTGAGGAGAACGCATTATGAGCTAGTCTTTAGATATTCCACAGATGTGAATATCTTGCAATGAATGAATCTAAGTTTTCTGTCATAACTTTCAGCCGTATCAGTAATGCTTTTACATTGACCTAGTACTTCAAGAACTGACTTCAGTGTCCCCATCAGTAACTTAATCGATTTGTCCAAATCTAATGACTAGATTCAGAATATTTCTGTACGTGAGAGACTTTCATATGCGACTATAAAAAAGAAAACGAAAGTTTCATCACATTTTAAATGAATTTTTACTATTTTTGCACGTTGCTCAACCGAATATCGTTCCATTTTTTTGTTTTTATTTCAATTGTATAATTTTTAATTTACAACACAAAAATTTATTCTAAATAAATAAATTTTAATGTAAAATTTTACTTGTATTATGCATTTCCAAAATTATATCGACGACGATACATGGATTCAATCGCACCTTGCAAAAATGCTGACCTTCGTAACACTGGATTTTGCAATCCAATTATTTTGGAACACTGGATTTTACACAATGGGATCTTTTAGTTTACGGGCACGGAAAATGTCTCAAATCAGTATTTAAGTATTTAGATAACAGCTATACTTTTACATGCTTTTATTTAACTTCACTTACCTGTTCGCCGGGTTGGGTCGCAAACTACAATCGATTTTTCACTCACCTTCCAATTTGGATCCACGTTAAACTTTGCACACTTTTATAATGTATTCGCGGTGATAATACAATATTTATCAATTAAAAGAATATTTTTTACATTTATGGATTTTATGTATTATTTTTATGTAAGACGGACCCATCTAGCAAGCCCATATAGTTTCAATTATTAGCCGTGTAATTTATTTTTAAAGCACTTGTTAACTTCTTTCTAAATTGGAAGGAAATTTTTAACGGACGCCAATTAATGTCAGAATACTTTCCATTTTTATTACCATGCGAATGCAAATTTACAAAACCTGTTTCGAAATGAGTAAGCTTTTTTTACCTTTTAGAAGAAAGAAGCTTTGGTGCTCTATATTTCTTTATTTTCTGTTATACCGTAAAAAGATAATAACTTCCGTACCTACTGGATTATCTGCTGTATTTTGTTATTCAAATTCACTGCGAATGAGATTCAGCAATCAGTTAAAAGTACTTAAAATCTCTTTATCCTTCGATGATTACAAACTAATCATCATTTTTGTACTTCTGACTTAAAAACAAAGATGTCATTTAGAATGTTTTACTATTTTGTCTAGAATGGAAGATTCATTTTAGCACATTTTACTTCATCTGTTTTTCACAATCTCAAAGCTAGTGAAATCGCTGAAGTCAGGATACACACATACATACATATATTGAAAAAAGCTAAAACAAGGGACCTTCACTGCCATTTTCTGTTCTTTTTATGCGTTTCAATTTCTTTTGAAAGAATTCACTTTTTCTGATGCCATTCTAGATGGAACCACTCAAGTTTAATCTGTAAAAAAAAAACGCAATAACCCGGAATAAAACAGTTTTCGACAATAGTAAAAAAATGTAGTAAACGGTTCTATGTTGCCTAAATTTTATTGCCAAACATTAAATTCCTGATTAGGTTTTCTACTGCTGTTTTTGCTTCTGCGAAATTTATTTCAATGAAAAATGGAAGATTTTTTCAAATTTCTTCATTTTATTGTATTTCTGACGTAAATCATACATATGTTTGACTTTAAGCAATATCATTTACATAGCTTTATTTTCACATGACTTATAGTGAATGTGAATCTACGTAAGCGATTATTAAATGAAATGAAAATACGGCAATATGTACGTATATTACTTATCAGTTACTAAATTAGACCAGTTGCCTTACATAATTATTTAATAATGATTTTATATTGAATATTGTTGCTCCATTTTATTATGCGCAACATGTGTCTACAAAATTGTGTAAGACACGTCTAATTAGTTTTTGTTGATTCATTAGATTTGTTCAGTTGCTTTATCTTATTAGTCTAACTAGTATATCTGAACAAGACCAGATTTTATGTAAAGCCCGAATTTCTTTAAACTTTCAACACTAGTTCCTTTTTACTCACAAATCACAAATATTTAATCAAAATTTTGCGCAAAGTTATAGTTTCAGAGATAATCGACTTTAAAAATCGCGAAATTTGCACTATATTTCACAATACAATTTGAAATTCCCCTGCAATTAATTAAATCTTCTTCTTCTTTTTAGTATTAAAAAGAGGTTGTGGTAGGTATATACATACCTTCCGAACATTCGGGTTACCAGCATTGCGTTTTTTTATTCATTACGAATATTAATTGATGTGTAGTAATCAGCATTTAACACACACACACACACATGCAGGCAGGCACACACACACACACAGAGGGACGGGCGCACACACACACACACACACACACAGGCTGGCAGGGGCACACACACACACACGCGCGCTCCGCTTCGCTCCGCGCGCGTGTGTGTGTGTGTGCCCCTGCCAGCCTGTGTGTGTGTGTGTGTGTGCTTCTTTAATAAACGTTTTTCTACTCCATTCTAAGTAAATGCTACATCAACTCGTAATGAATAAAAAAACGCAATGCTGGTAACCCAAATGTTCGGAAGGTATGTATATACCTACCACAGCCTCTTTTTAATACTAAAAATAAGAAGAAGATTTAATTAATTGCGGGGGAATGTCAAATTGTATTGCGAAATATAGTGCAAATTTCGCGATTTTTAAAGTCGATTATCTCTGAAACTATAACTTTGCGCAAAATTTTGATTAAATATTTGTGATTTGTGAGTAAAAAGGAACTAGTGTTGAAAGTTTAAAGAAATTCGGGGTTTACATAAAATCTGGTCTTATGCCGAATAAGTAATATATATATTTACATGCTAAGACTTAATATGTTACTAAATTCTGATTTGCATTCATCACCATCACTCGAAGCAAAACAAACCGACAAATTAATTTCTCTAAGATACTGATTGAAAAATTCCCCATCAGCATTTATATTTTCTTTTTATTTAACGTGTGAGCTAAGTATTCTACCAAAACTATTGCATTTTACGAAATAAAAATATATGTATTCCAAAAAAAATCATTTACTTTAATTATAATAACTCACTACACTAGATACCATGATTTGTTTGCCGTTGTGTAGTTTGGCTGAATTTCTGCAATTAAGAATTGAAATTGTTTTATATCGAAGACTCGTCAATTGGCAGCTGTTTTCAATTAAAAGAAACCTTCAATCGCTTTCACCCGAATAAACTCTCTCCTGCTTCAAATACCTCGGGAAAGGCCACACTTATGTACATATGTACGTAAATTTTACAGGCATCAGTACTTCATATTTCTTCTATAGGATTTAATAGAAACGACTTAAAGTGGAGCGAAGGCTAAGCAGCTAGCGTTAAGGCCTGCATTCTTATCAAATTGAACACATCCAAAAACTTTTAATATTTTTTAACAAAAAGGGCAGTAGAATAGACTGTGAAAACGTCAGAAGATCTATTGCGATTTATTTAGTCGTGTTCAGGGAGGGGGGCGCGCCCATCGGCGCCCCTAGCTTGATTTGCCACTGATTGTCATAAGCTTTACCAGGGCAAGACCATGAGGAGTATAGCACACGATTGGCCTCGGCAGTTATAAAAGAAAAGTGAGCCATAATGAAATGGCACATTTCCAAATCTGAGTTGATCTGATAAAGTCCTAAGCATTGAAGTCTATTCTGAGCAAAATCCCAACCTAAATCAGAAGTTAATTGATTCTGATTATGTAATAACTTGAGGTTAACTCAATCCCAAAACAGAAGTTGATTCTATATAAATACAGGTTGACTCAAATTATTTCAACTAGGAGCTAACCCAAAACATTGCACAAATTGAGATTAACTCAAGCAATTTTGCATAGGAGTTAATCCTGAACAATTCAAAATCTAGACTAACTTTACGCAAAGGTTAGTCCTGATCTGCTACCAGAGGCTAACTCTGCGATAAATATTTAGAGTAGTTAATTCTGCTAAAATGGGAAATTCTTCAACTCTTACGTAGCAGCAGCTCGATTCGCTGCCTTGATGAAAGCCCACACGACAAAACGTCATAGGTGCCTACCATTATTGGATTCCCATACTTACCAGCAGTCCATTTGTTACACCTAAAGGTACATACACTATAAACTTCACAAGTGCTACCCTCCTGCACGCACTCTGCAGCGCGCAGCACAAAGAGGCAAAATCAATATTGCTCCACTTCTTCTACACACACACTGCAACAAAACATATAGCAAGCATAACAGATTCATTATCATAATTCCCCTCATACGTACACAAAGTAGCACACAACCAAAACTGCATCCAACTGCAAGTAATCCCTGCTACACTTTTTCTGATACACACGCAGCAGCAATACAAATTGCTATCCTGCCATATCAACCTAACTCAGCAGTGTCGCACGTACTGCCTAGTCATTCCAACAGATTGCATATATTCTATATTGTCAAATATACTACCCAGATGTAGCAGTATACTCTACGTTAGGCGATATATAAGTTATTAAAGCCTAGTATCGAGTTCGAGTAAATTGTTATATTTCCATATAAATTTTAGCGCTGGTAAAATAGCAACCAAAAATTTCACTGACGATTTTACTAGTGCAGTATGGAGTTCACCGGTAAAAAGTGAATATTTTTGAGGTCAAATTTGATTAGTGATAAATCCGTTTCAGGAAATGTGCAGAGTTTTCCGATTTTTCCGAAAAAAATTTCCTTAATTTTCCGACTTTTCCAGGAAATTTTCCGGTAAATTTTTTTTCCAAATTATGCAGGATCAAGTTCCCTATCAGCTGACATCATTACCGTCTCTCTTACAATGGTGAAAACTTGCAGAAAAATCGAGGAAAATTCATGTAAAACGCTTTTCCGGAGTTTTTCCGACGAAGGAAGTGTTTGAGCGTTTTGTAACCTGAGACAAAGTTGTAGAGCGAAATGAGTTGCATAAAGTTGCTTTTGTGGAAAACTCCATGGAAAACCCGGAAAAGCGGGAAATTCATCGGACAAATTTTCATCGACATGATTAGTAATAAATCTGTTTCAGCAAAAAATGCAGACTTTTCTGGAAAATTTTCCGAAGCTATCGGAATCAGTTTTTTTCCGTCCTACTGGCATCAATACTTTCTCTTCAACAAGCATGAAAACTTGCATGAAAAATTGGGGAAAATTCATGTAAATTTTTTAAAAAAAATTCATAGTAGAAGTCTTTGGAAAACATGGAAAATCGGGAAAATTTATGTTATATGGGATCAAGTTGGAAGTTTTAAAATATCTCCATGCAGCACGTAATAACAATTTAGTTAACGTGAAAAGGCAGAAAATAAAATAAGTAAAAAACGAGTTTTCAAACAAAACTGAGGCCAGGCCGCATGAGAAAGTAAAAAATAAACTTTTCTTCACAAACAGAGGTGGACTCAAATTTTGACAATCACCGATATATTTCAGTATGATCAATCATAGGTAATAAGTGATTTGATTCATGAAGAGAAAGAATATTCAAGAGAAATGTCCCAATCAAAAATTCTGAGTCCACCTCTGTGTGTGAAAAAAAGTTTATTTTCTACTTTTTCATGCGGCTTGGCCTCAGTTTTGTTTGAAAACTCATTTTTTACTTATTTTAGTTTATTTTAAGATAGATGGCGCCTTGCATGTCTCCACTGATTTTATTGAACATTTTAATGTGCGGAACATTAAAATGCTTGTAAAGTTATGGCATTTTCTGTGTCTATGACAATATTCAGATTGTTTTTTTGAATTTATTGAAGGATTTAATTTTAATTGAAAACTTTTAGATGGTTTTATTTATTTATTTATTCAAGCATTTAATTTCTCTTAATAATATGCAGATTAATTAAGTTCATTCTTAATTCTAAATTGTAGAAACGTTTATCTAAGCTGTTCAGTCCACATACATAATGCGCATCCCCATGAAAATTCTTCCCCAGTACGTGCCTCCTAAAAATACAAATGATACCACAAAGTGTCATGTCATTAATAAATACTGCAGAAATTTACTTCTGCTTAAATTCCTAAGCAGGAACTTACTCCTACTGCACAAATTAGTTCTGCTTTAATTTCATCCCACACCTAAGTAAGAATTTACTCCTACTGCAGAAATTTACTTCTGCTTTAATTCCATCCTTCACCTAAGTAGGAATTTACTCCTACTGCAGAAATTCACTTCTGCTTCACCTTTATCCCACATCACAGCAGGAACTTACTCCTGCTGCAGAAATTTATTTCTGCTTCACGTCCACCCTACATCTGATCTAAGCATGAATTTATTCCTGCGGCAGAAATTTACTTCTACTTCATTCTATCCTTTATATAAGCAGGAATTTACTTCTGCCTAATTACTTAATTCTATTACTGCTACCGTGATTATACACGCAGCGAATTTAATTATGGAATTTCTTTTTGTTTTCCATAATTAAACAAACAACAACATTTACAGTGGTGGCATTGAATTTTACTTTGCTTTTTTTATTGAATAAATTAAGTTTTTAGTTTGAGTTATTATTTTTTTGGTTTTGGGTTCTTAATAATATTTTGGATTTTAGTTTAAGGAATTGAATTTTGATATTAATTTCAAGCATATATTAAAATTAAAATTTTATATTTGAAATTACCAAATTGAGTTATCTTTTACAACCGGCACCCCCCTTTGCTTAGATCAAGTCTCACATTTGTCCTCAGAGGCGGATAGCTCAGCTAGTCAAATATAGAATTCATATATATTGCTTATCACATCACAGTAAGAAAAACTAAGCCTCTCTTTCCAAAATGCCTAAAAATGGCGATTCAAGTTCCTCGGATGATGGTGACGAAACCATTGACTCTATGTCAGAGTTAATTAAGTCCCAGCTCGAAACCAAAGAATTAATGGAAGGCCTATATAAAGGGCATTCGAGAGAAAGCAAAAAGAAAATTGTCAGATCTACAGAAAAACGTTTACAAACGTTTACCGAGTACTGGAAAGAAATCCAAACGCGACATAGATCAATAAAAAGAAAAATGAAAAAAGAAGATCTCCAATTTCACCAACCAAATATTCAACGAGGTTCAGGAGTATTACATATAAAAGGCAGCAGGTAAGGAAGAGATATAGACAAACTAACAGCAACGTCTATCAGAAATCCTCCTCATACTCATACAACATCTGCTAGCACAAATTCATGTAATAGTGAAAGACTCCCTGGAATCAAGCTACCCAATGGAGAGTACTCTACGTGGATTGCATTCCACGACTTATTCAATTCAGATGTGCACAACAGCAATAATTTAAGAGACATTGACAAATTAAACTTTCTAAAACAAATCTAATAGGAGAGACTGAAAAATTGCTCCTAAAGAACGCTATTCAAACATGCGAATATTAGTCAACGTACAATTGAAGAAATTATTGTCTCTTCCACCCATTCACCATGACACCGCCGATAATATTAAAACGCTACTAGACAACATAACCAAAACGTTATTAGCATTACAAAGCGTAGGAGTAGAAACAAAGAATTGGGATCCACTGATCATATACTTGACAGTGCAAAGACTACATCTAGACACACACCAATTATAGGAGCAAAGTTTACAGAGTAGCACAGAGCTACCTGAATTAAACACATTAACTAAATTTCTAGAGTCTCGCTTCCGAACTCTAGAAATGATAGGAAACAAAAATACCTCATCCAATAAGACACAGAGGAAACCGTTCTCGCCCAAACCAACTTATCGACTCTTCGACAAAACTATGAGTTCAGCATTAAATCACCCATGTACAAAAAAAACCAAGAATGAGCTGAAAATGACACTTCATTTTATAAATTCAAAATATTATTACGAATTTAAGCACTTGTATTGCTCTAATTAGATGTAAAATATCCATTTACCACAGCATAAAATTTTTGTTACAACCTCGGAAGCAGTTGACTAATTTGTCGTACTTTTAGGCGTATATTCTGACATTTGTTCATTGCAAATTCATTTTATTTTATTTTGTGGTTGATGAACAATATAACTCAAAATGAATATGGTTAATATAAAAGTACGACAAATTTGTGGTTAAATGTCAAAATATGTGACTAAAATTACCGCCTAAGCTACGACAAAGAGATCAAAGTCACCCCCACATTTTTTTTCTAGAGCTTTCCAGACAGTTACATTAATGCATTACGCATTTATTATCTTTCTTTTTAATAAAATATTGGGATCCTTTTCTAAAAGGATAAAAATTTTCTGAATGAAAGCATAATTTCAAGAAAAATTTTCTTTCTCCGTCCCAGGGGATTTGAAGTGCGCAAACACACAAAAAGCATAAACCAATTTTTCAAGGTATGTATCATTTTTCTTACTTATCTGTGCGTTTTTTATCTCTGTGGGAATAATTTAAAAATGCTTGAGATTTGGGAAGAAGTAAAAATATTTGTTATTGTTACAAAGTTAACATACATATATTATAATTTGTAGAGTTCAACACACCAGTTATTAGTACGAATTCACTTACCCACTACTTCAATATCAATGGTATGTCAACAGAATTAATCAAAGCAGTGATTTAAAACCGATAAGTTATCTTTGCGGTAGTTAAGTAGATACTATCTTCATCGAAAAAAATATATGTATGTATGTCCCAAGAGTATTACGTCAGATCAAATTCAATTTTATTACAAGAGCACCGACCACAATTTTATTACAGACATTTTCACATATCAAAATTATAAAATATAATTGTTCGACTGTTTAATATCTCTCACAAATTAGACGTCGCCGGTAGTGAACAGATATTTTTTGCTACTATAATTGTCGTTAGTCTTGCTAAAATTTTTTTGCAATCGCAAAACGACTTTTAATATCAGCGTACTTAAAACCAGAAGGATACATTAAAAGTAAAATTGATGAGCTTGCGGAGATATTTGCAGAGCCAAATTTGGCCTTGTGCGTTTGTGAACCATGGTTGGGGGAGTATACAACATCTTCCCTTTTGTCCTATAATAGACCGTATTTAGTCGGGTCAGTATAAGATGCGCTATGTATGAGGTGCCTCCAATGATTGCATTAGTCACCTACTTGCTGGCTGTCAAAATGCAAAATTGGAATTGTTCATTAATCGAAATGGTGGTGATTTTCATGGGCGCCGCCAGGATTTTATGTAAGATGGTGGATGTGAAAATAATTATTTATTTCAGCAAATGTTCTAAAAAAAATACTCACAGTTTCGTTTTTCTTTTTTTGGGAATGAGAATAGACGATCATCATTTTTAAAACAATCCTTCTTACAAATCTTATATGACTTCTCACAGCATTTATTTCCAGATCTTGTCTTGTCTGCTTATCGTGGAACCCTAACTATTGACATTTTTGTTCTGAAAAACTTATTAACCTCTGAAAATTAGCCGCTAATATAAAACTGACTATTAAGTCTTTTAGTTCGAATATAAACGTGATTTCCAAACCGTAAATTTTTCGGTAATATGTAAATAATTAACTGCAAATATTTAATCACATATATTATTTAATATCAGCAGAAACCTACCATAATAGGTATTTAAAAAAAAACAAATCCACCAGAAACTATTGTATACATTCTGTGTTAACAAATTGTAAAATCAGTTGAACAAGATTATGTGTATTTTAGCACTATACTAATTACACCAATTGCAAATTGAACAATTGATAATATAAAATTAAATCGAAGTAAACACATACTAATTGTATGCGTAATTTATTTTTAATTTTAAATGCAAGTAATAAATTATATTATTAGAACTATCGCGATTTCGTTGAATTTGTATATCTACGGATTTAAAAATGTTTTTATTTAAAGTAAATTAAAATATACTTACAAAGGATGATGCAAATTTTGATACCCCCTCCACCATGTGTAATGTATCGTTGGATAGCTCCTATTGAGCTGAATAGAAGTTAGTATTGCGCCTAGTTCCAAATCCTACTCCGTTCGGTTATACTGTACTATACATGCCAGTTTCAGCAATAGCCGAATAAAGTATTTTTTGGTTATTTCATAACCCACTGCCATTTTGTGCATCATCAGGAATGAGTCAGCGGCACATACTACCCAGAATTTGGTCTTGAGCTCACTCAAAACCCCCGAGAATACTTCCCAATTTTCTATATTGATACTCATGGAAAAGTGCCATACATTGACTTCATATATGCTATAGAGCCTAAACTACTACCCATACAGGAAAATAGTCTTCTAGTAATTTAAAGCTTGGTTCCTTACCTTCCCAGAGGCTACAATTCCTACATAACTTACTTAACAAAATAATTAAATAGTTTTGATTACAAAGTAACCTTACCATTTTACGCTCAATACCTCTTAGATGAGTGATAATTGCATGTGGGTATGTGCAGCCGGAGTCCGAATCTGTAGGCAGCTACATTCGATATCATCCCATAACGGCATAGCGATATTACAATGATTACTCAGTTGAGAATTTTTGTTTCAGGATTCGTAGTCATTTAGTTAAGATACATTTTTTTAAATAATTTTGTTAGGAAAGGTATGATAGTTTTATTACGATTCGGAAGATATGAAAGCAAGCTTAAGATTATCAGAACACCATTTTTCTGTATGAATAGTAGTTTACAGTGGAGGAGCTATTCAAATCAAACTTTTGTCAGTTTTACATAAGAACACTGGAAATATTTTGGAATATATGGACTCCGGTCGGCCTCGTATGTGGAAGGGAGGGAGTCTGTTTCGTGGCTTGTGAAGTATCCTCCAGGGTTTTGGCTCAACTCTTCCTCCCTCTTCACCCTGCGATTTGGTTATGGGAAGACGGATAGGCGCGTACGCGCAGGTATCAGTAAGTGCAGTCGTTCGTTTGTATTGTGACTACGAACAGTGGATTATTGAAATGCTTACGGATTCGACAATTTATTACAATGAAAGTTTCCCGCAACTGTGCCATGTGTCCCCTAGGGTTCTACCGAGGAAGATATCAGCGGCATCTTTTGAGTGATGATCTCTTCGGAATGCAAACAGAGCTTTCAATATATATTCACGAAAATACAATAATAGAGGTTACTACATAAAAATATTTATTATGGACGTCATAGTATCGGTGTTGGCAAAGGGTTGAAAATGCAATCAGACCACCTCCTACACAAGAAGCGAGGAAACTTAAGGAATTGTCCATAATTAAGTTTTGACATATATAGAAAGGATACATATTCTGATGCTGTGATACCTTTTAACTCCTATCATCCTTGTTCCACAAAAATGGCAGCCTTCCATAGTATGCTTAACAGACTTATCCAAGTTCACTTAAGTCCAATCAATTTTAAAAAAGAATTAAACATGATAATCGACATCGCTACAAATAATGGTTACACGAAGAAAATAGTCTACAAATTTTTATACCAAAAAAATAGAAATGCTGCATTAAATTTATTTTTTCCGGTTGTCGATTGCAACAATAATTTTCAATGGCGAAAAGTCCCATATATCAAGGGTACAACTAATAGTCCTAAAAATGTTTTACTTAAATACAACATTAAGCCAGCCTTTGTTAACAATAATAATTTAAAGATAATTTTGGTTAACAACAAAATTAAAAATAAAGTTTCAAATTTAGAAAAAACAGGTATATACAAAATTAAGTGTGACGACTGCTCCGCGGAATATATTGGCAAAACAAAACGAAAAATAAAATCTAGATTTTCTGAACATGTCGCAGGAGCTAAATACATGAAGCCTAATTGGTGTCTCTCAAAACATCTTGCTATAGAAAATCATAGTACAAACATCAATAACCTTACTCTATTACATAATTTAAACAATGGTCCCATTCTCGATAAATATGAAATTTTCGAAATTAGACGAGCTCTAGCTAATGGCAATGTATTAGTGAATGACCAAATAGATTTCTCAGACAGAAGTCCGCTACTTAAACCAGACCTATTTTTATAAATTTACCTGACTCTGTTTGCAGTCAGTAGCCAGCCCTTGATAATGCCCCAATAAGACGAAACACGTCGGGATTTTGTAATTAGTTTGTTTTTTTATAACGTAATTTTAAAATCTGTTAAAACTTAAAGAAATATATATGTGGAATATTTGCATACAAGTGTTTTGCTTTCTTTTTGCCCTAATTTAATAATGAGGGTTTTACATAAATCTAATTGTTCAGTAGTTATCAGGAGGACAGATAGAAGAAAAGTACGCTTATACTGATTCCGAGAATACATCAATAAATGATTTACATCTTGCAGTAAGATTTCAATGGTAGAGATTTTCTCGATGTACTACTCAATCTTTAGTCATGCAGAAAGCTACAACAGAGCTCCTGGAAACTGATGTATACTTCTTAGAAGCTGCTGCAGACTTCCTTGAAATACTTTTAGTTACGTGTTAAGCAATCTGGTTGTCTGTTGCCGTTTCGGCGATATTTTCTATTCGTCTTTGGAGCGAACTCTTTTGGAAAAGTTGAATTTTCCTATAGTTTTCATTACCCTCTTTGGCTTTAAGTTTGGTGTGATCTCAGTATATAGTATGTCTTACTTTTGCAGCCTAGGTATTAATGGTCTTGAAAGTCAGCTCTTTCTCTTTTTCCTTGTCATGTTAGAAGCATTCCCAACTTCACTAAGGTTTTTCACATTTAGTATGGTACCCTCGATGTTCAAGTAATCATTGCGTGGTAGGAGATTTCTAGCCAAATTTTAAGGTGGTTGTTATCGTTTTTATTTTTATTACATGCCACTTTGATCCTAGGAGATTTCACACAAAAACAGTTTCGGTTGACTTCTGGCATATTAATACAAAATACTTAATCTATATGGATTAGCTTGTCTCCAATAATAGTTTATTAAAGCTTATTTAATCCTCAGAGAGTACTACATCTGCGTGTGCAGTTGTCTGTTACCTTTCCGGTGGGTGGCCATCACAATGGATTGTATCATATAGCACCGTTTTTACTCACGCAGACGTTTTAAATTTGTTTGAAAAAATTGTATTGAAAATTTTATTTCGGAATAGAGTTGTGGTAAATTAAGGTAAAACGAACTGAAAAACAATCTGGGACTTTCAAATTGAAGCACTGTTTACACCACATTCACGGTTTCAGTGACGTATAGGGGATGATAATTTTTTTGTAGCCGAAGCGAGCAAAGTATGAAATATTTAGTTTAGCGGTTAGTTTATTGCAATTTTGAGATAAGCGGTATTTGTTTTTTAATTGCATTCTAATATTTGTTTTTTAATTAAAGGGTGATTTTCTAAATCAACAACGCTGCAAAAATGTTCAGTATGTATAGGTAAATGACCAATGCGAACAAACGTAACCTGTTTCAGTAGATTTTTTTCTTATTCGGTAGCATCTTACGTCTGTTATTCCAATCTTTTCCCAGCGGGGATTTAAATTTTATTTTTTCTCTTCATAGACCGAACAAATTAAATTGTAGCATTTACTGCTTTAAATTTGTGTCATAAGCTGCCAGCATTCTTAACTAAGTGTGTATATTTAGTCGAACAATTTCCCCTGATAGAAACTGGTTGTTTCGAATGAACTTAATTTAATATCAGTAAAAACCTCTTGGCATTTATTAATGTACTTTTTCATCTCTGGGATATTTTATGGTTGGCACTTTAAATTTTATCAGCCGCACAACAGCTTCAAAGTCGTTCCAGATACTTTCATGCCAGAAATATCTTCATCCGCTTTTACTGTCTTAGTTTTCACTTAGAATTATTCCTTGCAGAGGAGCACAGAGGGATAAAGCCTTGTAAGGCAGAAGCAGAAAAATCCTTTGGGCAAATAAAATAACAAGCTCTAACCAGCAAATTAAAAGACGCTTGGGAGCAGTCAATAACAAATTCAGTTGACTATAGCAATGTAAGAAAATGTACTGCATCTCATTGTCGTTCAGAGACGACCCGTGGTGGCATCATACTCAAGCCTATTATAGGTCAGATTTGCATTTATACAGAGAAGTACAGAGTTTTGGTCTTTTTGTTATATATAAATTGTTTAGGAGCATGTTAAATATTCATAACAAGAAATTAAGAAGCATTAAGAAATTTAAAGTAATGGGGACAAAATAAAAAAAAAATATTTTAATTTCAGTCGCTAGAAGAACAAAATAATGATTTTTCCTTAATACCATATAGTAGTAGAGTTTCATTCCATACTAGTTTTGATTGTTGTAGAATTGCGATATGGCTGGACTAAATGGGGGAAGGTTTTTAAAAATTTCAGATGGGCGGACATAGGCTAAACTTATACAATTTAGTAAAAGATAAAGGTCTTTGCCTTCCCTTGAAATACTTCACAGCGCGCTTACCGGTGGGGCAGATCTACTGAGACAGCTCTCCATTTAATGGCTACTGGATCGTGGGCTGTTTATTTTGGGAGCCTTTCTGGACATCGCACGGATCAGTCTGAATAATCTAAGGTCGTCTATCTTATCGGTATATGTACTGAAAAATCGTGCTCACCCAGATCTGATGCGCTTTATGAAGAGCATTGTAAGGTTTTGGTGATGGACTTTCTAGCAGGATAGCACAATGAGCCGCTTTGGTCTCCGTGCTAGGGATTTCTCATCTCTTATTAAAAAAAAGGCTATCGTCAACTATCAAATAAACGGCTAGTTTAACGGAGTGTAGAATTGCAGCCCACATAAAAAAATACTTTTAAAATAACTCTAAAATGAATAATCAGTGGTTTCACTTCAAAGTTGGTTTGGGATTGTAGAAATGGACTAGACTAGGTAACTATCGAAAGCAATGAACACTTAGGTGGGTACCAGTACACCAGGGATATGAAGGTAATGAGACTGTTAACTGCCTGGCTAGAAAAAGAGTAAAATCTCCATTCGCCAGACCTGAACCGTTCTGCATTACGTAATAGGAGAAGTAATGTCTAAAACATATAGTCGGAGCCTTCCTGGACGAAAACGTTTAAATAAATTCATTCGTTTCCCATGTCAAGGCTTGAAAAAGACATCAACTGAAGTAACCAAGCACCACATTAGGCTATTTACTAGCCTTATGAGTAATGACTGGATACTTAAGTACATGCTTAAGAAAATGGGCAACCTACAGACAATAACCACCGATTCTGAATCAAAGCAATATAATCTACAGATTACGTCAGGGCCGGACTGGGTCTTCAATTCAGCCCGGGAAAATTATAACAAATCAGTCCCCAACGGTCTTCAAAAACGACATTTTTATTAAAGGCAAACAACCCAAATTATTAATGGAGTATAGAAGAATTTTAAGAACTTTTTTGTTTTTAACGATTCTAAATCAAATCATAAATATAAGAGAAAAGCAACTTCCCCGTCCGGGGTTTGAAACCGGGACCTTCCGGTTGCCGGGCGACTGCTCTTATCACTGAGCTAACGGTTTTCACACGATACGTAAAGATCCTGAAATTTTATAAGATAACACTAATTTAGTCCATTTTTGAAATTATATTTACTATTTTTATGAAAACAATATGTATAAAATTTCAACGCTCTACGTTGACGCGTTCTCAGGCAGTGTCCAAATGTGATGTGAAAAATGAAAATGACTATGGCAATCCTACGAAGGAGTTAGTCGATTTGTCTCATTTTCGAACTTAATATCACTTTTTTTTTAAAGCCCATGTACAAGATTTCAGCTTCTAAATAAACGCGTCCGCGAGTTATCCGGAGAACGGGCAGGGAGACGGACGGACATGCAAAAATCAAAATAACTTTTAATTTTGCTCTACTATCATTATTTCTAGGTGTTACAAACAGAATGATAAACTTAGGCCACAGACTTAGGGTTTCTCTATGGAAACAGTATCCGAGAGTTCAACAATTTTACTTACACAGCTGTAATAAGAGTATGGCAAGTGAGGCAGACGTTGGAGCGGAGGGGCGCCGCTTGTTGAAAAAAAAAATATTGCGGGCGAAAAAAATAATATTAACAGCATCTGCCTTTGAAAAATATAAATTATTTTTGATTTTTAACTATTAAATACATTTTTTGTTCTCGATTTGAATTTATCCACTTGACAAGCTGAGGTTGGTTTGTGATCCTGACATGGAAGAAATTTTTGCCAGTGCTACAAAATGAATGATGAAGATATGGTTATACCAGCAAACGTTAAAGAAACAAGAAAAAAGAAGCGACTCTGACGTTTTGAATCACAAAATAGTGATCTCAATATTGCCACAAAACAAATGCTTCGTTTACCAATTTTTGAATTGATTGATGTTCCTTTATTCTGACTGACGAATAGGAACGAAATGTTGGAACAAGTTTCAGAAGATTTTGTATTCCTTTCTGGCGATCTTCTTAGGAAAATGTACGTCAATATTCTGAGAAAACTCACTTTTGGATTTATTTGTTTCAATCAATTCACGACTGTAGCCCCCAAAAATCCTATGTAAATGGTAAAATCGCGTTCAGAGTTTTTGTGACATTGCCAATGAAGATAGTTTTATGTGAACGAAGTTTGAGAAAATTGAAGTTAATAAAAAATTACCTGTGATCTAAAATGAGTCGAGAAAGATTGTCAAATGTGGCTATTTTGTAAAAGAAAAAGGTAAGGACAAGAATGCTAGTCATTTTGAGAATATTATAAGCTAATTCGTGGCGAAAAAAGCTCGAAAATATATATAAAATCTTGCAAATATTTTTATAAAATTGATTCACTTCAAAGTTTTTAAATGTACTTTACTCGCAAAAATTTAATATCAACTAATAATTTTATGTGCAATAAATATTATCTACTATTCTTTCATGATCAATTATTGCTCAGCTTTATTCAGTCAGTTGATAGACTATGTCAGAATAGTTGTTATGGCTCTGCGTGAAGGAACTGAGAAAAGAAGTGAACCCTTAACCCCTATCCATACTCTTTGTTTTTGGAATCTTTTTGTAACCAATCGCTGCTTCACCTACTACCAAATGTGGAAAAAATCAGACTGTTTCTAATTGTTATGTACTTTCTAACACTGGAAATTTGTCATTTAAGTAAAAGCTGACTGTAATATACCACGACCATGAACATATATCCTCTACTTGAAAATTGATTTATATAAAATAAAATTACTTTTCTTTTTTACAATTAGAAAATAAAAAGAAAATCTAAAAACTGTTTTTATATTTGTTCTTCAATTTATTTTAAAAGTACACTTATGTATAGCAAACCTTTGAAAGCCTTGCTAAACACTTCTGATAAAAAACACATTTTCCGTACGTTTTTCGAATTAAAAATGATATGATGCAAAATATAATATAAAATGCTTACAAAAAAGTGACTCTTTTTGAAGCCATAAGAATGAAAATTTCCCTTTATAATCTTATCTTGGAAACACCCACTTGGCTCCGTGTCCTGTCGGTGTTCATAAGTTGTGGGACATTTCTGAGTATTTTTAACTCATAGCTCTCCTTTGCCCAGACGGCCTCGTTGCCGTGGGCCAATTAGCTTTATTGTATTAGATTTTTAGGTTATGCAAGACTGTACTTTTTCAATTTCATAGCTCTCCTCCCACCGCAGCCGCAAGGCAACATTCGTTCAGAGTACGTAGTAAATATGTGTGGTAGCGTTAACGTGGAGACCACCGGTCCAACGACCACCGGCCCATCGGGCTAGCGCCGGGCGTACTGCCAGTACGGCTCTAGAATACGTACTCTACGAATGCGCAAGACTTGTTCACTAAAGATTCCAATGTCTGGATAACCTCAGTAGATGTAGAAAAGCTTCACTTTGCATTTCATTTCATTTCGGAAATTTGCATGAACCGTATCGTAACTTCTATATAGCCAACAAATCGAAGAAATTTCGAGCTATAAGTGATGCATCTATCTTGAATTCTCGAAAGTTTGGGTATGCTTGAAAATGTCGTTTATAGTAAATAAAGCGGTTCATCTATTTCGAATTCTCAAAATTATGGTATGATGCTAAAACTTCGTTTAAGTAAAAAAAAAATCGAAGAGTTTTCGAGCTACGAGCGTTTACTATATTTCGAATTCAATTCGCCACGGCGGAATTCCGTCCAATTGTTTGCAGGTGTGTTATCGATTAAACCACTGACGCTTTTAAGATCTTCCATGTATGGTTATGCCATGTGATAATAATGCCATGTATTAGGACTCTCGTTTCACTATCTTTATATCAGTAGGTACCTAGTAACTATAATTCAGGAATTATTTAGCTTGATACCACGTTGAATTAGAGCTGCACATAAGCATTTGTACTGTAAGCCATTATCAGTGATAATATTTTTGGTTTTCAAAGTATTTTCTTATCCTATGATGTGCGAATATGGAATAGTTTACCACCTTCTGATTTTCTTCTTAAATCAATCTGTTTAAGTTAAAGCTGAAGACATTTTCATATCCGTCACAATATTCTTCGTAAAAAAATTGATTTTGTAACTATCTACTACTAAATCCAGAGTATAATATGCAGAATCCCATCAGTTCGGCAAGATAATCGAGAAGGGGATTTTGAAGAAAATTAGTGAGTCCTCGATGTTGTGGAAATAATACCTCGTATCAGTTAGAATAGGTATTATTACCAATTTATTGACCAATTACCCAACAGAATTTTAACGGGCGGTATAGTTTGTGTGCTATGTTTAGTAAATGCTTCATATTCCGCTTTGAGAACAACTTTATTATTGCACCCAACGATTTAACTATTTCAAATTGTACGTGTATGTACATACATACATATATCTGCAGCCCATTTTCATTAGAATTAATAAGTATTGAGTTACGCAGCTTTAGCTTACATCACCTTGCAACACATTTCCGCATTAACATTTTATTATTTTATATATTTATTTATAATTTTATAATTGCTTACAATTTATAAAAATAAATACTTACGTTTAGCGAAACTCTGAGCTAATTAACTTACTTACACCTTTCCCGCGAAAATGAGACGCAGTTTTACTGTGGAAAACCATTCTCAAAATATATAGTGTTTATTCACATAAATTCACATAGATACATACCTTAAACATTTACATTTTCCTAGATTTTCATACCTCTTAAATCCAAACCACAATTTAAGCCTGTCCAGCTATTTGCAAAGCTTTAAAGACTTCTGTTTTTTGTGCTACATTTCTAAAGCCTGAAGCCAATAGCACTATTCTGTGCTGGGGATTTAACAAGTTTTCTAGTGGCCTAAAAAATGAAATAGAAATGGAAACCGAAGTAATCTCATTACACATTTGGATGCGTTCTGATATGTCTTCCTCTGTTTAAACAGGGCTAACATTTGCCATTTCACGCATTGTTAAACAATTTCTTTTTAACAAGATTTTTAAATTGCTTTGAATTTTCCTATTTACACTACACCACTTCTAAGGTGGACTAGACGTCATACACTGAGGTAATAGTTTCAATATTTCATCATTTCTTTGTGCAGTATATTTTTTTATTATGTGAAAAAATCAAGCATATAACAGAAGCCTTCTTAATTGCTCATAATTAGCTAAAGAAAATTACGGTAAAATTACGGTTATTTGCATTTAGAGCGTGGAAAGGTAATTTACCGCGGAATTTAAGTTTATTTTTATTTTCAGTTGGATGCATAAATACAAACAGAAATCATCTAGTCTGACTCAAAGTGAAGTGCATGATTTATTTTCATTTCAATTACATACCTTGCTCATGGATTAAAACTAACTACAGAGAGTACTAAGTTACTTCTCTTTTTGCTAAAGCTTAATTTTATTGTCCTTCTTTGATTCGGATAAAATTTCCAAGATTGATGGACATTTTTCTCTAAGTGTCATTATTCTCAAAATTCACCAGATCAAATTAATTTGTAGCCTATGCAAACTCAGTAAGAAAATTTTCCATTTTAATTGACTCTGTTGAGGCGGAAGTTTGCTTATCCTCCAACGATTGAAGGTTCGCAATACGGATGCAATCGATTAAAAAAGAATGTAAGGCTGTTTTTTGGTGTGATAATGCGGAATAATACTTTATGTTCAACAGTAATAATGGCAGACACTTTGGTTGGTGTAAATGTAGTGGCATGCACAGAACTGTAAATCAGCGAAAATTGGACATCGGGTGCTATAGTTATTTTTGATAACCTATATTTATTAAATTAATATGGTTTCATATTGTTTCATATTATCTAATATGTTTTTTTATAATATAGCATGAAATATATTGTTCATAGCGGAGAATAACTGTAGTGTTCGGCTTTAATTTTCGTGCCTTTCCGCTCTCTTCACATATTGTGGAAGTATTAAGACATGTCAATAAAATGAATTCTTAAATGGGAGCTTGTTTGGAAACTTCACTGGAAATCTTATCTTTACTGTTAAAAATCTTTTGCCTACAAAAAATCGAAGCATACTAGCAGACCTGCACTGCAAAAATTCAAAACAATTTGTATTCTGCAGTGCCTCCTACTCTATTGAGTACTCTCTTGACTAGTCTGCTATAAGTGAGCATTAGCAAAATGCGTATTGGTTTATTGAAAAGTATAACAAAGCTATAATAGCTAAAGGGTTTGCCATTCGCGCGTATTACATCTGCGCCCAAAGCTTAAATAAACGTACAGAACGGCTCGGAATAGGTACAAGTCCATTATCCAGAAAGGAAAAATTGCTTCTTGATCAGAGTATTAGACATTAGAACCTTGGTAAGGCCCAAAGCCAGCAAAGTTTTCTTGTCTCTTGTCAAAAACATCAGGGACAACTTCACCTGTTTCTCTACATCTTAACTATGCTGAAGTGGATCTTTACTCCTTACAAAAACCTATTACTTTGGAGGCGAGATTCGTCTCAAATCACATCTTCTCTCTGGACAAAAATTGATCAAAAGCACTTGGATTTCTGAAAAGTTGTAAGAAATATTTCAGCCCGTCTAATTTAGCGCTCCTCTATAAGTCCTGCATCTGACCTGGAATGGAATACAACTCCCATATCTGTGCCGGGGCTCGTCACACTGCTTTAAATTAATTGGATATTGTTCAAAGGAGAGCCTTCAAGGTCATTGGAGATTTGGCCATGGCTTGCCATATCCAGTCAGTCGAGCACCGCCGCAGTGCTGGACGCCTTTTGCTTCCTTTGCGATTGTGGAACAGTGTGTCATCGCCTGTTCTTCCTCGAGCTTACAATCTGCAAAAGTTTAAGAGCGATGCACATCAGCATCTCCGCTACTCTCCGTATATCCTCTAATCCATTCACTATATCCTTCCTGCCATCTTGTGCTTTTTAGATTATGAGCTATCCCCCGACCTGGGCTGCTTAACAAAATGTGTCGATGTGTCTGCACTAGGTCGCACATTTCCGAACTCTTGAACAACCACTTTATACGTCAATCTAGAAAAAAATATTTCGAAATTCGCATCTCGTAACACTTTGCTGCCCGTAGAAATTCTTAATCAAGTAAGCTTTGTTTTGTAGAATCATTGAAAAACAAATGGCAAATAGCTGATTGTGAACTTCCGAAGTATGAAGATAAAAAATAAAAAAAGAAAGATAAAATACTTATAGCACAACAACCTGACCACGTTTTTTTTTTGTACGCCGAAAAAATTAAGAGTGTATTTTAGAGAGATCAAGCACACAGTTTAGTAGACATTATAGCGGTGGCTTGCATTCCGGTTTGGGATTGGCCACATCCTCTACAGTCACCTACGAGAACATCGACTATCAACAGAAATTTTGTTGAAATTCCTCAAGATCGACTGTCATTCAGTCAGTCTAAAAGCCGTTGGATACAGCATTCCGTTGCAATTGCCATAGTGCAAATTTGACTTTCAACAATCCTGGAGTACGTTCGTAAAGTAGGCTGCAGCCGGCTATGTTAGCTGTAGATGTGACTATCGTCGTTCGGAAATGCAATAGCCAGTTTTTTGACTTGGATAAATGACAGCTTCTGGCGTTCGGAAAATCATAGTAGCCGGTCTCGTACTCGACTGCAGCCGGTACCGACTTGAGAGTGCTACCCAGCATAGCTAACTAACACAAACGCATTACGTTTGACATTTTTGTTTGTTGTTAATTTTAAATTACACAAAATAAAATAAATAGTATTGTAATAATGGCAAATGTAACGATTTATTTGAATGAATTTGGGGAACCATTTATTGATTTAATTCACGAAGCAGGTAATAATTTTTTTTTCTAATTATATAAATACATATGTATAGTAAATAAAATCTTAATTTGCAGTAAATGTAACTCGTACCTGTTTAGGCGGCTGAAGCTATTGACCTTATACGAACAGAGCAAGGATACGAAGTAAATGGTGAGGAATATTCAATTCCTCATAAAGAGGCGGTAAGTTAAAGCTGCAATTTCATTCACAAAGTTTATAAATATATCTTCTGTAGAATGACCCGACTAGAAATTTTAATTGAAAACAAAAACCGGAATCACTCTTTAAAGTAATTGCACTTTCACCTCGATCGCAAGACTAAAATTTTATTATATTTTGCATTACTCTGAGCTTTTAGTCGGTGTCTTATATTCTAATGAGTCGACAGTTCTCATGAATAGTAAAAGTACGACATGTGCATGGAATGCGAATTTCATTTCTTCCCAGTAGTCAAAGCCCGTAGTAAATTTTTGGTTTAAAATATTACCAAAAAGTGTATGCATATGTATTAAGTTAAAGGAAAAGCAATATCAAAAACAATCATCTGACAGCAAATCTCCAATGCCTAAGAGAGTAATAGTATGTTGAAAACCCTCTTTTTTTTCAAAATTTAAATACTTATTATAACCACTTAAAGCACGTCTAAAAAAACGAGGAAAATGTGTTAGCCGCGCGCAAAACGTCTTGGACCTGCATATATTTGCTGAGGGATATTATCTCTGTTTATGAGCCGAATTCCATGTGGCTATATAGATTATTGGAAAATTCAAAATTTTCAGTACTTTAGCTTCGTCTGGCAAGGTTGCCGCGCGCAAAACGTCTTGGACCTGCATATTTGTGCTCAGGAAAGACCTCTCCGTTTTTTAAGACGTGCATTAAGTGGTTATAATAATATTTCAATTTTGAAAAAAAAGTGGTGTTCTCAACATACTATTACTCACATAGGCCAAGGAGATTTGATGCCAGACGATTATTTTTGACATTGCCTTTCCATTACCTTAATACTTATGCATACATTTTTTGGTTATATTTCACACCAACATTTTATTGCGGGATCTTGGTTTACAGGCTTTTGTCACGTTTTCGTTTTGTGTAGTTGTGTTAAATTGAGACGGTAACAACTCATGTGCTCGAATTCGACATGGGGAATGTGCATCATTATATTTCAGAGGTATTTTATAGTTATCACATGGTCATCAATAGGGTTGCTGGATTTATTGATATTTAGTAGTGGTAATAATATATTGATTTTATTCAAACCGACATATATAAATGTGTTATAATTAAAAAAAGGAGTAAAAATGGCATTGATTAAACTAAATAATAACAAACATATTCAAATATAAGTAAATAGGGACAACTAATATAACCTAAGTACTAATAGTTCAAGGGACAAAAAGAAACTAGTCCTAAGTTCTACAATAATATATAATATACAGGCTGCAAGAACATGCAGAACATGCAAAAATGTTTTGAAAATGTGGCAATTTCAAGAAATTTCAAATGTCCAAAATAAGCTAGTAAAAAATAATTTCCAAAACGAACGAACTTTCAACATAAAATTTTGCATTTTTGCACTAAGACCGAAACCAAATTTAAAAATAATAACCATACCGTAATAAAGCCCCAGAGAGCGGCCTGTAAAATAATAGAGCCTAAAAGCTACCCCCATCATCCCTTCAACTCAAAACTCTATTGGACTGCTCGATGGACTTGTACTGGTTCCAATGTTCGGGCTGAAGATAGCCGTTTGTATCTTCGATAAGCAACCAACCAATTTTCATTGCCCTACCCTTAAGACCTTGCTGAACTGTACCGGATTTGTATCCGATCATACAGGCCAGTTTCTTTGATACCTGCATAAAGACTTCCAATTGACGGACAGTGTCAGTTCTGTGACCTCGTTTTTACGCTTGGTTTAATCAATGGTCAGTTCTATAGAATCCTTAGGGCTAATTGCGAGTATTCGACTAATTTCAGTTTCGACATCACTTCTTTCCTAATACATAGATGAATAAATGAAAAGACATTCTATATTTATGCATCTCGAAGTAGCCTGGCTAGAGTTTTTGATGATGTAGCATAATGTAATCAACCTAAAGTAATGTTATCACAAAGTATGTTTTTTATATAACATTATATTTGTATCTATGAACGAGCTCATTCCAAAGCTTGTGTGTTCAATTTCCTATTTTATCCTGCTTAAAATAAATCATTAAATCAAATCAAAATCAAATCAAATTTATTCAAAAGAAAATTTGTACAAAATAAGGCATAGCCTTTTAAAAAGTACTTCGCATGAAAATTTAGAAAATATAAAAATAACCGCAAGAAGAAAAATATGAATAAAAGGAATACATATATAAAGACTAAAATGAATTTATGTAAAAAAAAGAAAAAAAAAAGATTAAATTGCTAAGTCATAAATACAAAAGAAAGAAATGCAGAAATAACAATTATAAAGAAAGTGAAATAAAAACATTGCGTGCACAAACCAACAGCATACCTAAAAGAATTTATAATTTATTCAAGTGCGTCTGCAAGCTTATCCCGGAAACCTCCCACAGTTCCGGAACTACGAATACTGATAGGCAGTGAATTCCAGATCTTACTTGCATAGACGAAAAATATAGCGCCGCTCTGCAAATACCTGTGCCGGGGTATAAGAAGCTGTCTATTACGAGATGAGTGAAGGAAAATTTTTTTTGAAAAAAGGTACTTAGGAGACCTTGAATAAATTAGTTTAAATAGATAGGTCATCAATTAATTTTAAGATAAACCGACAAAGAACAACCCAAGACCTGTCTAGAATGCTCAGAGACATGGCAGATTAAATACATACCTAACAGCAGAATTAAATGCCCCTGTTAATCTCCTATCACAGACAGAAAGCTTGTAGTGAAGAACGTTTGCATATGTTATGATGGGAATAATTAAGCATTTTACCAGTCGCAAACGAGTAGTGTGTGGTGTGAAATTGGCGGACTGCCTTAGGCGTCTCAGGCATCCGTAAATACGTCCAACTACATAATTTATGTGATCATTCCAGGTTCCTATTAAAGAAGACACCGAGATTACTAGTCGTAGTTACAAATGGAATAGAAGTGGAATTTAGAGAGATTTGAGGTAAACGGCTAACATCAACAGTGGATTTATAAATAGGAACAGCTTTGGACTTAGACGGATTAATTTTCAAATTATTTGCAACCGACCATCGAGATATAGCTGCAAGGTCTAGATTAATCAAAGGAATATGCTCGCATAACCTGTTGGAATCAACAGCAGCGTAAACCTGCACATAGTCAGCATAGAGGTGGATCTAGACGAAAGACACCACTTGAGCAATGTAATTAATGAACACTGTAGAGCAGAGGTGAAAGCACAGAACCTTGGGGGACGCCAGAGTGCAAAGGTAACAAGTCCGACTCATGATTGTTAATTGAGATACGTTGCTTGCGGTCGGAAAGAAAATTAAAGATGAGTTTCGCTGCTATATGGCTAAAATTATACTCAGTTCGGAGCTTTCCACAGAGTAAGATATGCTTTACCGTATCGAAGGCTTTTGAAAAGTCTAATAATGTGAGAACAGTGAGCATATCAGAGTCGACATTCTCTCTTATGTCATCAGTAATCCTCAAAAGAGCTGTCATACAACTATGCTTTGCACGAAAACCTGACTGCCATTCACACATAAGAGAATTGCCCTCCAGAAATCCCAACATTTGTTCCCGCTTAAGATATTCCATCACTTCATATAAAAAGGGAACAATGCTTATAGGTCGGTAATCTTCAGGAGAGGATCCAGTGGTCTTTTTTGGAATAGGGATAACGCGCGCGACTTTCCAGGCTCCTGGGAAATAAGAAGTAGTTAAGCAAGAGGTAATGATATGAGTAATAATTGGTACTAGAGTATCAGAAAATAATATTATGAAGCGTGTCGGTATTAAGTCTGGACCAGTGGCAAGTGACCTAATGGAACTTATGGCTTTATATACTTCAGGTTCGTCAACGCAGCGAAAATCAAAGCCAGCCTTATGAGCAAGACCTGGGGATAAGAAGGAGAAGGACCATCTTGCACTGGTATTAATATTACTGCAGGAAATGAAAAACTGATTTAAAATGTTCGGATCTAGATCACAGTTTGAGTGCTTAATTTTACCGACTCCAATCTGGTTTAGATTACTCCAGAGTAGCTTGGTAGATTAGGATATAGCTTTTTCGCGTAAAATTTTCTTTTGGCATTTTTAATGTGACTGTTAGTAGCATTCCGTAGAATAGGAAAGCGTTCGTAGTATCAATCTGATCCCGTTGATTTCCAGTGCACATAAACTTTGTTTCTTTTAGAAATAAGTCTATAAATATCCCTGGAGAACCAGGGTGCAGACATGCATAAAACACTCCGCTGATGAATGGGAACATGGTTATCGAAAGCGCTTTGAATATATTCACCGAATAATTGTATCTTGTGATCGATTGAGGACTTACAGTAAATAAAACTCCAGTCAGTGTTTGATATATTTTGCCGTAGAAAAGGTAGGTTGATAGAGTGGTAATCTCTATGGAACACAATCTCATTGGAATTCATTCTAAGAGTATTTAAGTTATATATCAAAAAGAGTAGATCATGATCGGAGAAACCTGCAAGCGATAATTGATTGGCAAAAAGAGCCAGACTCGAATTATTAACAATGACTAAATCAAGTAAATATGGACCATATCTTGAAAAGCATGTAGGGAGACTATTTAATATATGGAGGTCAAGAGCAATTAACGATGGCGTGAGTGCATTAGACTCATTCGAACTAAGGAGCAAGTTTATGTTGAAATCACCAGTAATAATAACGGTCGGATAGCTGGCACGTACTGTTTGCAAGAAGTCAATGAGATCTAAATAATACGTGTTCGAAGGTGGCTTATAGACGCTATAGATGCAGCCAATCAAACATCTGTCGTCAACATTAAGAATGTCAAGGAATATATACTCAACACCCAATCCAGAAGATATGGCAGCAAATCTAGTAGCAATACCCTCACGCACAAAAATAGCCACACCACCTCCCCGTTTATTCAAGCGATCATTTCGGAACAATCGATAACCCAAAATACTAACCTGTAGTAGTGAAGTAATTTCGTGCTTCAACCAGGTCTCAGAATACAAATAATATCTACCAAGGATCTGTTGAACATCATATTAATTTCATAAAATTTATTAACCATGCTTCTAGAATTGAAGTAGCAAAGCCGTAAACCTACCCGTTGAGCACACAAAACATTTAGTATGAGACGCGTCATATGCTCTTCGTCAACACCGCCCGAGTAGCTCATTTAACATGGATGGCATCCAGGGCAAACAAGCGTGCACACATTAACACTAGTCGAAGAAAAACACATGCTGTAAGTCGCTGCAATGTATCCAAAACTAAAAAATTAGAAAATTGTAAGATAAGTTTAAATAAGTAAAGTAACAAAAACAAATCAAAAAATGAAGAAATATATAAAAGAAGACGGTTTAAGTAAAAAAAGATGAAGAAAATATTATTACAGAAAAAAGAAAGGAAAATTAATGCATCAAAATTAATCATCTTAGAAAACTTGTCATACTGCCTCCAATTGTATGGGATCCATCGCATAGTTAGCTGTGTTCGGTACATGGTTCAGGTTTCGTAATTGCAACAGAGATAGAGTCAGCTGTTTTCCGAACATGTGTAATTCCATTTAGAATATAAACAGAAGCGACTTTGTTTACAACTTTTATCTTGCGGGCGATAAGAAAGATTTTTCGATGTCTAACTGTTAAAGAATGATTTACGTATATACGAGCTGGTCCATTGTTGCTGCTTATTCCAACATCTGCTACAGTCAGCTTTCCAAAAGAATTATGTTTTTTTGAAAAAGTCAATTTTTTCAAATACGGTTGGAAATTTGACTTTGATATTTGGCGGTCCCTTTGACTTGGTGTTTGATTAGGATGCTGCAGTATTAGACCAATTCGTTTTCAGAACGAAAACGTCTCGACGAGTGGAAGGAGAGAACCCAATTTTATATGAAATTTTAGCAAATGTGTCATGCGGATTTGTATTTTTTGTGATGGAACTCCTCTGATGACTATACCTTTGGCCCTCTCTCTCCTGTCAATTGCGTCCATGCGGCTAGAAATATCAGCGATATTGTCTTCCAGTGTTGATATTTTTTTAATTACGGCTTCTTGCATATCCGTTAACTTCAAGCTGAGGTTATCTATGGAAGATTTAAGACCACCTTGCACTATTTCGAACTTTTTAATAGTCTTTTTGATATCACTGATACTATTAGTAAGAACTGACTGTAAACTTTTCACTTGAGTAATTAAATCATCATCAAAGCGTAGCAATTTGCGGGAAGTGCGGTTATCGTCGGTAATTTTTCAGTCCTATGCACAAATAATCGCAAAAGTATGAACGAAAACTCAATTTTAATTAAAAATTAGGCAGAGCGACAGCAATGCACGTCTATTCAACAGCGGCCATTACTGTTCTCTCATTAGTGTGTAAGAAAACGCTTAAAATGTAAACAAATAAATTCGACAAAAATGATTCCACATAAAAAGATATTTAAACAAAATCATAAATCAAAATCATAAATCAAATTAGACAAATATTGCAATATTTACTTACCTACAAAACCACTTTTCAGTGATTGGTGCTTGACGTTTGACAGACTGCCAATTTTAATACTCATCCTCTCGTGCCAACATTTAATAAAATAATTTCATGTCGATATCAATCGAGAAGTTTGGGCGAAATTATGATGAGAAAGGGATAGCATGTAAAATATATATAGACAGATTTGAGGGGAAACATTTTCGTTACCTTAAATAGTCAATATTTTCTGGAAGATTTTGATAATATTGTCATATGTACAGTCCCAAATATATAATTAAACACACAAATTTTCAGAGAAATCATTTTAAAATCGGTGCTCCAGATGGTTACATAATATATGTTACTCGGTTCATATTGGAAGTTAAATAAATAAAAATTTAGAAATCAGAATCATTTTGTGGATTAATCTTTGAAATCTAATGGAAAGCATAATAAAGTTATAATCAAATCATTCCAACGATAAGAAGTGTTTTCTTTTTGAACAAAATTATTCAAATTGCAATAAAACTTTAGTGTAGTCATATAGTAGCTCAGTGATAAGTTTATTGTCTGTGATTCGACTGACAAGGGTTCAGATCTTGACAAGTTTTTTTTGGTCATAATTATAATTATATGGATTCAATGGACTCGTTATGAAAATCTGATTATAATGAATTTGAATTTTCTAATTATTCTTGAAATTGAACAGTAGTTGCTTCAAAATCATACCGACACGCGACTTCCCAGCAAACAATTTGGTGAGGTTTTGCCAAAAGTAAGGAATGAGCAATAGTTGTGAAATAGGGACAGCATTATGGCAATAAAGTGTGTATATGATTGCCTCTCTTTCAACTATTGTCTATTTCTCGCTTTTAGCAAGCCTCGCGGAAAATCAATTCAAGAAATGGAAAAAAAAATGTGGAAAACATAAGCTTTATGCGAGCTTTGTTTCTGTTTGTTTATTTAACAGCTATGAAAGTACAGTCAAAAAATACAATCGTAATTAAAAGTAGAAAAATTATAATAACATATTGTGGAAATATATAAAAAAAAAGATTGACCTTACGTTTATGAATTGCAAAATAGCAATCCAGACACATGAAAAACAAGTTGAAATTAGTTAATTAAAAGTAATTTACTCAAACCTCGCAGTTAGCAAGTATATAAAACATGTATACTTGCTTTTAGTAAGGAAAAGGCGAATTACTTATAAATTACATTTATTAGCCTGCTATCTTATGTCCGCCTAAATTAGAAACGAGCATTTGGCAATATCGATTTCGCGGGTTATGCTTGCCCATGGCAAATTATTTTCGAATTATTTTCGATTCATTTTGTTTGCTGGGTTTTACCATGACTCGAATACAGCGATGAAGCACAAGAATTACATAAAATAAACATTATTCACTGCTTACTATGAAAATATTTCGGTCATTCATGTAACAGGTTTTTAAAATCATTATCTTTACCTCGGCGAGGCAATGCTAGAACAAGAGTAAATAAAATTTGGTATCTTAACTCTGTTTAAAAATATTTCTGTGGTTATTTTTTGTCATAATCTTTGAAATATTGTGGTGCTTTTCATAAGGTACATATGGGTGCTATATGGCATCGCAAACCAAGCTTACAAGTTAATGTGTCCAAGCCAATTATACGTGCACTTTTGTTTTGTAAAATCAGAACAAATGGCTTAGTGAAATCCTTCAGGCGTTGTTTCTGCCTCTATAATACCTGTCAGTAAATTATTGTTAAAGTTTTGGGCGCTAACAGCTTTAAATGAATTTACTCACATTTCCATTATTTTCAGTAGTTATTATTTCAGCAAAGTGCATGCTCTTCTCCAAAATTTTAATTAAGGTAAATTTACTCGTCAGTTTCCTTAAAATTAGAGCTTTCTTATCCATAGTCCAATTTCGAACTGGGTGAATGTCGAACAACTTACCATCTTTGGTTTTTTCTCTTATTTGCAAACTGTCAAAGTTCTCCTCATCTCTACAAATGCCCTACTCAATATTTGCTTTCCGCTTTGCTGGACTTGCATCATAGGGTACCTTTTGAGTTTATCACAATAACACATATGTAAAAGCCATACTTTCACCTACATAATCGATATAACTTGTTACTTACGGTTTTATCAGCCTTTTCCATATATATTATTGGATGGATATTTATGGAACTGTGATGGGTCATAATTGTCAGCATTATTACCGACCATTACTGATGATTATGTATTTTATACACCCTCTGTAGAGGAAGCAGACAAAGTCGGTGTACCTGTAATATGATTCCATCTCTGAACTAAAATTGTTCCATGTTTTTTCAAGAATTTACGAAGATGTTATTATGAGCAATCAAAATGACATCGTGCACTGTAAACAGATATCGTTACATACAGACAGCTATCAACTCGGGAAGATTTTATGGAGACTGGAGGAGTAGTGCGCAATCTCGATGTAAATTGATTTGATTGCTTAGTAAGGTGCACCCGCATTGGAATTTTATGGAAATTCTTAAATTATTAGATGGGGAGGTGTTAAAAAAGGAGTTTTATATGGAACGTTTCGCTTTTAATAGTTTTTATTAGTCGGGAGGTCTGAGCTCTAGTAAGAAATTGCACCAAGCGCTGGTCTGTACTAACTGATTTACATAACTAAGTGAATAAATTAGGTTTTGAATATTTTTATTTTTATTTATCACATGGAAATTTCTTGTACTTAATTCGAGCTATTACAAGCTTGTGGGCAAATCCAAACATGGGATTTATATTGGGCTCGTCTAATGTTTTCTAGATGGTTTCGTTGCATAATTCAAATATCAATTAGTGCAGTCGGCATTTAAAGCTATTCGCGTGGGAAAATACTGCTTCAAAATGGACAATATGGAGAGTGTTTTTTATTTTATTTACAGATTTACTTAATTGAGAATTGATGTGGAGCCAACAGAGCAGAATTCATTACAGAAATATTATTTTTATTAGTGTAGGGGAGATCAGTGATGAGCAGACTAATTCACAGCCTGAAATCCGTAGTTGTTGCTTAGGAAGAACTTTAAAGGGATACTGCAACTTACTGCAGGGATCATGGAACAATTCCCCTTAGGACAACATGCGGAACATGCAAGCTCTATGTAATGACTTACATATGTAGAAGCTATGTAGAATGCAAGAGCGTACGTAGATCCAATAAAAAAGTTTGTTGGCTAAATTATTACTTTATAAATTTTCTACCGATGAATGCTTTCATTGTGGTAATGAATATAAAAAAATGAAAAGTTCATTAATTCAATAATCTGAGCTAATTGAATGTATAAAATGCATTATATTAATTAGATCAGTAAATTTCGTACGTAGATCGAACGACCGAGGTTTATTATTGCACTGTACCATGTACATTGATCCAATGAAACTAACTAACTTTGTGACGTGCATGTACACGTATGAGTTTAATCCCTTCTCCCCTTCCCAATTTTTCCCTTCATCAGCTTCCTTTATTTTTCTTTCTTAGTAGGTACATATTTTGCCAATATTAAAAAATACAAGTGCGGAATTTATGTGTACAATTTTTCCCTCTTGTCTTTATTTGTTATAATTTTCATAGTATTGTATGGATTTATTTTTAATATCTTTTCCATTGTTTGAATCGTAAGCTAATAATACACATAATATTAAGTATGTTGTTTTGTTTTTGGATGTCACTTAGCAGTCGATAATATTTTGGAAGTTTAAACTAGGCCGTTCGTGAAAAACTAGCACCATTGCTGTTGAATGATATTCTATTTCTACCTTCGATGGCTGGCAGGCATTCAAGTAGTTATTTAAAACAAAGGTATTTTGACAAAGGAACCACTGCATATTGATAGAATATTTTGTGTAGTTCTAAAAAACGAATATCGTAAACAAAACAAATGCTTAAAACCAGAGCCGTATTTGGGATCTGTAGACCCCTAGGTTGAGCCTGTGGTCCGGGCCTAACCATCGTCTTTTATGATAAGAATTAAGAAAGTCCGCAGTGCACAACAATATTAAAATAAAGTCTCTTTGTTATTTTGATCTATTTAGAATTAACATTAATAGTTGTTCTATGTTGTGGACCCTATATAGCCTATATGTAAATAAGGCTCTGTTTAAAACTGTATTAAAAGAAAAGTACAATTTCACTTACCTTAACGTGGCCTCAAAGACGCCGAGTCATATTGACCCGAGGAAATTTAATACCGTGCTAGTTTTTGTTCACGCTAACCGCATAATTTAAACGTTTGTGTATCTGCTGATACAACCCACTTGCATACGTACCCACAGTGTCCTCTGTGTGACGGCATCTGCGACGCGAGATATCAAATTAAATCTGAAAAATATGACCCAGGCTCAAAAAGTTAAAAAAGAAAAATATCGAAGTTATGTTTTCAAAGTTGATTTTGCATGTGCTATTGAGGAAGATAATAAAAGTTTGATTTATAGAACGCATTTTATCAGGCCAGCAATAAGTTCTTCAGTATGTAGTATAAAATAATTGTTACTTTATTTTGCGTTAAATAATATATGTAGCGTATTTCCAGATATACAGTAAGAATATCGGCATGTAACTGATGAGAATAAGTAAATTTATTTATTAACAAACTGGCTAACTTAAGTAACATGTCATAAAACATATTTTCGAGGATGAAATTTATCTGACCTTGTAGAAAAGAATTATTTATAATAAAATGATAAATATATTTTGCATTAGTTCAAGTTCAGATGAAAATGATGTATTCCGTAAAATAACAAAAGTATATAGAGAGAGAATAATTTTTTTTGGATTAGACAATAAAACATTTATTGAAAAATTTAGTTTCTCTAAAACCGTAGTGCAGTAATTAGATGTAATGAAAATTTACTCTAAAATTCATAAAATTCTAGGTTTTCTATTACATAATTTCAACCTATATACTTCTATACTTCTTTTCCTTTAATTGTTAAGATTTTACAATTTCTAGTCGTACAGAGTCTGCGCTACTTCCAAAATTAGATCTATTGAATTAAAACCGAAATTTTTTTGTCTGCTCTAGTGAACTATATTTTCATTATACAGTCGTATATAGAAGAATTTAAGCTTTGCTACATACAACAAGTTTAAGTTACATACCGATTTGTACAGAAAATATTTTATACTTGTACACTGGATGTACAAGTCTAGGGAAATAAAAAATTTTCTACAAGAAGATGAATAATTAGTGTGGTACAGAATGTACAAGTTCTAATAGAAGAAGAATAGTACAAGTGTTGTTAGAGTTTTGTGGAATGGGGCCCAGATTACCAGAATGAAATAATTGAAGTGTTATCGAACCTCACTCTGGAGGAAATTGTTGATGAAACTAAAGCATGTGTTTTTTTTTCTTTGAGTGTAGACTAGGCCAGCTGCTTTAAATAGGAACAATTGTCCATGCCAGGGTCAACACGCGGAAGATTATAGCCAGCTTTTACGGGTGAGTACTATTCAGGGGTAGGAAAAATTACGTTCTACCAAGTTTTGATCGGGAGTACGGGCAGCATACCAATACTACTGCAAGCAAATTTGCTCCGGCTATTTCAAAATTGCGAAGTTTCTAATCGGTTGGCTATGCAGTTGTTGACCTGTGATTTGAGGTGATAGTACATAATTTAATAATCATCACGTGTTGTGAATTTTGTGATACAGTTATTGTTTATATCGAAAATTGTGACTTAGTTGAACACGCCCACAATTCATTTCGGAAATCATATAAGGAACTACGCGGAACAACATTATCGTGCTACCACGTCTAAACAAAAGGGGTGAAAATTCCAATAATCATAATACATGCGAATGGTCTCGTCATGGTCGAAATATTTTTAGGTTTTATAAATTTTTCCATTTCCAGACACTCCACAACTAACTAAATTAATTTAAGATACATTGAATAAACACCATTTGGGTGATGTTTCAATTCTTTCATAGTCTTATAATGGGGCTAGCGTCATGTCAGGTTGAGGCCTACAAGTAATTATAAAAGAAACTTACCCTTACGCACAAACTAAGTCTCGTAGTTACTGACTCATGCGCCGATGTTTCACTAGCAAAGTAATTATTTACTTCTCATAACCTGGTCGTCATGCGAGCCTGCAAATATTACAAGGCACTCTCGGAATCCATACCAGCCGTGAAATGGGAAGTGTTAGTACTACCAGATGGAGTTGCCATAACGAAACCTGCAAAGCAGTACTGACAAATTAAGAGACAATTAAATTGACCAACACACAGTGGAAGTACTTGAAGTGCTAACGACTATTACGAATCCAGAATTCGTCGTTTCCTTATACACATTTCACTTAGTTCTCAATGTACCTACTGAGTAAATTTTTTGGGGCCCAAAATACCACCCTTGGTCAAGCTAGTGACCGAATTGCAAGTACTATGGGTAGCTTCGTAACACACAGTAAAAAAAACTTCCCTAAAGTGAGTGGCAACAATTTGTACCACACAGGTTAGACATTTGTCGATAAGATTAGGGAAAGCTCCACCTTGGAAAAGTAAGATTAAGATTTTATTCCTAAAATGTAGGCCCCCCCCTTAAAATTTGGGGAATATTCCCCAAAATGTAGAGAATTTTTATATTTTTCTTATTTCCCCCCTACATTTTAGGAAATATTCCCTCAAATGTAGGAAACATTCCCTAAAACTTAGGAAATAGGTGATAGCACCGCACCACTCTCCACCATAGGTGAAGGTGATAGAAGACCACCGCTTTGAAAAACAATATATGACTTGTTTCCAAGAACAATGTGTGAATTATATAAAGGAAAATATAGTTCCATAAAAAATGTAGCATAATACTTTAAACGTTGAATGTTCTCTCCTTATAACCAAGAGAGGTTAACATTTCGGGAATTTTACGTACTTTAGAGGTTTTCCGGCGCCAGATATCTAAATTCATTGAATGTTCCATTGATTTGGGGAAATTAAACTGATTTTCCTTTTCTATCAGAAAAAATTACATTTATTTTTAGGGAAAAACGTGTCTTAAATTTAGGGAATTTAATTTTCTGTAATGCACAAGATTTCACATACACCTGTTAGAGTCTAAAAAAATAACGTCAACAAAAGGACTTTTGTACAGAAGTATACTGGCAGATCAGCATTTACTACTAAGACACCGATTTGTAAACCTACCATTAGCTCGCGCTGTGGGCTCATTTCTTATATTGGGCATGAAGAACGAAGAGGATTTTATCAGTAATTATAAAAAATCTTAAAATCTTAAATATTGATACGCTAGACTTGGAAACTGAAGACAACATACTTCAATTAAAAAATTATGTGATAAATACTAAAAATTTGACAAGAAAATATTTAAAAAGAGTAGGTACTGCCCTTATTTGTATAAACTTTTAAAAGCAGCAATATTACTCACAGTGAGCTCCGCCGACTCCATAGAGAATGCCATTGTTAAAACATGACAGCTGAAAAGGTATTGAGCTGATTTGCAGAAAAAGATAGAAAACTGAAGCTTACTCAATTGGTTTTGGCGATTTCTGTTGACAACACTATAACATTACATCCACAGTTTTCTAGCCGTTAGAAGAACTTTTCTTCTTTCTGTAAAAGTTTTCTCCAGTCGAAATCGTAATGCCAGTAGATTAAAAAAAATCACATGTATTATGCATTCTTCAATTTTGTGTCAGGCTGGTCCCTACTAGTCCCTCCGCCCGCGCACAACATAATCTTAGCTACGCCAATCTTAATTGTATTGATAAAACAACAAAATTATAATTTTTTTTATATTAAAATACTAAAATTATAACTATACTACGCAACCTACTACAATATTTCAGTATAATATATTTAGCGGCAGGGTGTAGGTACATAAAACGGCCTAGATTAGAATCAAATTTAATTTTGTTATTTTCATTCTTAAACTTTTTTACCAATTTTAAAAAATTGATCTTTGGGTTATGCTTATCATTGATAATTGTGATAAAAGGAAAAGTGTGTGTATGCATTTCCTTAGAAAATGTTTTTTTAATATCTGATTTAGTTCACGGTGAACAAAATGCGATAAGTATAATAAAGAGAGTAATGTCCAGAGCAAATGACGGCAATAAATTTTAAACCTTTCATTGCTCCATTTGAAAATTAATTTCCGACAATTCGCAAGGATTTCGTATTTAAATTATTTACAAAGAAAAACTAAAAATGTTTTCCATAGTTTGCACTTACTACAGCGATTACTGCCCGCTAATTCATCAGCAGTCAAAGTTTGTACTAAATTTATTTTGACATTAGCTTCCTTCAAAATTGAACATATGTACCTGCAGTATATATTTAAAAAAACTCTAAGGCTCCTTTTGAAAACGGATTTTCCTATATTTGATTTTCCCCGGAAGTTTAAATCATATACAGCATTGGCAATTTTTTCAGTAACCTGTTCAGCGAAGTATGCGAAATAGCCAATACTCTGCGGTAACTACTTAATTACTCAGAAACGCAACTGTATATATAAAAACTGAATGGAAAATTTATTCCATTTCAAACTTGGAAAACTTCTCGAAAAAAAGCCACAGCACACAGTCTTCCACACAAATGCCACCAGAGCTGTATACAGAAATGAATTCACTGTGGGTTACTTTCTTGATATCTAAATATTTTCGAATCCTCAAAAAGCTCTTCCATAATTTTCTATCTGATAGGAAATTCAATATGTGACCAAAACGCTACAAATAACTAATCAAAGCAATTGAAACTGGTATCACACAGGGGTCTATCCTATGCCCAATACTTTTAAACCTTAAAACATCAAAATAACGTCTAAATGAGAATAGGACAACACTTCTTTATGCAGATGACCCCATCACTTGCGCCTAGTCCCTGCTGTAAAGAAAATCAATCGATATTTGAAATACTGCATAACATAACATACTGCTTTCCGGTATGGCGTATGATCTCAACCGTCTCACCCGTCTACATAGAATGCATAGGCTCTCGAATTTCAAACATGGTAGCAAAGAACTTCAGAAAATTTCGACCCACCTCAACCCAATTATTAACAATCTGACGGGCCCCATAATCCTGGCAGACTTCAAGTATCTCCTCCGTGGCTGCTTACGAAGCCCGCGACTAGAAATATCTACATACCAGTGTGGTTGTAGAACTAGTTTCTACGATGCAAAAAAAAAGTTCATCAAAACCTCACAGCTTTTCTCGGATTGAGCAAGTAAGGTCTGAAAATTTTCTTGCTAAGATTTCAAGAAATTGACAAACCTTACCTCCCTTCCAAATTTTGTGATTACTTCACGCTCCTTCCTTACTTTATCAATTTTAGTTAATTTATTTCAACCTTCTAGTCTATTCATGATTTACTGTTTTTACTTTATTTTTTTTTTTATTTTCGATGTTTGCATTTTAATTTTATATTTCTTTCTTTAATCTGTTTCGAAGTCCCTAGCATATTCTGTATACAAAATATAGTGGTTTATCTTACATATATTTTGGCAGGTATTAAAAGATTTAAAAGATGTTTATGGAAAAGCCACACAAAATTACAAAATGTCATACACACACTTCTTATCCTTCTGTTCCTCATATTATTTTAGATCCCGACCTTAGTTACATATAACATTGTTCAATAGAGCGTAAGGCTCTCAACATCGTTAGTGCAAACAATGCTATTTTAGATTTTTCTGTATTTTTGGATGCAAATTACGAAATTTTAGTTTTTTTTTCATATACTTACATACAGAGTATTCCCGTTCAGATATCTTAAAAGACAGCAATACGGGGAGTAATAAATTCGGTATAATTGAAATTAAGTATAATAATGGGCTTACATCAGCTCTTGATGCCCTCGCGACATCGCGAGGTTTTGGTTTTGTAAATTCAGAAAGACCCTTTTCCCTGCAAAATGAAGATGAAGAAAGCAACCTCCCGGAAATTTCGATGACAAAATAAAACATTGAAGCTGTAAAGGAAATGTTGAAGCAAAACACAAAATTGACCTACTGTCAGTTAAGAGCATCCGTAAAGGTTTTATCACATTTTATCAGAAAAATGAGCATCTTGTGTAGTTTCCAAACTCTACTCGCGCTTCGTCTTACATTCTTTGATTAACAAATAGAAAATTGTAAAAGTGAGGTGTGACAGAGAAATGCTCAAAAGATTTTAAAATAGGAACCGTCGATTTCTTTTAAATATTCTTAAAAGAAAAAATTCTTGCATCTACCGATATCACCCAGGAAGAAGCGACATCAGGAAGGTATTATATTAAATTGCTAAAAGAATTAGCATTTCTCCAGGTGAAGCTGTGAAATGCGAGTACAGCTTTCGCTCAAGACGAACATTCTTTTTTAAGTTTGAAGTCTCCCCTGAAAATCACGAATATGATTTTCTATTGAATGAAAAATTTAAATACATAATAATTAAACGTATGATTTTAATATAATAATTAAATTTCTTTCAATTGTATCACATTTGTTTGTTCGACTTCACAAAACAATAATTTTCACTTTTTTTACCTCAAATATGTCATTCTGTAATTTTAAAAAGCTGTTTAGAAGCGAAAAGAGAAAGAAGAAAAAAAAGCAATCGCTGCAATTCGAGAAGTACTCTGTTTTATTTTTCAAAATTAGAGAATGTCAATTTGATGGTCAAAAACTTAAAATGAATGATTTTATAAAGTCTAACAAACAAATGAAATGTAATTATTAATTATTATTTAATTATTACATTTGATTGATGAGTTTGATTATTATGTATTTGAAGTTGTCATTCATTAGAAAACTATATTCTGATTTGCAGGGGAAATAGAGTTCAATTTTAAAAAACTAAAAAAGTTTTACTCTCATTTCGCAGGGAACTGGGTAGAGTTTAGGAAAATGCAGAAACACTTCGTAATTTTGTTCAAATAATTACAATTATGTTTTTTACCATAAAAGTAAACATTTTGACCTATAAATAGGCGTTAGAATTATCGTCACAAGAAGCGTTGTTTATTTTACATAAATTTTTAAACATGAAACGTGTTTGTTTTTCCATAATGCGTAATGCTAAAAGCTTTCAAACAGCATGTTTCTCATACATGTGCATTTTATATCGCCACGGCATGTAAGAAAGAAGGCAATGGCACATCCAATGCAAAAGATTTTCTCCAGGAACACGGTCTTTCTCGCCGTCGTAATTCAATTACGGTGGTGATAGAGGCTGGATGCCTACAGAGAAAATTGTTCCTATTACTGCAATAGTCTGCCATTTGACATTGCCGTCGAAATTGTGCTTAAGTTTTAAATTATACACGGGAACGGCGCCCCACTTATATAATTTTATTTTATTTTTCTAAGTCAAATATATAACAAACTCCCACAAGTAAACAATCCAAATAGCTACAAGTCAATATTCTCTAGCATTTGTTTTATCCATAGGCAAGTTAACCCCAAATTATTTTTTAGAAAATTTTGAATCATGCGAGATGTTTTAAATTGCAAAATGAATATCATTCAAATAATTGAAATGAGAAGAGATTCATATTTCAGCATTATTTTAAATTATTAAAACACATAACTAATAGTAGTTTTGAGTCATATTGCCCATCCCCCAATGGTTTACATATAATTATTCTAAGCGAAGCGTATTGCATTCTTGTTTCCAGCGCCAGCACAGACCGGCCTCCGACTGGTCGGTTCACCAGGGAGTCTCGTGGTATCCCGATGAGTCAGTTCAGCCCTGCTGTAACAGCAAGTTGGATTGATTAAAAACAGATTGATCTAAAAATGAAAAATGGGCTTGATAACAGCTGTCAAAATTAATTTCCGCACCAGTGTGATGTTAGTCAACAAAACTGTTCTTAACCCTTAAGTAGGCCCACTAGCAAAATCACTTAAGGCAAGTGTCACACCAGACAACTACTGATGTGCTGATGTGGTGATGGTGTAGTTTTAAAATAATCAGCAGTTGATATATTGCGAGGACATCAGATCAATAGGTAATGCTACATCCGCTTAAACAATCAAACAAAACTAGGTTAATCCCGTTCGACCCTCAGGTCACAAAACTAACCTTAACGAGGCACAGTAATTAATGGGACTCGAGGGGTTATTCTCATTGGCAATGCTTTTGTAGAGATTTATGAAGGTTTTTTTTTTTTTTTTAAAACAAAAATTAAAATTATTTCTAATGAAAGACAAACAAAACTTATCTTGTGAAACGGTGCAGGAACCCTTAAGTAACATTTAACATTGACTTTCAGTATGCAAATAATTTTCGTTTCTCTTTAGCGGATGCGTCAATTCAACCATAACATCTTATTAATATAGTCGGAATTTTTGGATGGAATTTACATTTGATGGAAAACTAACTATCATTCATGACAAATGATAGATTACAATATGTAACTATCAATCATGATCAATAATAAACATGAGCCATCATTCGTGATAAACGATAAAGTCCAACTTATTATTATTCATGATAAGTTATAAAATCCAGAAAGCCCAACGCCTCCTAGAAGCTGAGTCAGGAAAGAAGCCATGTTAATGAAGAATGTCAATTGCAAATTTGAATTTCAAAAATTGATTGGAGGAAACGGTTCGTATTGGCAGAAACTCTAATACTCGACAGTATGGAGTTTAATTCCAATTTTACAAGAAAACATACTATCTTTTCCAATTTACAACGAAATTTCTCTCCAAGCTTTTTCAAATTTGCCCTTCTGTACTAGTCTGCACACTTTGATTGTCACAAGCGCCTTAGTTTTTCAACACTTTGAACTAATTTTGAAACAAAGTTTCGTTCACCCATTTTAGGGTTCCGTACCCTATTACTATAGCTTCGCTGTCCGTCCACCAAATCTCTCATGAACCATAATAGCTCGGCAGCTGAAATTTTCACGCCTGCGTATTTCTATTGGCGATATAATAACAAATAATACAGAAAACACAGAAAATACAGAAAATTCTTACTATTATCTGTCTATCACCGGGCTGTATCTCATTAACCCTAACAAGTGGACAGTTGAAATTTTCACAGAGTGTGTATTTCTTCTGGGGCTATAACAAAAAATAATTGAAATAAAATAACATTAAAAATTAAAGGGGGATCCCATACAAGAAACGTGATTTTTTCCTCGTTTTATTCTCATTCATTATTATTATCATAAGTAGGCAATTTTTCTTCAAATGATTTTCAAATGAGAGTATTATTATTATTTTTGAAATGACAGCATTATTTTTTCACATGACGCCTACTTTTATATGATAAAATAAATAAAAGGTACACTTGGCCGGTTTTTTTTTTTAAATTTTAAACTAATCCGACTTAATTAGTTTTAAAATAAAATATCGACTGATGTCACTAAAAATCAGAAACATGTAAATCACTTGCTGATTATTACGAGATCACAATCACATCAGTACATCACCACCTCTTTTAAAGTAGCGTGGCAAAATATTCAAAAACAATACAATGCAGTTCGATAACTTAATCTTATTGCTTTCACAAAAACTGAAAAACAAAAACTTCTCTTTAAGTTAACACAAAATAAAAATAAAAGTTATTTTATATTACATAATAAGGAACCAGTGTTTATAGAAATGTAAAAAAATAAGAACCGCTATTTGGGGTAGAGTAGAACAGCTGCACTATTCACTCAACATACGACTTATTTATTTTCGCTGGAGCTCATTCGAAAATATAATACAATGTGGAAATTTCGAAAGGTATACCTAACAAAGCTTACCTCATGAAAAAATTACGTAAGTGGGCACATGGGGTCACACTTCACTGTAGTACAAAAGCATGTATACATTGCAGTGGCTCAAGTAGGACGATTTTCAAAATTTCGTTCTAAGCTGAAAAGCTACTGGAAGACTCAAGGTCGAGAGGGAATGCGTTCTAGATTGTTTTCCCCGTTAAAATTGCTCTGACACCATGCGCCTACTTAAGGGTTAAAATAATTGGTCGGTTATGAAATTTTTGGATTTATCTAGGTCAACACGTTTTACCACCACTACCAAATATATAAGATCGATGTAGTAGCTTGTTTTCCTGTATTGTCGAAGCAGTAAGTGCTGGCAGATGAACAGATGAAATAAATATCATATCCTGATTAAAAAAAAAATATGTAGAATGTATAACTGACCTTTGTTAAAGGCGGCGGGAAAGATGACTGTGAAGCTCAGGGCTGCCAAGGTGAAAGGTATATAAGAGGAAGAAAGCATACATACTTGATGGAAGAAATTTGTTGTTAGCATTTCCCATGAAGGTTCAACAGTAAGATAGTATATTTGAAGATCATATGCACGAACTGGTACCTCACGGCGAGATAACTATACGTTAGTGACATAGGAATTGAGATTTTTGACTCTGTGGTTACTGTAGTAGGGTATGAATAACAAAGAGGTCACTATACAATCAAGTTAAGTGCTCATGATAATTAGTAAAATAAAACCCCAGACATAGTTCCAATGGCACGGGGCGTAAAACTAAGAAACGGTGTTAGGAGGTTGATGAATATTGGAAATCGGGTATGTATTTTAGTAGCGCTAATACGAGTATACTTAGTAGGCATGGTATGCTATAAGATTACTAGTGTTAATCTCTTAGGATCTCCAGTCTTGAATACTCGCATATCTTAACCTTCTTGTGGTCCCCGTTGACAGCGCCAATTAAGGTTGTGTTTTGCCTGTATAGTATATATACAATCATTTTAGACGTTTAAAATATGATCTTAGTCCCAATTGGAGTCACCAGTTCCATTACTATAAAAATATCTACATGCAAAGGTAATACTGGAAGTGTTCATGATCAATTGGGTGGCCGAAATTGCAAGATTGGTACTACGGGGTTGTGGAGCACCAGAGAGCTCTTGAATTCGTAGTGCTATTCGCCTCAACATGGAGAAGCCCCAGTGTGGGAGCATCGTACTGGTTATGATGGCCCATATCCTGGCAGGGAGAGATCCTCTTTGAACAGAGGAGTATGTCCTGTTGTATAACTGTATACTGCGTTCGCGGATTTAGAGGATAGTTGCTTATTAACTTATGTTTAGGGGATTGCCTTTCGGGGTGCAGTTACACTAAATCAACCGGGTGCCCGTAATCCAGAGATCGGCAGAAATTTTAGATATATATATAGCTTTGAGCAGTAAGTTCAATATGAAGCATGCATTGACATAAACTGGTACTCTTGAGATAGAATATAATATATTTTGCCTCTTGGAGGTGCTGACTGTTGCTTGTCTACTAGTCCGTGGATTAAGAATGTCATGATATTAAGGCTAAATAGATAGGTGCTCACGTAAAACTCCCGAAAGATTCTGTCCTTTGTTAAAGTATGGAATGAAATTTTGTTTATGAATACCACTAAATTACGATAAAAAGAAACGAGAAATCACGTTTTTTCAATGAAAAACCACCTTTAATTGCTCAATTACACTTTTTTATTTACTTGAAGTTAATTTTTATGCTAACTGCATTTCGGACTTAGTCGTCCATCTTCAGTAGCTTTCTGCTCGACTTTAACTGAAAAAACTACATTGATACATGTTTCTTGTAGGTACAAATATATTAGTATTGCAGCGTACAATAACTATCGTCAGAGTATATAAATTGAATCTAAGTTTAAAATATGTGTTTGCAAATACAAGCATGTCTATATTCGAAAAAATACTCAAAAATATAAAAACAATTACTGTCGTCAAAGGCTACTAGAAAAAACATACATATGTAAAAAAAAAAAAAAAAAAAAACAGTAAAAAGGAACGATTGTTGAATGTATTCCTTCTGGCTTTATAAAACTGATAAGAGATGAAACTATTGGTGGCTGATCGATGTTCATTAATTTGTTGTTAAATTTTCTCATATATACACTCTCCCATGCATCTAACTTTTGTTGATTTTGTACTAGCTTTCTCAGGTTTAGATTACTAATATTGATGTGCGGGTGGTCTTCTGTGACCATATGCAAAGCCACAGCTGATATTGGTTGAACGAATTTTAGTTACGCAGTGTGTTCTTTATATCGTGTTCTTATTTTTCTTTCGTTTTTATCGTGAAATTAGCTCTACGGTATTTTCATACTGTGAAATATTTTCCACTAAATTATTTATACCGGAATGTACTTTATTCAGTTGATCATAACAATATATACATACTTTTTTTTATTTTTTATTTACCTAGGAGAACCCTTAATCGTTCATAATAAAAAAGAATGTTTTCCTCCGTTCATAAAATGTAGATGGTGAAAGAATTAATGTTGGTATTGACAAATTAATGGATTCCCTTTCTTTATTTTTAAGAGATCGGTCAGAAGATTAGTTTTTAATAGATTGCACATCACTTTTCCTGGAGATGGAGCTCGTGCACTAAAAACAAGCCACATGTTGGGTTCTCTGTGTAGTGAGTATTGACTTTTTGAATGTCTTTCTTCTGTTGAGGGTTTCCATTTCCCAGCAGAAATTTATCATAAAAACTCTTCAACTATATATTTGCGGAATTCACAATATTGTGTTACAATTAAAGTTAAATAAAAAAAAACAAGGAAAATTATCACTGGTTAGAAAAAAGTGAGTGTGAGATCTAGTCCCAAGCGAAAGGGAAGGTGCCGGTTGGAAAAGATCACTCAGCCTTTATTTTAATTCATAACAGAATTCAATTTCAAAATAAAACTTAAAATCTGCTAAAACTACTAATACTTACTATAAAAATTCAGTAAAATCCAACAATAAATAAAATATATTAAAAAAACTTTTAAAATAAATTGTTTTTACACTAAAAAGTAAAAAAATAATTTTTTTCTTTCTCAGTAACATACATAAGAAAAGTTTAATTGCAAAATGAGAAATGCTACAACTTAGATTAAATCTTAAAAGTTTTGGACTTGAGTTGCAGTTAGACCATTATGATAATAGCTATGGATGCCCAAACTTTTAAGATTTAATCTGATTTGTAGCATTTCTTAATATGCAATTAAATTTTCTTGCATATATTATTAGAAAGAAACCAATATTTTTTTCTTTTAAATATTTTTTATTCTCTACTTTTTATTCATACTCTCGAAACTCGACTCTCGAAAATCGACTCTCGAAAATCGACTCTCGAAAATGGACTCCCAAACCTCAAGTCTCGAAACTCGACTCTCGAAGCTCGTACCTCAAAAATCGACTATCGAAAGTCGACACACGAAAAAGGAATCTCTAAAATCGACTTTCAAAACTCCTCGAATATCTACTCTTGAAACTCGACTCTCGAATCACAGCCCGTAAGAAAATTTTACGCCATCGGAAAGCTTCCCATTCACTCATTCTAAATCAAAAAACCTCATGTAAGTCCATCCAATTTTACTACTTTCATCACCAACGCCACTATCAGGCGCTCAAGCGTTCAGACACAAACTTTCTTATTCAGGGATCTGTAAGTTGATAGAATGTTATTAAAAAGTCAATATAAAAAATTCAAATAAAAATTCAATATATAAAAATTGCGTACTGTTGTCACTGTCTCCTCATTTCTGTAAATAAGACGAAAAGTCTGTTACCTATACGGAATTAAACTTAGAAAAAAAAAGGAAATTAATTCAATAAAGCAGCATTATAATTCTGCTAAAACGATGTTGAAGCGTGTGGGAACAATTATATCTGTGCTGCAATGTGTTGAAGCATGTTAGCAGCACCGTACTTCTGTTACAGCAAATGCTGAAACGTGTAGGCAAAATTATACTTCTGCGGCAACGTGCTGAAACCTGTAAGCAGAATACTTCTGTTACAGCAAATGATGGCAAATATTAAATGTTCTGGGAGATTGGATTTTTGTAGAATTGTACTTCTGTATGAAGGAGCAAGCAAAATTAGGCTTTTGTTCAAAGGATAAAAAACGATTAGACTCTGGAGAAGGATAATTTTGATTAGACTCTAAAAGATGAATGGGTGATTTCGCTGAGGTTTGCCGTCTTTTTATAGCCGCCGTGCTCCATGATATATTGCCCTGGCAACACTAACTTCATTTAATCTAATTCTGATTATGGGGATACCATCAGTCTGACGTAATGTCACTAGATGGTATTACAGAAAATAAAATAATTTGAGTATTAATTTGACAAACTTAAGTGAATACAACAAATAAGTTGTCAGAAACGGTGAAATTTGTTTATATTAAACGCTCAACAAAAATATCTTAGTAGATTACATTAAAAAACGAAAGTAGATAAAAGAGATAGACTTTTTTCCCACAACACATGGACACTTTCCATAATGTCAACAACACTCCACACGAAGATTTTAATTACAAATTACAAATTTTTCAAATCACAAATGAAAATCTGACAATCTGCTTGGGCGAGTATACAATTAAATTGGAATTAAATCAGGCTAGCACTTTTTTTGTCTTACCAACTCTGGACAAGGGAAGGTTTCCTTTGATGCTTGGCACACCACCTTAGACATCCCCTGCTCATTATAACAGTATAAACCATGCAAGGAGAGGAAGATGATGACATGAGTGTCGACCCCAGGGGAACGCCTCCCGCAACCTTCTATGATCCCATACAGCTAGAATCAATTACCTTATCCGGCTCATCCATCATAGACAGTCGTAAACCTAGAGAAAACCACATAAACCCCAAGAACGATAAAGACTCAAGATCGCGAAAAACAGGCTCCTACAAAGCCTTAGACTTTAGCAATAAATCAAATCCTTCTTTCTCTTTCTCCACAATTGCCAGAAACGCTACAGCTTCCCTGAAATCTCTAAACTAGCCAGAGAAAACTCTACTACAAAGTAGGCGATCCCACAAACTATACTCTAGGCGATATCAGACAAATGCCCAGTCTGGGTACTAGCGACTCAGAGACATCCGCATAGGGGCACTGTTAAAATGAAACAACATTACAAGCTTTCAATGTTCTACAAGTAGTTTTCAATAATTTTGCAGATGCTAATCAACTAGCGTCCTCTGACCTATACAGACACCAGCTTAATGCCTTCAGCCCTGCCTCACATGCACGGAAATAAGGCATCATTAAGGCTGTACCACTTGATATAACTGAGGAGGAATTAATTAACAACATCACGTCTCCAGTACATGTTCGAACGGCGGAGAGATTCAAAAAGAAGATTGCTGAAAACTCATTTGTTACCTCTAGTATATTTAAACTGTCCTTCAAGCCAAACACGATTCCCAAAGAGATCTCAATCTACTGTGTAATACGAGGGGTAGATTACTATACGCCTAAGCCTAAACTTTGTACAAAATGCCTCAGGTGGGGTCATAGACAACTACAATACAAAGCCACTAAATCAACTCGCCCTAACTGTTCACTGGAAAGTATTCAAGGCAACTGAAAAGCCGAGGTGGCTTGCATTAACTGTAAAGCCAACCTCAGAGCTGATTCACTGAATTATCCAACCAAATCTTTTGACTGAGATGTCTGAGAATCACAGCCATAAATACTACAAACCGAAACACAGCAAGAATGCTGTAGTAGAGCTATGCGGGTTCTAGCCCAATTTCCTGTGTATTTTTAAAGGGGGGTCTAAATTCTCAAAAGTGTGTATAAAAGCTCTTCGTAGACGTGGACGAGCATAGTTTTGGGTGATGTCATGAAAGCTCTAGAGTTGGGTTGCTAGGTTAGTGCTCCTGGCCCCCACAGCTGTTTCCCCGAGGCTTTGCTTAGGACTTGTATTAAAAGGTTAATAACACCGCACACTGCTCTATGGTTGGGTTGCATGGTTGCTAGGCTAGCGCGCCCGGCCCCGGCCCCCTCAGCCGTTTCCCCAAGGCTTTGCTTATGACTCGTCTTAAAAGGTTGACAACACTGCACAATATGCAAAACCTATAAAAAAAACGTTATTCACTCTCGCTGCTTCAGTAAGTAGCTGCAGATTTTTTAAACCTGATTTAGCGCATAACACGAACAGCACGTCACATCGTTCGTTGCCACTGCTGCTTCACCCAATTAAATTTGCATAATATCACAAAATTGTGACCGCTTCGGTATTGCGAGCGTGTGTAGGACTGGGAGATCAATGATATTTTAATTGTATGAGTAGATTGGTAGGAAGGTGTGAATGCAAAGAAAATCGGTTTGTATGAAAAAACAAAAACAAAATTTGCCGGTATGTAAACAGTTTGACAATTTAGTAAACTTGAACTGTGAGCTGAAAGCGAAAGGTGGGTCATATTAATTTTACTGAATTTACCGATCCTTTGAACGTCACATCTTTTGATCATGTTTAAATTATATGCTCCTGCTACTCCACATTTAGAACCACTTCGTTCACCCAATTAAATTTGCGAGCGTGTGTAGGAATGGGAGATCAATGATATTTAATTATATGAATAGAATGGTAGGAAGGTGAGAATGCAAACAAATGCAGTTTGTATAGAAAAAAAAAAGCTGAATCACATTCCCGGAATGTAAAAAAGGGGCAGATTAAAAATGGCATTAATTGTAAAAACTAAGAGTAAACGCATACTGCTCACGTTTTATAAAAATTCTTTGGGGTTAAAAACCATCAATCTGGCTAAGAGAAAGCTACAACCAGTCAACAGATGAAATTTAAGGCTTTCGTGATGACTTATGTTGGGTGCCATGCTAGCAATAAAATTTTGTTGATAATTAAACCATTCTTTGATTCAAACTTGTTCTTCACTTATCGAAATTTTGTTTATACATGACGATCACGCTGATTAAAAAATGAAAATAATTTGCATGTTGTGCTCACCTTTGCGACCGGCATCATAAAGTATATGTGATGAGGCTGTTGCTCGTTAAAACCGGGATATTCGCAATAAAATATATGAAATCAAATAAAAATATTTATTTTTCTTAATATAAAATTTAGCTAACTAGTTTATAAAAGTTTAAAAATATTACAAAACTTTTTATTATTATAATTTTCATTGCACCTGTTATCCACGTTTGACGATTATATTCTGCTGTGCCAACCATCTATTCATAGCTCCTGCCAGGCTAAAATGTAAGAAGATATATAAATAAATAATGTTATGCTATGCCGTGGTTCTAGCCCAATTTCCTGTGTATTTTTAAAGGGGACTCTAAATTTGATTAGGACCATCACTCCAGTTAACCTACGAATAGTATCAAACACCCTCACCTGGATAATGTCCCTGAGGAGCTCCTAAAACAGATCTACCCAATTTTACGACCCAGCACTCAAAAATAGCTGGCTCATCTATGCCGTCTATGACCTCAAATTCTTTGAATGTATTAAGTAGTACGTTTTCGTATACTTTTGCACAGCAAAATCGCTCTTCGAATGTATTAGAGTAGTACAATTTCGTACTTTCGCAAGTAAGTTTGCAAAAATTTCTCCCCTCTCCCATAAGCCCCCCCCCCCCCTCTGGATCGAATGGTGCCTATCCGCTAAAGAAACAAGATTTTTAAATAGACTTTTTTCGGACACAACTACGATGTTAAGCTCTTCACAATAATAGGAAAACTTAACTCAGTTACGTGTTCTGAATGTGACGTGTCAAACACCATCGAACATAGTTTTATCAGCTGTAGAATTTTAGACAGCACGAGAAGAAATTTTGACATAATGATAAATGAGAACGCGGTAGAAGATGTACTCACTCCAATCAGCCATGACTATGTCAGGCAGATTGTAAAATATACCAGTGAAGCTGCAATTCTAGCCTGTTGACCTGATGTTAATACACTACTCTTGTAAACTGACCACTTTATTACCTACTTCTCTCCACTCCTCCGCTCAGCAATACATAAACATACTCTTTCCCTTTCTCTATCCCATCACTCACAACGTTTCAACACGTCACTGCCCTGCACTTGACTGCCACTATAATCGGCACAATATGCACCAATAAACTACATTAAGGTGATCATCATCCTCACCTACATTTAACATACTATTTGGCGTTATACCTCGTAAGGTCGAACCAGGAGAAAACGTACTCTAGCTCCCACTCAGTGGAGTCCACAGTTCGACTTTGAAAGCAAGAGATGAGGAAGAAGAAGAAGAAGGATTTGCTAAAATCCAAACTTGGACAATAACCAAGAGATTTCTATGGGCGGATATGAAGGCATTAATTCCCCGTAAGCTTATAATTACGCAGAGGGATTTCAGGAATGGCTAGGTAAGTAGTTCTGTAACAATATGTTTTCAGACTGGTTGATTATTGTGCAAGTCAGTAAAAAAGTAAAATTTGTTACTGAAAATAGATTTCGAGCTAATTTTTTATTACGATAGAGCTACATACTTACATTCATTTCCACACATATATGTATTAACAATTAATTAGTTTTAACATTTAAATTAGTATACAAAACTTCTTGCTAAATGAAATGCACCCAAAGAACTTATACATCAAGTAAAAACTACATGTAGTATGCAGTGCTATGAAAACGACGGTATTTTAAGGAAAAACTCGCCGCGTTTTTTTATCTCTTTGTGGGTTGAACATTTTTAGTTCTTCGAGGGCCTATTGTAATGGATTCACCAAATGTGTTAGTGATGTTAGTTGGCCAGTTGCTTTCGCCTTTTATTCGGTACAGCTATCAATATGATAATTTTTTTATTTTGTAATTTGTATTCTGTGTTTTTTCCTTTAATTTTGGCGAAATCGTTGGCAGTATGAAATTACTCTTTTAGTCGGGTAATGTCTGCGTCATACCTTAGTACCTTCATAAATTTTCGACTAAAGAATGAAAGATAAATTTTGGTTGGCTAAGATTTTAATTGACGATATGCGTATTATTACCACCATAACTATCATGTAGATGCAACTTCGAATGCATGAAATTCAATCGGTTATTGGTATGGTCTCCTACGCGGAATCTTTATAAGCTGAAGGTGGGAATTATGGTTTTGATTTTGCTCGCTCTCGGCGTAGTTTATTTGGAAGAACATCGTCCTACGAAAGTTCTATTACTCGTCGTTAATGTTTTAGCTTTTATGATCAATGCAGACAGCCATCTTGTAGACGCAAATAGGGTTTTCCATTTGCGAATCAGATTGCGGTATCGACGATCTTGTTTTCGTCTAAGCTTTTATAAGTATTAGTCGATCTTCTGGAATGTGGCTTAGAAGCTCTTCTGAATTCGACGACCATTTAAGAATTTGCAATCAAACTTTTCTCGAAAGTTGTCGCAGTTGATTTACACATCGGAATTTTTCAACTTATAATCAAAATGGACGCAAATTGTAGCCTACATCAAGGGCGAGTTCTTTAAATATTTATTTTAAAAAATGGCGCGAATCATATTCTACTCGTCTGGTCTGCTGGTGGGCTTTGACGCATTAAAATCGACCCAGAGTTTTGAGGTGCTACTAATGTAATATCAAAGAACATCTAAAAAAATTATATATTCTTTGTTAATATATAAATCTGGAGTCCGAAAAATACATTTAGTGCAATAATCCTTAACTAAACTGAATTCTATCTTGAAATGTAATGCCTAAGGTCATGTTTTAACCAATAACATATGTATCTATTCCTGTCGGACTCGGTTGATAAAAATTGTCATCACAATCAACAAGATTAAGATAATTTCCTTACATTTCATATGAGGGCAGGAAATTCTTTAATATTTTCAATATTATAGCTTCCGTTTTCAGTGTGGTTAGGCTCCAGCGCGATTTCAGTCTCTAAGCAATTGAACTACTAGATTGGTAGCAGTTAGTAGGCCCAAATCATTTTACGGAAACGAGAGCTAGACATTTGCTTAGACCTAGTGGCTAGATGAAAATATTCTCTGATTAATGTGATTTTCGGTTACGCATCCAGGATGCCCTGACAAAATTTATGTTGATGTCATCGACATTCGCTTGAGCTGCGTTGAAATGAAAGAATGTTAAGGGCTGTAAAGCTGATTAATAACATGGCGTCCCTATTAGCAAGTTCCAAATAATGGCGTTCGTTGAGTGTAGGTAGACAATTTGTGCAACTTTACTCCTACAAATTGATTGCATTGGTAGATAAATTTAAGATATCTGTAAAAAATGTGATTACTTTGGCAATGTGAACAAGGTGCCAAAGATGACCTTCTTAAGATTTAGTAGTTTCAAATTTTTTTGTCTTCGATATTATTGAGAGGACTGTAACTAACTAGTGTTTACAAAAAGATCACAAAACCTCTACTCTTCTGTTGGTAAATTGAGCATAAAATACATGGATGGATTTTTAACTATATTTGTCGCTTACGAGCTAAATATTGAATATTCCATAGCTTAAAATTTTTTTGTAAATGTGTCTCGATAACTTGCTTCTCTTTGCTACACCTTCTTTTCAATTAGTCGCTAGATTCAGTGGTGTAACCATCTTTGCTGATTTTAAAAATTTGTGCAGGTCATGAAAGGCTGTATAGCCTTCATGCTGACCAGAAAATGTTGAAATTTTTATTTATTTTTCCCGCGGACGGGAATCGAACCTACACTTGTTAGAATCAGTCAATGATGGATAAAGAAGAATTTTAAGAACTTTTATTTTTAACGATTCTAAATCAAATTAATAAATACAAGAAGAAAAAACAACCTTTGAAACCGGGACCTTCCGCTTGCCGGGCGACTGCTCTTACCACTGAGCTAACGAGACAGATGATTTTCCCTCTTGCATTTATCAATTTGTTACTTTTGTCACTAGCCTACTAAGCCACGTTTTGCTTTCAGCTGGAAAATCATCTGTCTCGTTAGCTTAGTGGTAAGAGCAGTCCCCCGGCAAGCAGAAGGTCCCGGTTTCAAACCCCGGACGAGGCGGTTGTTTTTTCTTCTTGCATTTATAAATTTGATTTAGAACCATTAAAAATAAAAGTTCTTAAAGTTCTTCTTTCTCCATTAAATGTTGAAATATTGTTTCTGAGCAATTTAAAATCTGAATCTGTTGTAAACGTACTGTGGTTATGATTAAATAAACATAAACATTCCTTTATTTGAGCACCCGTGCCAAAGACACGCAGAGCGTTGGGCACATCATAGACAGTTACATAGTAGATACACATTTTAGAAAAATAAGTCATACGAGAACATAGAAAAAACATAACATTAGCATAAGTCAGCAATTAAAATACAAAACTTGCTTTACAGCAAAACACAAAAAACAAAAATAAATAGTGTAGTAAAGTATTGTATAGTGAGAAAATTACATTTAACAAACAAGTAGTATATCTAATAGAAGAGCTTAATAGCTACGAGACATAATGTAGCCAAGTAAAACAGACATTATATTATAATATAATGAGAATGAGAACTTAAAATACGAGAACCTAAGAAATATATATACATAGAATATAGCATAGTGAGCTTGAATAAGAAACACTAACATTAGCAAACAATAAACATAGTAGAGGAGAAAACTTATTATATATAGGATATGAAAAACTTAATGATAAAAGCAGTATAGAAAACAAACAATGAATTAATAAGATATGACAATCAAATAGTACCAATGAAACAATGAAGTATAAAATGTATACATAGGAGGGAATCAGTTATAAACACAATATAATTCCTCAAGAATGAATTATTCCAAACATTAGAACGGAATACATAATATAGTGTAGTGTGATCATGTGTGATTTTCAGTACCATAATCAGACGGGCGAAAATTGAGAGTTTATAATTTATTATGTACATGGAAATGAGCAAACTTACGAAAAATACGAAGCAACAACCATACGACTTCCACTGAATATAATACTATAGAGAGGATAAGATGTTGAATAGATAATTACATTATTAATATCATTATGAGGGTAAATATATAGACCTGATACAGGATTTATGTAGGATTTATGTAGTGAAAAGTGATCAGCAAACCACCCTCAAGAGCTCAATAGCCGCTGTCTTAAATAAATTCAGCGAAGCACTACGCCTGACATCATCAGGCAGCTGATTGCAAATAGTCGAACCACGCATGAATGAGCTTTTCCCTCCATATTGCGAATTAACCCTGGGAAAGACAATCCTAAATCGTTTCCGCGAACTCCAGTTGAACCGACCAGCAACATAGCTGGGTAACAGGCCATGTCTAGCTTTGAAGATACACTTCTCAGAACATACAGGGGAGGAGCACCTCCATGGATTGAGAGGGGACGTGTGATCTGCGCTTAAGACTAAAAACATATCTGGCACAGGCCTTGAACGCACGATCAAGTTTATTAATATTGCCACGGGATATAGGGAACAAAACAACATAAGCGTCGAAGAAATGTGGTAGGATCAGAGCTGAGAAAAGTCTTGTGCGAGTGACCTCGTCAAAATGTTGGGAAGCAGCATAGAGCGAACACAAACCATAATATACTCTAGCGCAGATCTTGTTAGCTTGAGGCTCCCACGTGAAACCCGCATCCATGAGAACACCTAGATTAGAGACCACTCTAGCCGAAAGCGTAATATTGTGGCCTAAAATGCACAGATCAGGAAGTTCAGACAAATCAGCGACATTTGAAGCACGCAATTAATAGACCATAGCTTGCGTTTTGGAGGGGTTAAGGGACATGAATTGTCGTTTACTCAAATAGCCACCAATTAAACCGTACGCTGAAGTAGAGAACCCGAAACGATCACTAAGCTTATCAATTAGCAACGAATGAGGGACAGAGTCAAAGGCCTTACTGAAATCCAGCAACACATGTGTTATGGCCCAATATGAGGAAGATTCTTCATGCAGCCAAGGGCGCATTTTAGAGAAATGATTAGCAATTGCTAAACAGTAACCTCGCATGGTACTGTTCTGCAACTGCCGGTTATTTCGCTGATTAGCTCAACAGCTGGCTACGATGAGCGCTTAGTGGAGCAATCGACGATTACGATAACAATTAACCTCGCATGGTAATTGTTATGTAAAGCGATTGTTTACTACTAAGCAACTCAGGTGCTGCAACCGGTAGAACAAACGACGAGGTTGTGTCGTTTGTTTACATCCGCGTTGTGAGCAAAGAACGTTTACTTCCGAGTATCGGACATAAAAGACCAATGACTGGTCTGGCGAGTGCCGTTAAGTGTTCAGTCGCGTTTTATCTTTTTGGTTTTAAGGTGTCAAGTTTCATTCAGTTCGGTTCGGGTTAGCTTTGTTTAATGTATTAGGATAGGTCAGTTTTGAGTAAAATAAAGAAGTACATATGTGAGTAAAGTAATCTGAGCGTGTTTTAATTAAAGACTTTTAGTGATCGTGATTAATTATTCGATTTTCCGCTATTTCATTGCATTGGGACACGACATTTTGGCGCAGCCGGTAAATTTAAGGTAAAAATTATTTGAATTTATATGTGTTTTACCTTTTACTTAATAAAAATAATTTTGTTTTAAATAATTTTAATTTTAATTGTTTAATGAAAAAACATCGGCTGTCGTAAGACGCCATTAACTAGCAAATTTCGGCGAGTTATCGCCTGCTAGAATTTTATTTCAGAGAAAGTGTTAAATTTAAGATGTGATAAACTTCGGAATAAGTGATAAGATGAAATATTTGTAAATACTTTGTGATATAGGTATGTGTTTTAGCTACGCGAGAGTTAGTAATATAAATTTCACCAGCTTTTAACGTCACGTAATAACGTCGTTTTATACTCACGGAAAAAATCTTTGTTTATGTGCATTCGCTCGGCCAAGTGTATTCGGGTTCCATGCGATTAAGTAGGTAGAAAGTTTTAAATAAAGTATGGTGCATCTGATGTATCGGGATAAGTAAAATAGAAACAATAAGAGAGTATAATACGTTTGATTTGTACATAGGTACGCATAAAAGAGGAGTTTAGAGTATTGAACGTAGTAATTATATTACAGTTTTGAATTTTTAGAGTTATATATGAGTATGTACAATATTAAGAATTTTAAGATGTGTTAAAGTTTTTTTTTTTTTGGAGCTGTATCATTTTCTGCTCTCATTAATACATAGTAAGGGTATTTAACCGACATGTTGTCCGGGTTTAATGGGCTCGAATAGGGTTAGGTTAAGTTAAGTTTTTAAATATCGGGAATAATCTTGGTAGAAATATGAATCTGGTCGGGTCGTCGCATTAATATTTAACATAGATAAGAGCTGTAGGAGACTTTCATCGCCGGGGTATCGATGTTATTAGTATAATAGCTCGGTTATAAAACTTAAATGTCCACAGGTAGGAGTAATATCTTAATTAGGGAAGAATTAGCACGCTATCAGGCCCAGGAAAGGGAATTAGAGCTAAAAATACAGGAACTTAAGGAATGTCAGGCAATATTGCAGAATTATGAACAGGACTGGCAATATATTGGGGAGCATATAACAGGAGAGTTACAAAAGAGGTGGACAGAAGAAGAGGTGAAGAAATTACGAGAGGAATTGAATGAGAGTGCTAAAAAAGGTACAAAAGGTGAAGCTTTAGATCATTTAGTGACAGCAGCATTCGAAGTTATCCAGAGTCGTGAAATAGAAGCAGAAGAAGCATTGGAAGAAATCCAGAAGGAGAAAAAAGGGCTCTTAAAGAATATAGACTCGCTAAAGGTACAGCTAAAGGAGGCTGAGGAAACTACAGCAGAACTAGAGAAAGAATTGGCGATCAATCATCACAAGAAGGTTCTAATCAAGGAGTTAATAAGGCGGGCACGAGTAAGAGGTGGAATCCAAGGAAATTAGTATTCTGGGACCAGCAACAGGATAAAAAGGGGACCTCTGGGACGTTTAAAGACATACAGCAAAAAACGTCCAGTAACAGCACGGAACAAGGTCGAAATAAACCCAGAACAGAATCTGTCAAGTCAAAAGCACCTCCAAAGAGCAACATGGCAGAGGCATACGAGAAAATTATGGACTTGGTCTCTAAATACGTGCCAATGTTTTCAGGGGAAAGGTCTCCAAAGTTGGCAAAAGAAGTTTTTCGTTTCCTTAGTTGCAGCAAAGACTTGCACGATCGACTGGAAGCAGCAGAGCAAAGCATTTTTATTAAATGCATAAAATACCGTTTGTCCGATGACGCTTACTATCTAATAAGCTCACATGAGCCAAAGGACTTTGCATCTTTGCAGCAGGCGATTAAAACAGCCTACATGCCACGGAAATCTTTCAGTGAATTACGCACTGAAATGTTAGCCTGTAGGCAGAGACCTGGTGAGGATATTAGAGAGTTTGCGGATCGGATGATGGAGCTGCTGGACCAGATTAAGTCTGCGGTATCAGCCAAATACCCCAATAAGGATGGAGTTTTGATAGCAGAACTAGAGGTCGACGCGGTAGCTACTTTTAAAGCTGGTGTCGGCAGTCAGGCCACACGGGTATACTTAACTGGAAGAAAATTCGAAGCATTAGAAGAAGTTCGAGAGGAAGCTCTCTACTTCGAAAAAGATTCGGAAAGACTTCAGGCCATGGCACCAAGGGCCTGGAAAAAAGCACCGGAACATGCCATGGAAACACCACAGGAAAGTTGGAAGACCGGAAACTTTAGCGAGGTCAGGCAGAAACAAACTCCAAAGCCTTTCCAAGCAGTACGGAGACCGGCAAGAAATTGGGAAACTCCAATCAGAGCAACACAGCAGCCTAGAGCGGTCAACTGCTTCAAATGCGGTCAGCCGGGACATATTTCCAAAGAGTCTCAACAGGTATTCTTCTGTACTGGATGTCAGGAATATGGGCACGAGGTGGCCAATTGCCGAATTCACCACGTCAGAGTGGCAAACTGTGCAGCTAGCAATCATGATAAGTTCTATTCAAGAAAAGAGGGGCTTTATTGCCAATTCTGCCGAACACGTGACCATTACACAGATATCTGCTTAAAGAAGTATTTAGCAGATAGAGAAGAAGAAAAATTGATTTCCAGTAATAAATTTATCATCAAAGTCACATCAGATATAGCTTTAGAAGGTAAGTTTAGACTTTTAATTGACACTGGGTCCACCTGTAGTTTAATTAAGATCAATAGAATAAAGGGAAATACGCCCGTACAGACACAACAGAAAATAACAATTGGAGGTCTCTTTGGGTTCGCTAGGAGGTCCATAGGCACTTGTCAGGCGAACTTGCATATAGATAACAAACAGCAGGCTTGTCAATTTAATGCCATTGGTGATACTGATTCAATTCCTGCTGACGGGATACTTGGAATGGATTTCCTGACGGACAGAGCTATCATCGACTGTGTAAATAGGAAATTATGGATACAAAACGTCGGCCAGGCAAAGGAAGAAAGTGCGGTTTTCGAGAATGTCGCAGCTAGTGGACAAGTTGTACCAAATACTCTGCAATTGTCCAGTCAAAGAACCCCTTTACAAGCGAGAATAGAGGAGGTTGAAAGGAGCATGGCAGAAATCATCAGTACAGGTGTTAATAGCAAAGAAAACGAATGGAAAGTTAAGACCACCAGTGAAAGGATATAAAAAGTTAACCCAGTGGATCCAATGTAAGGTAAATCTATAAAATAAAAGGTATGAAGATAAGGAAATGTTTTTCTTTAAATAAAGAGAGCAATTGAATAGTGGTAATTTGAAAATTTTAAATAAAGGCAGATTAGAAAAGAGAGTTCTTTAATTACCCGAACAAAAAAAAAAAACAAAAAAATAGAGATTTTGAAAGAATAATTGAATAAAAAAGAAAAAATAGAGATTTTAATGTCAAGAGAAGTTTAAAAAACATAAAATAAATAAGAGATGTAAAAGAAAGAGAAATTTAAAAAAGAAAAAGTTAGAAGAATAAGAAACGTATGAAGCTAATTAATAAATGTTTAAAGTTAGAAATGGAAAGCTAAAAATCAGGCGCAAGAAAGATAAAAAAACGAAAGAGTAATGAAAATAAAGGAATAGAATATGTTAAAATGTTGATATATAAACAAATAGGTTTTGTAAAGAAAAAAAAAGTTAAGAAGGGTGTTAAGGAAAGATTGGAAAGTTAAAAGAAATAAGAGATTTTAAAAAAGGTGGAAAAAAGATTAAAAGGAATAAGTGATTTAACAAGAGAAGTTTTAAAAAATAAAATAATAAGAGTTAAAGAAACAACAATTAAAAGAAAAATTTTAAAGTATATAGAACAAACATAACGATTTCTAAAAGGAAAAACACAGTTAAAATAGAGAAAATTAAACGGGTTGCCATAGGTTAAATAAGTATAAGTAAGATCGTCAAGTCTACTTATTCAAGGCTTCTAGAGCACAGGCGACAGCAGAACGAGGGAATCTATGAAACAAAATATCAACTCTAGTAAATATGCAACGTGGAAATATAGGGAATCGACGATGCTGCAGCTCAAAGTATGGCCAAATTACGAGAATTTAATAAGATACCGGAGATTAAGATAAGTTGGTTGGCCTCTTTGAGCATCGGAAGCTTGCATTCACGGATAATTTACGCACGGGAGATGAGTGAAATAATCGTTGGACAAGCGCAGGGTATACACCATGACTGTAAAAGTAGATGAAGACCGCACATCTGGATGCCGAATTTGGAGCTTCTGCCAAATTCTTATTTGAAAGCTCCAATTATAAAACCTGGCGGAGTTATTAGTGCATAAATTAATGTTGAGAGATCTGTTATATATATCTGCTAACATACATACATATATACCTTACCATATGAAATTACAAAAAAAAAAGAATCTTTAAGTACACGTGGACTCTCAATATAATTGAGAGAACTCCATCGGGACCAAAAGAATTTTTTTTTACAAATATTATCGCAATGAAATTAAAGAAGCGCTTATGACAAGAAATTGTCATACATTCTAGCTAAAAACCGATGTAATGGTTTCCAGAAATGCAGTGTAGATGAAAACATTCTATACACATAATTCTTGGGATAATTTACCATTCAAATAATATTTGAAATTCAAAGGCGATAAATGGTCAGCAGTAATAGCAGGAGTAGTGTGCCACTTGAAACGTCACAAAAGTGAAAAAGTTCGAGCCTTTATCAGCAGACCATTGACGGGGCCAATCCAAGCGAGGCTATCCAAGCAAGCAGAACCCAGTATAGAAGTCATCACTCCAACAACAGCAAACCTCCCAACAGCAAATTTACCTACCGTCGTCGGGAAACAGCTGGTACAATTAGAATAGTAGAGTAATTATTGTATTGTAATAATATATTTAGGGAAATTTTGGGCACCCACAGAAATTAGAATGTTAAGGCTTAGGTTGTAAAAAGTATTAAAATTATTGAAGTTTTTTTCTTATGATTTGGACAATACTTTTAAAATTGTAATTAAGGTAAAAATGAAAGGAAAACAAAAAGTATTATTAGAGAAAAGATTATTGGCGACGGAATTATTAAAAATTAGAGTACTTATTTAAGATATATCTTCGTGTCCCAATGCAATGAAATAGCGGAAAATCGAATAATTAATCACGATCACTAAAAGTCTTTAATTAAAACACGCTCAGATTACTTTACTCACATATGTACTTCTTTATTTTACTCAAAACTGACCTATCCTAATACATTAAACAAAGCTAACCCGAACCGAACTGAATGAAACTTGACACCTTAAAACCAAAAAGATAAAACGCGACTGAACACTTAACGGCACTCGCCAGACCAGTCATTGGTCTTTTATGTCCGATACTCGGAAGTAAACGTTCTTTGCTCACAACGCGGATGTAAACAAACGACACAACCTCGTCGTTTGTTCTACCGGTTGCAGCACCTGAGTTGCTTAGTAGTAAATAATCGCTTTACATAACAATTACCATGCGAGGTTAATTGTTATCGTAATCGTCGATTGCTCCACTAAGCGCTCATCGTAGCCAGCTGTTGAGCTAATCAGCGAAATAACCGGCAGTTGCAGAACAGTACCATGCGAGGTTACTGTTTAGCAATTGCTAATCATTTCTCTAAAATGCGCCCTTGGCTGCATGAAGAATCTTCCTCATATTGGGCCATAACACATGAATTACATTGTTACCATTGTCTCAAAGATCCCTAATTCTCGCAGCAACATCAAGAAGAGCAGTGCTAGTCGAGTGACATCTCCTAAAAGCAGATTGCAATTTTGATATTAAATTATGTGAACTAATATGCGAGGTAATTTTTTCCAAGATGAGGAAATCAAGTACCTTGGAAATGGTCGGCAATACTGTAATAGGTCTCCAATCAGAAATATCGGAAGGAGATTTAACTTTGGGGATAGGAGTGATCAGTCCAACCTTCCAGTGGTCAGCAAAGTTTGAAGAGGACAGCAATCTGTTAAACAAATGTGTGATAACTGGCAAGATAAAGGGAAAAATCATTTTATAAAATTTTAAAGGGACATCATTATAACCTGTTTCATTCGATTTCATACTACTGAAAGCATTCACTATCTCGATCTCCGACACACCAGTGAAACTAAAAACATCAGTAGCAGTAGGCGTGCCAGAATCATCAGAGGGCGAGCTAAGAGGATGCAGATTAGCAAAGGACCTATCGTCAGAGGGCACAATCCGAGCATTGACTGTACTGTCACTTACTTTGTCAGACAGCAAAGCACTAGGCCAGAGATATTCCGCATATTCGTTAGGTTCAAAGTCAGGCTAAGCCAACGCTTTGGAGCCTAGGCCAAGATCATTGACCTTTTTCCAATTAATAACATTGCCCTCCCTAATGCCTTTCGTTGTATCCTCCCCCAATTTCGCCCTTATCAAATAATCGGCCTATCTACGTAACCGACGGAATTCATTTAGATTTACAACGGATTTGTTCCTCCTCCATTCCCTATACGCTAGATCCCGATACTGACACTTTACCAAAATCTCAGGATATTTGAAAATAGTGTCTTTGACGGTGCGAATTTTGACAATTTTGAGCGGAACTTGCCTATCAAAAATTTTTGATATTATTAGCTTTTATTCGATCGCAAAGTTGTGTCAGTAAATTTCATCGCACTCAAAGTATCTTCCTGTTTTTTAAGTGGATATAAAAATTCTATTTCTAGAATCTTGTTCTTCGTTTTTTTAAGAGGATTTCTTTTTTACCATTCAAATAGACCTTAAAGTGACTACTCATGCCTAGTTGTAGCTCGTGTTTTTAAATTTTCTATGATATAAAATTGTTTTCTAAATCATAATACACTTCATTCACCACATATAACTGTATACCAAATATCATACATGTGTTTGATTAAATCATATTGTATCAAAATCATATTTTGTGTTTGACATATTTTTATATACTTATATTTCTTTTCAAATTTGTCAAACTTTAACGTAAATCAAAATAAATAAATTTAAAATATGCCAAAGCAGGCTTCACTATAGCAACTTTACTATTTTTGTAAAATATTTGCATAGAATTTTCCTGTCGGTATAAAGCTTAAATCATCACATCACTATGAAAATAAAGGTAAATAAATATACAGCGCGGATAGTAAATCATATTTTCGAGAGACTGCCGCACATAATTCTAGCATGTGGAAGTATAGTTTATTGTACACCACACACCGTTTTGCATTTTACACGGATGAAATGTTGCAAATATGAAATGTGCACAAAAGCTTTTACAGTCCTCCTTTCCTTCTTACCCTCTTGGGAGCAGCAACTACTCTACTTCCACTATGCATAGCTTCTGTTTACGGAGATGTTTTTTCTTTTACTTTTATAAGTATGTATATTTATGCATCATGTGTGTTCACAATTTAATTGGTGTATTTATACGAAGGACCTTGTACGTTTTGGGTGGGAATAATAAACCATACAAACTTTACGGATACATTTATATTTATTTTCTTTTCGGTTTAAGAAAGTGAAATTCAGAAAATAAAGTCGGAAATTTTAGGCGATTTTAACAAACTAGAGTATGAAACAATTTCTTAGAGGAAAAAGTTAGAGTAAGATAACTTTTTCATTACTGTGTCAATTTTATAAAGATAACATTGGAATTTTAGACAACCAAACATGACGACGTAGAGATGCACCGTAGTGGAACTAGTATAGGCTATTTTAATTGCAATTTATTTATTTATTTAAGTTCAAGTGTATACAAGAGTATTTTGATGCATATCATTAGTACACAAAAATAGTGGCAGCCAACATCTAAAATAAAACAAATGCAATAACTAAAAGTAAAAGTGAACCTATATAAAAGAAGAAAATGAAGAAAAGAACAAAAAGAATGCAAAGAAAATTATTAAAAAATATAAAAATAAGAACGAAGTAAGAGCCACAGTGAACAGAATAATGAAAAACAGGAAAAAGTAAGCTAAAATCTCGTGCAGAATTCAAAAATCAGAGATGATTGCTAAGATACTCTAGTTTGCCTGTATATATTATTTTATGGAGAGAGAATAATAGCGTTCTCTGTAGGTGCTCATTGAAAGACCAACCCAGCAAGTTGTTACTGAAAGGCTACGTTCAGACTTCTTAAACAAGTGAAACCAAAGTACGGTAAACCGCCATTTGTAAAATAAGGAAGAAGAAGTTATCTGATCAGTAATAACCTGTTGCCAATTGGCGGAATAAGTCGATAAAAAAGCCCCTGGAAGCCACCATTGATTTTAAATATCATATCATCAATATGTTCACAGAATTTCATATTCGTACTATTACAATACTATACCAATACACCCAGATTTTTAGGCAGAGTAAAACCATTTAAAGTGACTGATAAAAGCCAATACACTCAGACTTTATGGGATTCCGTTTTAAATGATTATTTGTAGCTCAACCAGAGACATTTTTCAGGAGGGAATTCATGCCATCTAAGCAATCTTCCAAGAGGCCGTTAGGTCTGCTAATTCGAAGTTGTACGTCATGAGCATATACATGAATATTGCAAATGTCAATGGAATTCGGCAAGTGGTTTATAAACATACTGAGCAATAACGGACCCAGTATAGACCCTTGTAGCACACCGCAACTTAGGGGACAAATGCTGGACACAAGATCACAGACTTTCACATGTTGAGATATTTCTGATAGTAATCTACCGATGAGCGCAACAGAATGATTTGAAAAATTAAAGTATAGCATTAGTTTAGACAGTAATTTTAGCACCGTCGGTGATTTTTATAAAAGCGGATGGAGGAAAGCTTCATAATGGTTTCCCCTCAGGCCATGCCTCGTTATGAGGAAAACTCACAGTGCATCGGTGATCAAATCATATTTCCGGTATCACCACTCCGAATGGAATGAGCACCAAACGGGTTTTCGGTGCCAATGAGTAATGGGAAGAACCACTCAAGGTATCATCCCATTATCATCATGGAATGCAATCTACACACAGGCGTTTGCCAACTACCTGAATCTACCGGAAGTGGCAGCTTTTGTAAGACCTCAAAGTCGACTATTACCGTGGATCGAATACAGCCTGCAATAGCTTGACAAGCAAACCTTTGCAGGCTAGCTAGATTTCGATTCACAGTTCCCACTTGCCTCCTTGGTCACCATACACAAGGGGCATACGTGAGTATGCGTCTTGCTATCGAAGTTCAATTACTTTCTGAGCAAACTCTACTGATTTTGAAATTTCTTCAATGGAGATTATATTGTTCTGTGAACATGTCATAATCAGGAAATATGGATATCCCTTATAGTATCGAGAAAAGCACTGGCAAGAGAGCCTGGAATTTGAACAGATCTCACTACTTCTGTTAATACCATCACAGATTGATATTTTTGATGTTGTAAGTTACTACAATAAGTTCAATTTATCGTGTGTGGCATATTTTTTCTTCTAAAACCTTATTTTCATAGTACTTCCCTCTATTCATAAAAGAACATTATCATCGACAGCATAAAACTTTAATCATGCTTGTTTGTTTAACTGCGGCGAAGTATTTTCTGTACTTATCCGGGTTGCTAAAATCATTTTCTTAATTTTATAGGGCTTTTGATGCCTTTAAATCTTTCCATTTACATGTAAATTTAGAATATTTAGATACTACAATTGGAGAAGTAATTTTTTATAGAGTCTTCGAAAAAGCATTATTTCAAGGCCGGTCAACATGACTAACATACACTTGTAGCCTGGGTATATTCACTTATAGCGGTAACCTTAGTTGAGCATGTGAAGCCAAGAAGCTGTTTACATCGCAGCCTCAAAATAGCGTAAGTTCCCAAAATTAAGAGTGTAGGAACCTTCTGAATGCTCAGACTAACACGGTTGTGATTTTCGAAAATTTACTTATTGAAATAATTTAAATACATATGTGTCGCTTCAGTAGCTAGAATGACATGGCTAACAGGACCCTTATCGTAAGTCCAAGAAGTTTTATTAGATCCGCTTGAGGTGTAATAGAGCTAGCTCAGTTGAGGGAGACTCTTCGCCATTTCGTTTTAGGAGTCCTCGAACTCTCAGACAAAAATAAATAAATGACACAATTAAGAGCAATCATTTTCATGTTTATTAGATAAATAAAAAAAGTAAGAATCACGAAAACTCCGGTTCGAAAGGGAAGAAAAAGAAATAACAAAAGAGAAAGATAATTATTTAAACCACCAAATTACAAACAAAAAATTATTAGCAAAATATAAATTAAAATTATCATAATTTTCATAATGATAATTTCCAATTAATATAATATGGAAAAATTGTTTTTTTTTTCTTCTTTAAATTTCGTTTTTAAAAGGTTCTATATTTTAAAATTATTAATTGCCGTTTTCATCATCGAATTTTTTTGTACATGTTTCGATTTTCTTTTTCCGGGGTTGTAGTGCAAATATTATATGTATAATAAACCTTGACTTTTAGTCCAGTGAATAGGGACTAAATAAGGCCTTTGACCTACAAAAGGTGGGGTAGTTGTGATTTTTATATATGTTTTTCAGTTCAAGGGCCCGATGAAAAATCCATGTTCAGACCCTCGAGAGGAGTCCGCGCGGTCCGCCATCTTGGATTAGAGGCCATCTTGGATTTTCAAAATAAATTCCTCAATGGTTGATCCTCCGACAAAAACGTAAAGAAAACAATTTGAAGAAGACTTTATTCCCTACATTTTTTGTTCAAACCCTTTTTATGTAAGTCTGATGTGTAACGAGTTGCAGTTGTTCTTCCAGAACAATGTATACAAATAGTACCATTTATACAGGATGTATCTATCTATGGTGGTCCATAGGATAGGAGGTTATAGTAGTCACCTAATCAAACAAAACATTGTATGGTAATGGGGAGCGGCATCTCAACCGTTTCGCAGTTACAGGGTTATTAAGAAAATTCGATAGTCTTTCACAAATACCTTGCATTTGAAAAAGTACAAAGTGTATGGATCAACCGTCCATTGAGAAATGAGAAAAGTTTCCAAACAGTTGCCAGTTACACAGTTATTTCATGAAACAAGTACGATCAAGATCGTAGATCATATATTGTTATATTCATTATATATATATTATATATTTGGATACAGCTTGAGAAGACGTTGAGCTTTCGAGATGATATTTTGTACACTACGTTCTCTTAATAAAAGTAGATCCAGGTTCGGAAATGAGGAAAGGAGCAAAATCGGGCAGTTTGTCGCTTTAATTATCCAAATAACAGGAAATTCCAAAATTCATATCTAATGAGAATATTGAGAAATGAAATGGAACTGTAAAACGCACGCCATCATCATATTGTACGTTGGTCATCTACTTGTAGCCCTACGCGACTTAATCCATCAAAAAATTCATCAGCTAATTAGATGTTTTTGATACAAAATGCCTAGGGCAGCACGTGGCTCGCTAGCTCGAAAAAAAATTAATTACTCACATTTGTCGATGAGATTTGATGACACGCCTACAATTTCTATAACATCCTTGGGTTATAATTAAAACGATTAGAAGGGCTCCTTTCATTCTTTATTGGAGCTGTCTATCTCATCAGTATATAATTAATGGAGGTGGGTTAGAGTAGAATTAATTTTCCTCTCATCGGATTCCTACTCATTTTTGTGCGGTCATATCATATTTTAATTGAATGAAATATATTGAAGTGCCTTGCAGCAAATCCTGCAGGGTGTCGTTTTGGATATGTGGAATATAAGTCCGTCGATATGATTGTAGATTATGTAAATTAAAGCTGAGTGGAGGGCATTTTTTTATGATTTTTTTTTTCTTAGGTTTACAACTTTACATACATAAGGTATGAGAATTTTGTAGTTCTATTTTATATATATCTTCCACTCTTGACCAATAATTAATTTGGTCTTTGGAACCAAAAAAAAAAAACATCTGCAGCTCTTGAGAGAGAATGCTTTTTCTGTCCCACTGTTTGAAAGTGCAATAGTAAATATAACTAAATAGTTTAATCGGCAACTATCGTAGTATTATTAAATTATCGGCAATTCCTGGGCTCTTGGAGCGTATTTTTCATAATATATAGCGACAATGTCAGGCAGGAAGTGTTTGAAGTTTGCCAATGTGGTTTTATAAAAGGGAGATCTAGAGATATTTAGGTCAGTTTACATTTTCCTCTTCCGCAGTTAGGAATGCAAGCCTACGATTTTTAAGGAAGGTGTTTGATTCGTGTTTCATTAATTGCCACTTCAATATACCTAAGCATACATACATTCAAAAACAAGTTGACCATGAATCAGTTAACGGTTTGCTTGAAGTGATAGTTTATGTGTATACCTTCTTTCATCATGTTCTTTCTTTGGGTCCTTACTTTTTGATTTATTGGTTAATAGTCTGACTTAATTTTTTCTTACTTGAGAGCGGTAATTGACGTAAACGAGATTAAGATCTGCAAGTATGAATTTATTATGTCTGATAAATATTAAACTTTTGATTATTTTTATCACACATTTGTGCTTAGTATAAGATATTCAATTAAGTAAGTAACATCAATGGCCATCAATGGTAATGGCATCGTACCTACTCTGTTATCTGCACACTTTGTTGAACTGATTAAAAGAAATATTACAAAGAATTTAACAAAGATCAACTTAGAAGGAGGTGGTTAGTGTGAGGAGGATATTTACATAGCTGCATCTACAGTACAGAGACTGCAATAAATGCCTAAAAATTCTTGACTTTAAGCAGTTTTGTTCCTCTACTCGTACACTTTCATTGTCTGTCCTTTAGCGTAGACATTAACGTAGCCAAACGAATTTATTGTAGAAAATGTCGACAATGTCAATTATTGTGTCGACAATGTAGGCTTTGTACGTTATTAAAAACTAAATTGTTAGTTAGAACCTGAAGTTGTATCTTATTCGTACCTATACAAATTATTAAAATAAATTTAATACAAGCTATATAATTATAAAACATGCTAGGCAGACCAAAAAATAAACCTTTCGATTGACTCGAATTCGTTCTCGAAACATGAACAATTTTTTATTCAAGGAACTGAATTGTACGGGAATGGAATAGAAGCTTGGGATGGTTTTCAAAGGAAAACTTTATTAATCGAAAATCTATACAAGAAAGGTATAAAAGAAAACCACTAGGTTTTTGGAATATGGCAGCAATGCATCACCCACAGAAATGGTCGACCATAAAACTCTTGCAGTTTCTAGTATAATCTGTTTAAATAGAAAGACTTCTTTAAAGCAGGTCTCACGTTAATTCTTTAAGCAGAAATCGGCTAACTTTTGCAAAATCTAAACGATTGCTGCATATTTATTATTCTCCTAGAATTTCGCATGATGTATGTTAGATTTGATCGTTTTACGATAATGAATAAAACACTTGATCACTCTAACTATAATTACTACTTTATTTAATTTTTGTTTTGCTTTGCACGAAATTACAGATACGGAAGATAATACCAGACTGAATAAAAGGAAACAATAATCTGACAAAACGCCTGTACAAAAAAAACTGTCCTGCCATATAGGCATGATATTCGTCGTAGTGCTAAATACATTTGACGTCTATAATTATTACAGCTTAGTTCACATTGCTACGTATTCTTCTAATTCTAATTCTTTTTAATTCAATTTAATTTAATCGTGTTCACATGATTTAATTTATTTTAATTTATTTTCATTTATTTAATTTAATTTAATTTACTTATGTTGTGTATGATTAATACGTCACATCACTCCCCCTTTTGGAAAGAAAATATATGTATGTATATATTTGTTATTGTTATTACTATTATTCATAAGTGGAATCTTACTTTGTCTTTTAGGTGTGACCTCGTTTGGTTTGAGTTTTGAAAGACGTCTGTATTTAATATATATGCTGGTTTTAATCTGTCGATTGAAATTACAGATTCTCTTCCCTCCATTGCTATTGTGGAAAACTTAGGAGTTCTTTTTATAACTTTGTAAGGGCCTTTGTACGGATCCGATAAAGACTTTTTGCGCTTCTTCGCGAACGAAAATATGAGTGCACGTTTTAATGTCCTAAGGAACGAATATGCCTTTCTGTGTTCTTATGTTAGTGGGATTTGGTTTAATTTGCTGTAATGTTGTATAGATGTCTTTAGCTATGTCGGAGTTAATCGTTGTTTGTGATCGTTCGTTAGCTATCAATTCGTTTGGTAAACGTAAGGATTCTCCGTACAGGAGCTGTGCGGGTGAAAACCCAATATCCTCCTTTATTGCTGATCGAATACCCAGTAAGACCCATGGCAAATTTTTGTACCAATTTTTCGGTTGTTTACAAGTGCGTAATGCTGTTTTTAAATGCCTGTGAAACCTTTCAACTAGACCATTAGATTGGGGATGGTAAGTAGTGGTACGGATAGTATTAGAGCCTAAGGTTTTCGAAAGATCTTGAAAAAGCTTTGATTGAAATTGGGTGCCTTGATGCGTCGTGATTGTTCTAGGGATGCCATATCTGGATACCCAGTGGTGAATGAAAGCTTGCGCTACAGTTGAAGCTTCTATATTTCGCAGAGGAATGGCTTCCGGCCAGAAAGAAAACCGATCTTTTATTGTAAAAATGTAAGTGTAGCCATTTGATTGAGGTAATGGGCCTACAATATCCATGTGTATATGTTCAAAACGACTAGTTGGCGTTTCGAAAATTCCATGTGGAGACTTTGTGTGCCTGGTTATCTTGGCTTTTTGGCAAGCTATACAACATTTGGACCAATTAGTTATTTCTCGATTCATCTTAGGCCAGAAATATTTGGCTGTAATTAGTTTTTTTGTAGTTCTTGCACTTGGATGCGATAGACCATGCATCGTGTTGAAAATGGTACGTCTGAATATCGATGGTATGTAAGGACGATTTACCGATGTTGTAGTTTCACACCAAATTTCCGTATCCTCAACTGGTATGTAGATTTTTTTTAAACTGAAGGAAAACTTGTTCTGATTCTTTTGTAAATTCTCTAGCTCTTCATCTTTATTTTGTTCTGAGCTGAGAGCTTTAATTTCAAGCTTTTCTATGTCAACTAAGTCGACGTGAGCTCGTTTTTGGAACCGTTTATGTACCGTATATCGGTGGTGAATTGAGCTATAAAGTCTAAGTGCCTAGCTTGTCTAGGTGATTTTTCGGTCTTTGAGCAAATGGCGCTTGTCAGAGGCTTGTGGTCAGTGAAAACTGTGAAATCCCTGCCATCCAAAGCATATCGAAAGTGTTTGATTGCTTGGTATATTGCAAGCAGTTCTCTGTCAAATGAAGAGTATTTTACTTCAGAGGGAGAAAGTTTTCTTGAGTAAAAGCTTAGAGGCTCCCATCTGTTGTTACTATATTGCTGAAGGACAGCTCCTATGGCAGAGTTGGAAGCATCGACCATGAGGCTCAATTTTGCGTCTGAATTTGGATGAATTAGGAGTGTACACTTTTGTAAATCTGTTTTCAGTTTCTTGAATGCTTCATCACATTCTACCGACCACGAAAAAGTTTTCTTTTTTATTACTTTGGGAAGATTCTTGAATAACTGATATAATGGAATTGACGTATGACCGATGTTGGGAATGAACCGATGGTAAAAGTTTAGCATTCCTAAAAAACGCTGCAATTGTTTAATTGATGTAGGTGTAGGGTATTCTGCAATCGCCTTAACTCTTGTTGGCGAAGGGGAAATCCCTTCTCTAGTTATCTTATAACCAAGAAAATCTAATTCCGAAACGCCTAAAATACATTTCGTTGGATTGATATTCATCCCAAATTCATTTAATTTGTTAAATAATGTCTTGAGATGTACCTTGTGTTCATCTGCTGATTTGCCTCCAACTAGAATGTCATCGACGTAGACGAATATGAAATCTAAAGCCGATAGTATTTCGTTTATAAAGCGTTGGAAACTTTGAGCACCGTTCTTGATGCCGAAAGGCATGCGAAGGAATTCGTATAACCCAAAAGGTGTTGTCACCGCTGTCTTGAAAATGTCCTCAGGAGCAATCGGTATCTGATGATAAGCTCGGACTAAATCTATCTTCGAGAAAATATTACATCCGCGTAGCTTTATAGAACAATCCTGCATGTTGGGCAGTGGATACTTGTCAAACTGTGTGACTGCGTTTAACTGTCTATAGTCTCCACACGGTCGCCAATCAGGCGAGTCCTTTTTCGGGACCATGTGAAGTGGAGAAGCCACAGAGGAAGAAGATGGTCGTATTATACCTAATTTAAGCATTTGCTGGAATTCATCCCGGGCTATTTGAAATTTTTTAGGATGTAGTCTTCGAGGTCGGCAAGATGGCAATTGTCCGTGGGTTACTATATTATGGACAACGTTCTGTTTTATAGGTATATTGAAATTGGGTGGAGACTTTAGGTCTGGAAATTGGTCCTAGTATTGATCCGAAATCGCCCTTAATAGAGAGCAGTTTCGGCGAAATTGAATTCACGAATCGTGTCTGCATCTGTGCAAAGAGATTGATTTCTTGATCTCTAATTTTTCTGTTTCGAATATCGACTGCTAGATTGTGCCTATATAAAAAAATCCGCTCCGATGATTGCGTGATTGATTGCAGCTACGACAAAGGTATGTTGGAAATCGCGTTTTAGATCGAGATTAACTGTAAGCATTTTATAACCGTAGGTGCTTATGTGTGAGTCATTTGCTGCGGATAAAAGGAAATCGGATTTTGTGTGATGCTTTGGGAACATTTTCTTAGGAAGTATGGAGACTTCCGCTCCTGTATCAATAAGAAAATTGATTTTTGTGCGTTTGTCAAAAATGAAGAGGCGGCGCGGAAGTTTACTGAGCCCCGATGCCGCTGACGAGGCTGAATTAATTAGTTTTTTGGCTCCTGGGTATTTCTAGAAGTGAACGCACAAGGTGAAATACATTTTCGTGCTTTCGATTTAAATCGTCTATGGTAATAACAAAATTTTGGCTAGAGACGTCTCGGTTAAATCTAAACTTGGTTTGTGACCTTGATCTGCTCCTATTGGAATTGAAAGAACTGCCAGTATTTTGTTTTAGTTCCAAGTTATGTATTCGCTGTGATAAATTTTCTATAGCAATAGTAATAGGATCAGATGGAGCAGAGCGTTCGCTGTGAGATACCGCAGCTACAGTGGTTCTCGACATTGAATCGTAAATTTTATCTGCGATCGCGAATATTTGGTCTTTTGTATGTGAGCCTTCAATTGCGATGAGACATGCTTGAAGAGATTGAGGTAGTTTGTTTAACCAAAAGCTTATCAAGCAAAGATCTATTCACTAAACTATTAGTACCAGCTAATGATTCCATCTGACGAAACAATTCAGATGGTCTTGCGTCACCTAGCTCTATTTTGTGCAGAAGAGCATCTAACCTTCGTTCCTCAGTATCCTGACTACGAACAAGCAGTGTTGATTTCAAAGTCTCATATTTATTTTGAGCAGGCGGTGTTAAAAGAATGTCTGCGACTAGTTCAAATGTCTCTGGTGTTAAAGACGAAACTAAATAATCGTATTTTGTATTAGACTCAGTAATATTTTTAAGTCTGAACTGTGTTTCCACTTGTAGGAACCATAGTTCGGATCTATTGCTCCAGAAGGGAGGAATTTTTAAAAAAACGAATGAGGTTTCCGCGATACTGTCATTATTTAACCGTACTGAGTGTTCCGTTATACTTTGTCCGTTGTTTTGAGAAACGGGATCGTTTTTGGAAGCTTCACCATTACTTTCGGATTCTTTATTCATTTTAATACGAAATGTATAAGCTTTTATAAGAGAATGCGCGAGGAAAAAAAATATTGTTACTTTAAAGGAAGAGAAATGCAATTTTTTGTAATTAATTAGCATAGAAGCAAACAGATAAAATCCTTCTGTTCGATGTATAGGAAAAAGAAAAAAAGAGATTTTATTTAAAATCGCTTTCAACAAAATTTTTGTTAAATTCAAAGAGTACCGAGAACTTTATATACAAAATTATTTGTAAACCTGACGAGATCACATGGATATTTGAAGAATTTCACTTACAAAGAAAGAATGTTTTGAAAAGTGATGAAGTTTTAGCAAATTTTTAAAAGATATATATAGTTATATATTGTTAATAATATTTAAGTAGTCAAAGTGATTTCGTACTCACTGAGCTTTTTCTTTCCTTTAATATTTGATGTAATTTTGTATGTATGTATATATGTGATGCTGATGAGTGATGTGACGTTTACAATTTCCCTTGATTACTTTAAATATTGTCTTTGTTTCTTCTAATTTTTTTTTAAGCTTCCTAAAATATTTTTATTAAAAGATGTGAAGATGTGTTTTATATAATATATGTTAATATGTTGAAATACTCTCCTAATCGCAATGGTTTCTGCTTTGAAAGCAAGAGGTTCTGGGATTCTTGACAATTTTGTACTTTGTGCTGCTATAATTCGGGCTGCTGCGGTGCAATTTAATTTGTTGCTAAATTGTGGTTGATGACACGCACGAGCTGGTACTGATGGTCATGTGCGAATGAAGTTACAGTAGGCGCTCCGTGTTGTTGCTGGCCGCTGCACGTGCTTGCAAAAAATTATTTCTTTTTTCCTCCGTATGTTTTTTTTTTTTAATTTGTTGCTCGGCTATAGGTGCTCTATGCTATCACTAGCGCGTGAGCAAATAAATATTCCGATCGCTTATAATTGTAGCGATGATTATGGCTGCACTTTATAGGCCGATGAACGGATGAAAAAAATTTTCTCTGAAGTGGTTACAAATGGCGCCGTACCGGAGTAATGCTGATAGCGATTAATGCTTGAATTTAAATTAAATTAATCTGCACGTCGACGTCTGTGTCGATGTCGGGGTAACCAATTGTTAGATTTGATCGTTTTACGATAATGAATAAAACTCTTGATCACTCTAACTATAATTACTACTTTATTTAATTTTTATTTTGCTTTGCACGAAATTACAGATACGGAAGATAATACCAGACTGAATAAAAGGAAACAACAATCTGACAAAACGCCTGTACAAAAAAAAACTGTCCTGCCATATAGGCATGATATTCGTCGTAGTTCTAAATACATTTGACGTCTATAATTATTACAGCTTAGTTCACATTGCTACATATTCTTCTAATTCTAATTCTTTTTAATTCAATTTAATTTAATCGTGTTCACATGATTTAATTCATTTTAATTTATTTTCATTTATTTAATTTGATTTAATTTACTTATGTTGTGTATGATTAATACGTCACAATGTATACAACAAAATGCTGATAATACTGATTAATTTTTATTAATCTGAATAAATTTTCTTAAATTGCTGGCGTAATTATAAAGAATTGATGCATATACGTATACACATTTTTCTTTATGTTTCTATTAGTAGATATTACTCTCAGATTCAATAAATCATATTGGTTATTATCTAGGTTGAAACATTGGGGGAGGATACAAATAAATTTTATATCAATAAACATGTTTAAAAAAAGAAATCAAAACATACAATTGTTGTTTTTTTTTTTTTTTTGTATAATTAAAATGTAGTCTTCCGATCATCAAGAACTTCACTAACTATATTAACATTTCTCCACAAATACCTGGAAAACAAGTTATGCTTTAATTTGGAATATTAATTTTAAACACAATTCGTTCTTTTACATCAGCATAGGGTGGCAAACTTTAATTTGACTGATGTCATTGTGCACCCATAAAAATTACTGACGCATAATATTCGAAATGTAACTTTAGCACAGCATTGTAAACTTTAATTGCACATAACATCCAAATATTATCAATGACTGACTGTTCGGAAATAGTATATTGTTTTAGCAATTGTGTTACTGATATAATTGAAATGAGTTTTGAAGTTTAGTCTATAAATTTATAAATTGTTAATTTTTTCAACTAATTAAATAGCAACACTATCAATAGTCTGTCATTAGATTTAATAACCATAATTTTTAATTTTGCACTACTAAGCCTTAACTTATTCGTTTTTAACCATTTGTTAAGATGATTATAGTCAGATTACTCCTACACTGATTGAAATTCACACTGGCACCTGTAATATAATCATAACGCATCAACTACAAAGAGCATTAATTTACAGTGGTCCAGAATATTACCAAAATAATTAATATAAATCAGAAACAGCAATGCTCCCATGATAGAACCTGACGTACTCCAAAGGTACAGTTTATTGCTTCTGACGTAATTCCGTTTACTGTAGTCCTCTCCGATCTGTTCATTAGGAACGGCCGAAACCAACTCGCTTTCCTTCCTTTCACTCCATACCCGACTAATTTGTCCATAAGGATATTAATATCCATGGTCTTAAAAGCCCTCTTCATGTCTAGGAAAATAGAGGTAATAAATTTGGCTGCATCTATACTTTGCTTCCTTTGCATTATTACCCAGTTAAGAGCTGTTTCACAAGAATGCTGCTTTCTAAAGCCTTACTGATATTCAAAAATATTGCTATGCTTTACCACATATTTAATCAGTTATAGTTGAACTACCTTTTCCAAATATTTTCAGGTAAAGAAAGTATATTAACCGGCCTAAGGTTCTCGTATATATTTGAATTTTTCTTTTTTTGTATAGGTACGATAAAAATGGTCTCCTTACGAAACCTCCGGAAATTAACAAGTTAACAACGAAGAGTTGACTTTGTCAATTCTGATGATATTTATCACCTTTTAACATGCTGGACCTCCAGCTTTCAAAGTCTTTCTTCAGAAATAAAACTATTTTATTTTTATTCTTAATTGGGGTATATAATAAGTGTAGCCTTTGGCGGTAAGGAATCAAGTTTAAAATTATTGGAAGACTATTTTCCTGTATGCATAATAAATATCTTGGTTTCTATAGTACATTTAAAATCAATGTCTAATCACTATAGGACTTTTAGAGAATTGGTTGGCATGCACACATATGGCCTTCTGTTTCATCGCTATGGAAGTAATCCCGCGATGGTTTTGCAAAGCTGCGTTTTTGGGGCAAATACTGTTTCGATTATGACGAATGTAATTCGATTATTTCGATGTAATTCAATGCGGGCGTCGCTGAAATAAAAAACAGGATTAAGCGATCAAATGCGTAATTTATGTAAATTTGTTATTTTTATTTTTGTAATTATGAGGGAAATGGAGGGAATTCTCCAATTTATCAATTTTGATCATAAATCTGCAAAATCTCATTTTAATGCAAATACTTAAAACAAATTCAATTCAATAAATTATGGGAAAGTTAAAGCGAAATTAATTTCTAAGGAACATGTCAAGATGGAAAATTTATAACAGACGACCCGGTGGTGTCATTTTGATTTTAATTCTTGCAGTGAGCTGCGAGGGAGCCCAGGGCCCCTATTCTGCATTCTCACTCACTCCACTCACTCACTCACTTACCCGATTCCACGTGTTTCTTTATTCTGGAACGCAAATGAGTGAAATATTTGTGGCAAAGTGAGTGAGATATTACTACTGGGTATACGGTACTCGACACGGTCATTTGTGTTTGATTTGAATAGCTCCTTCGCCTTAAACTGTTATACATACAGAAAAATGGTGTTCTGATAATCTTAAGCTTGCTTTATTATCTTTCGAATCGAAATAAAATTGTTATACCTTTCCTAAGAAAATTATATAAAAAAATTTATCTGAACCAAATGTTTACGATTCCTCAAACAAAAACTCTCAGCTGAGTAATCATTGCAATGTCGCTGTGCCATCCTGGCATGCCGTGGGCTGATGATATCGAATGTAGCTGCCTACAGATTCGGACTCCGGCTGTACATACACACATGCAATTATTAGTGAACGTAAAATGGTAAGATTATTTTGTAATTAAAACTATTTTATTATGTTGTTAAGTAAGGTATATAGAAAGTGTAGCCTTTGGGAAGCTAAGGAACCAAGCTGTAAGTTCCTAGAAGACTATTTTCCTTTATGGATAGTAGTTTAGGCTCTATACCAAATATAAAGTCACTTCAAAAATATTCACCACGAATGTGGTGGATTATTTTATTTTACAGTGTACATCGCATTCCATTTGTTTTCTAAAATACCTAAATGGTGGATGAGTCAGATCGAAGTGAGTGACTTCTCTCATACAGTCATAAGTGAGTGAGATTGCAGAATAGGGTCCCGGGGCATGGCCACAACAGCGCACCGCACCTAGTACCGTATAACGCATCTCCCTGAGCTTGGTGTGCGATGATAAAGTGTATCCCTTTTTTCAAACAGAAATGGGCACAGTGGCGCACAGCACCTTGCATCGCCCCCTGCACAATCCATTGAACTGAGCCTAGCACTGCACACAGGAAATGAGTTGTTGATTCGTTTGTGCTATGCGATGTGCGTTGGTAACATTTATCCCGACTGGGGTGAGTTTAATAGATTTAACGGTGTTTTAGTAAATTTTCTTCTGTGGAATACTTTGGTAATATTTATAGCGAGTAAATTCAGTAGACTTATATATGACAGTAAAATAGCTTATACACAATAGTTTTGTCAGATTTAATTCATGGCAGACTTTAGTCACAACTCAAGCTCCGATTTGCGCTACACGCGCTCATGCAAATCATACGACTGGACCATGTATGGCCCAGTCGTATGTGTAGTGATCTTTAAAGCTAGATAAACTTTGGACTGCATATCACATTAGCCGACAGCCTACATTTATGCAATAAAATCCTTATAGCCGATCGGCATATGCTCAACCGGGCTCTATTATTGAATGACGGGTTTAGCTTACAATATTCAAAGAGATGTAGGAAATATTTTTAACAAAAGAGAATGGGATCACTGATTTGCACGTCAATTAATTTCTGCATGGTCGTATTCACATCGAAGATGTACATATTAAGAATGAGAATACGACTTTTCTTGTTAAGGACACTGCAAAGATATATGAAATTGAATAGTTTGATAAGTTGGCTTTAGATAGTAGTCAAATAACTATAGTCCAATCGCCTTATGCATGCTATCAAATTGTGTTGGGTGTGGAAACTTTTGGCTTTTTGCATAACTGCCAGCATTATATGCACTCAAGTCTTACGTTCTATATTATATAAAATAGAAACTTGCCTCTTTCACATCTCATCTAACATAATTTGTAAATAGTTGATCATAACAATTTATATAGATGCTAGTACAGTCCATTAGAGCAATCAGAATATTTGATAGGTTGATGATGCACAATGATTTATGTACACATATTTTGACGAACTGAAATATTTGCGTTGATTGAAAACGAAAAACATACAATGGGAAAACGAAAATCCTAGTATAATTCGGAAAATGATGTAATCTTACAGAATTGTTTGAATTGAAGGTGATATTATTACAGCTCTTCCGACACGATTTTACCGTTTTACAAAACAAAAATATGGGGTGAATAAGGAAATTATTTTCCAATCCTTTTGGTATACACAATGAAAAGTATTTGCGTTGTAAAGTAGCGAATAAACAATAATTCGTATATTTCAGTGAATTGAATCAGTTCTATAGGCTTAAAAACTTACTCTGTTTTATTATTTTCCCCATAGAGAATTTAATTAGTGAACCCAATTCGAGAAATATCCTACCAAAAAAAAAAAATACCTATGTATGTATATATTATAATTTACGTTTGTAACTAGGTCCCTACTTAGCTTATAAATTTTCAATTTCCATTATTTATTCAACTTTCACGAGCAATCAAGCAGTTTTACTGAAAAATGTATCCAACAATATTGCTTCGGTACATGTCAACTCTGAAAATGAATGAATAGAAATTAGATCTTTAATCGGAATTATTGTAAGAAATTAATGAACATATATCAAACTTAAATATTTTACTTATTTACCTACATATATATTAGAAATAAAATGTATGCATATGAAGTATTTGATATCATTTCCTCAACTCAAAGTTTGCTCCCACCGACATACAAGTGGGCTATTTTGCAATTTTTTTCATCAAAGAGACGATAATTTTAACTGTAAAATATTTATGTGAAATACTTACTGGTTACCGTTACTTTAAAAGATTAGTAAATTCCTTTACGCATCGTAATATGTTCTTATTCAAGCTTGACTGAAACTTTTCCTAGTCAAGATCGGTGACAAAAACATTCATAAACTTATATATATATATATTTATAAAACATATTTAGTCATAATTAAAGGTTGGTTAATTAGAATCAGAATAAAAATAGAAAACATTGTGTAACTGAACTAGCCTTCACAATTCACTAAGTTTTAAATAATACCAACAAAATACACGTACGTACACGTGCAAATGTAAGCATAATGAAAGATTTTTTGGCTATATCTCCAAACCGCGAAGTTTTCCAAAATTCTCCCAAATCATATGGGAATTAAAAATTATCATAAGAAAATTCTTTTCTGTCAACGATCCGGACAAGCAATGGCTCATTTAGTATAGGAAAAAAAAAGACTTGTAAAGTAACTTTCGTCACAAAGTCAAAAGATAGCAAATTAAACCAGAAATTGCTTATGAAGTTTCAAGTGAAAATGTGATCCATGGGCCCAATTTATTTTCATATCTCGGAAATCAGAATTTTTCTCAGCGGAATTATGCAGGTTTATTCATTTCATCCCTACACCTTCAACGAGTCCTCATTAATAAAAAGTTCACCCAAAATTTCTATATACTACTCATATAGATTCACGTATTGTGTTAAACCTGATCGGTCTGCCGGGGTGTACACCTGATATGTGGGTTGAGTACACTGATATGTGGGTTTCTTGCTTATAAAGATGGCAGTGTTTGCATAAATAGCTGTCTCAGTGACAGCAGCATATTATTGTTTTACGTATATCCTTCAAGTTAGTAGTCATAATATTTTTAGCTCTTCAGGTAGTCGGATCAAACTCACTCTTCACTGTGTTCTGGGTCACGGAAACTTTAAATGTGGTAATAGACTCACTGATAAATTTTCAAGACGCGACTGTGATCTCGCTCATGCATAGCATATATTTTATATTCATATATAAATTAACATATTGTTTAACATGTGGAGGTTATTTATTTATTTGGGAAGTTCAGAAGATATTGCACGATAGAATCCAATAATATTATACCTGAAAAATTAATACAGTAAATCATAAAAAAAAGAATTTTATAAAAAGAAGAGAAATAGAAATATAAACGAAATCTACAAAATGAGAGCAAAAAAATAAATAATAATAATATAAAGATAAAAAATATGACAAATATGGAAAAGGTAAATTAAAGTTCTAAAAACTACAAAAGCTACAAAATAGAAAAATAAAAATAAATACGAAGTAACATGTGAATTCAAAATATAAATAAACTATAACTGCAAAAAAGAGAACTAAATTCAGACAAATCAAAATGAGAAATATAAAAATATGAAGAAATTAAACTGGAATTGTAAATCTACAAAATTAATAAATAAATTAATTGTGAAAATAAAAGACAAATAATAAGAGAAATAAAGGAAAATTGAAAAAGTCCAAAAAATTGAAAATAAGGGCAAAGAAAATCCAAAGAAAACACCGCCAAAACTAGTCTTCTGAATGTCATGGGGTCAAAAGTAAAGGCAGCAATATTGCCAAACTTGCAGGTAAATATTTTTTGCATTCTTATCAAAGATGAGTTTACTCGGAGGTTGCTTCTACAGAAAGGAGTCTAACTGAAACATGGAATCTTTGGGATTTTGTTGGAAAATTTCTGGTAATTTTGGAAAGCAAATCGGGATAAAGCACAAAATCATTTAATAGTTTATGTAAAAATAAGCAGTCCAGATTCATGTGACAGTATTTTAGAAATGACAGATTAAAAATAAATAATCGCTGAGTGTATCCAATATAATTGATGCATAATTTAATTCACGATAAGACCTAAGAACCTCTGATATATCCGTATTATCTTTGTTGTGACTATAATATGAACAAAATACAGTGGGGTCGTAGCAGAATCCGCAGTGAAATTGCCATATTAAGGCGATTAGTAGGACCCAAGCATGCGACAAGATTTAGGGCCCATCATCAGTGATAATATTAATGCTAAGTACATCCATATTCAATATCTCTACAAGCTCCCTGCACTTGTCAGAGTCAAATATTGTATCCTAGTTGAGTTTTTCTTCAATGACAATAAAAACTCTTTAAGAAAAAGGCAAAGGAGATAATCCACTTTTGAAACTCCGGATTTGAATGACTTAAGAGAACTACTATAATTTCAATATTGTCAAATAGCGTGGCCTATGTTCGTAACGTAAGCCCAATATTTCGATATTATTCGGAAGATTTTCCTTTATTTAACTACACTGTTTACTTTTTTAACATGTACGTCAATTATCAAATTAACTCTAATTTAGTTATCGCTAGTAATGTACCGTAGATATCGCAATCCGAATTGTTTACTTCATTCACTTTACTGTCTGAAACAAGAATACTTAACAAGTAATTTCAATCGAGGTATCCATTTCTAATAGATATCTCTTTTTTCTATTGCACACAACACTGTCCCCTTCTAGAAATTAGTCGTACCGAACTACAGGTGGTCCACGATCTTGATGCTCGCAGTATTGACTCAAGCGATCAAGATGAACGATTTTTCGTTTGTCTTTTATACCATGCTGTATTCTGAATACTACGTCATTTATTCTAGTTACTGCTGAGTACAGTCTAACTTGTATCTATTTTCGGTACATTTTCAATCCATCTTCAATTCATCTCCATTCTATTTTCAATATATTTTCCATTCGTACCCGATGGAATTTCAGTCCATTTTCAATTTTCAATCCATCTCTAATCCATCTTCAGTCCATCTTCAATCCATCTTCAATCCATTATCATCCATCCAACTTCAATGCATCTTTAGGGCTTTCGACTCCACTAAACAATTTCCGCCCCACAAAGTTGGTTTTTTCATGCTTTCAGAATGCTCAACAGGAAAGCTAATGCGACTAGTTGAAATCTAGTCTCTCCATTTTCCATAGCTCGCCACCTTTGGCATTCTTCTCTCGCTTCTTCTTCTCTTGATTCCATGCGTCGGCGTTTCCTGCAATAGTTTTGAAGGTGTCCAACAAATGAAGGAGTGCTCGGTAATGGCTGCATTTTGTTGCAAGTCTGTTGCCCGGCTCGACATGTTTCGCATTCTAATTCTCTCTCTTCTTCTGATGATTTCACTCGTAGGTGTATTCTGCAGTCTCTTTGAAGTTACCCCGGCCTATTGCAACACCAGCATCGAAGGAGACCACATGAAGAAATGCTTTGTGGCGATTGTATTCTGTTGCAAGTGCATTACTCCACTGAAATTTCTCTCGCTCGTGCTGCATTCCGAGAAGCTTACGAATAGGCTACCGCTTCTTCTACTGACTTCTTTCCTGCTGGCCTTAGCAATCTGCAATAGCGTTCGCAAAAACCACTTCAGTAAGGAAATCCGCATTTATGCTAGAGTATGAAAAATAAGCTAATCTTTCACATCAGCCAGCAGTTATTATTGTGATTCGCCATGCTTTTGAATCCTGTTGCGTAACTACAGGCGATATACTTGCTGAATGCGTTCATCTCCATAGTATAGTTCTGTCGCCTGTACTTATGATTTATACTCACGTTGCCCTTCAATCGGCATAGTTTGTAATAGCTCTGACGCACGATCTTGTAGTGCTAATATCAGAGGTTTCATTCTACCAATACCGAATATTTCAGTACCTTCTTCGCTTTCAAGGCTTGTACGCGAAGCTCCTCTAATTTGTGTCCCATCACTTAGGTAGGTAATTCACTCACAGTTTAATATAAAATTATCTTACAGAACTGTCACTTAAACAAGAACAGTTTCACACGATTTCACAAAATTAATCAATCTTTAAATTTCAAATTCAAATGCCACCACATTATTTCGCGAATTTATTTCCGTTCTGACACCAGTTGTTACGAGGATTGCTTATTCGTTATTCAAATACAATATTTCGATATTATTCACAAGCCCTTCCTTTATTTGTACTTTTACAATATTTACAAACAATTATCAATTCAACTTTACTTTAGTTATCGCTATTACTGTACTTCTATTTATCGAAATCCAAATAGCTATTACTTCATTCACTTCACTGTCTGAAATAAGACTCGCCTCCTGACGAATCAAGTATCTTATTAACGCTAAGAAAACACTGCACTTAACCTAACAATAATTATTTCCTTATCACAACCTTATTCCGGATTATAACATCTATGGGCTTTTCTTTGGCCCTGAGTTCAACTAATTTAGATAAGTTATCTTACTTTCTAAATACATGAATTACCCCCACAAACATTGTGGTAAAAAAAAATAAAATCCAGCTCTTTTTTTCCATTGCAACTGTTTTTGAGAATGCTGCTTTTGTAAATTATATGGAAAGTTTTTCTCAATCACAAGTTTAGTGCACCATAGATCGTGAGTAAAACAAGAGCACCGGGGCCGAGAAAGAAAGTAATATTTTTTTAAATAATTTCTTTGAAGTTTGAAGTGTAAATATGGGAAAATGTGAGTTTTAATGTGAAATTTCAAAATACAAGTGTTTTTGTGTCGTCATTATCAACCATTCTGCGGAATTACGTATTATATTTTACTGCCACAAACGTGAGGGTTAGCAATTGATTATACTTTTCCAGCATTATTCATGACGGAGGTGAATTTGACAATTTATCTTGTTTTTTTATGGAACTCGATCCGGATCCAACACTTTAAGAAAGAGATATCGGTACTAATGCTTTTCAAGGGACAGGATATAACTCTTGTGAACTTGCCTGCATTATGTTGATATTAACTGTGATTCAGACAAGGAAGTATTCTTTTTTTAATTACAACCAATTATTGATGATGTAAGGAATATATGCCGTCAGACTGATCGAAATATTGGACATTACTCAAACGATGAGTAAATGATTTCCTTTACTTAAAGATACCCAGCAAGAAGCTACGTTCCCAACAAACTCAGTCCGACCGGGATTATAAATTTGGTAGTTACCATATCGTCAGGGATTGTTGTAGACATCGAACTTTACCGAGGTAAAAAAACCAAGATTGCAGATACTGGATTAGGGCTTGGTCCCAATGTGGTACTACATCTTGTTAGAATCATTCCTCCGAAGAGTGTTCTGTATATCGATAGATATTTTACAACTATACCTCTAATGCTGAAACTTTTAAGCCTTAGATAATACGGGACCGGAACTATTATGCCCAACCGAATTTAAAACTCAGCTATCTTCAAGGATTCAACTATGGAGAGGAGACGAATGTAACAGTTCGTGAAGACTAATGAAAATGTTGCCAGTTTTAAATGAAGAGATACAAAGGAAATTCTTCTTTCATCTGCCTTTTTTATAAAAGGGCCAACAGGAATCTTTCGGAGATGCTCAAAGAAAAACAAAGAATTTATGAACATATCATGTACACAAATAATAAGATAATACGATAAACATATGGGAGGCGTTGACATGTGTGACCAATGTATGGAATGCTACCAGACCTGGTTAAAGTAAAAGAATAGTTATTTTAATGAAAATGGCGCTTTGCTTCATCGACTTTGCTGTTATGTACTGCTGAATGAAGTATTGAAAAGACAAGTAAGAAAATTATACTGATCTGTTGTAAGTGCGGAGAACACGCAGCTTTTTTGGTTAAGAAGAGGACTCCTTACTTAATTCTTAATTTGATTCTCTTTTAGTTAGCTCAAATTTATGTTTGATAAAAAAAAAAACGAAAACTTCTTTTATTTTATTCAGTTTAATTTTTCTTTGAAAAAAACACTTCTTTCATTCAATTACATTCAATTTTTAATTTTTTTTTTTTTTTAAATAGAAAACTTCTTTTATCTTATTGTATTTTTTTGACTAAATACCATAGATCTGATCTTTTTCTTTTTATTTATAAATTTCACTTTCATTTCAAAAAACTTTTTATTCCGAAATGCCCTAGTCGGATTCAAAAAACGACTCCTCGAGGACCGGGAGAATTGCACCCAGGTACCCATGAAAAGGTTTTCGTTTTTTAAATTATTTTATGTGCACTCAATTTGCGGGACGACAAATGATATATGATAAACACCGCATGTAGGTAAGTATACCGCGTGAGTATAATGTGTCTGTGATAACAAAATACACTTTATGCTTAATTGCATTTTGTTATGACATAGAAATACATTTTTAAATGCAATTGTATATTTAAATGAAATTTAAATTCAAATGATTTTTCAGGGTCAAATTAAAGGTACATCAATTTATCGTATTGGACGATATATTGATGTATCGATATTATGGTTGTGAGTCTCGGCAAAGGTACCTGAGTCACAACATCCCCCCCCCCCCCTGGGGATATGAAAGTTTTATTCCTTTATGAAGAAAACTTTCTTCCTCAATGAATATTAACTTTACTTCTGGTCTCAATGATTATTATTACAAATAACATTATATTATTATATATTAACAATATACTTGCTAACTATTAGATACTATTAAAAAATGAATGGATTTTAGAAGTTTATCTAGATCCATGTTGTTCGTAATATTTAAAGTATGTATTTTTATATGCGATCCTATTGGGGAGGATGTCATATTCCATATTATACTGGAAATGTTAATTTTCGGGATAAAATGAGAATTAAATTTGTAAACTTCTGCGCTATGTCCGTGCAAGATCAATTCTTTGCTACATACATAACAACCGGTATAGATATACATTGTTCCTGTTCCTTGCAGGACTTATAAGCAAATGGAGTTTTCGCTAATAATATCTATATGAAGGAAATCTTTTAGGGAGAAAAGCCAAGCGCTCTGCAATAATTGCGTCCAATAGTTATCTTGTTCTAATATTAGGATTTTACATTTTGATGTACTCGGTTACTTTTTAATCAGATTTACCCCAAATTGGTTTGTTTTTGTATTTGCATTAAGGATAGGTGATGATATCCTGCAGTAAAAATGCGTATGATCCAACGTTGCGCAATTGCGAATACCTTGTTAGTTCAATATAATGTTCGCGATTGTAGTCTATTAATATGTATTCCTTTGATGGTTCAATATATTCGAATGATCCATTAAGGAGTGTGGATAATGGCATTGCTTTCAATATTTGGTATGGTTCTTTGAACGGAATGGGGATTCAGAGTTCTATAATTATTTTATTGTTGAAGATATTTGCCGCTATTTTACTTAATTTGGTAATTGGGGTTATTAAATTTACTCTGGAATTTATGGGAGGCATCATTGAATTTGGCAATTCCCGTCTGATGTTCAATAAAAGATCTTCTAGGCGAAATAAGTGTGGTATGAAATTTTCCATTCCTTGAATCTGTTAGAAGATCTGTTAGTTCCCACTGGGTATTTTGGTATATAAATACCATTAATGACACTAGCGAGATTAGGGATTCCAGTTCAATGGATATTATGTTATCCCAGTGTTCTGTTTTCCATTAATGATGTAGTTTTTTGTATTGAAATTAGTTTTCTATTCATAATTATGAATACCTTTTCAATTGCGGCTTTTGTTTTATTAAATATGTGAGTTATTGCTTCGATAATCGCAGTTTGGCTTTTCATAAATGATAGGAGGGAGTTTTGGTTTAGGGTGAGGTTACGAATTTGTTCATCATACAATTTGGCATCATCTTCGTCCAACGTGCCGAAGAGAGCTTTAGTTATTGAGCCTATTGCATTGAAAAGTGCTCTTTGTTTCCTATTTTGAGTCGTTAGCAATATATTCTTATATTTTATGTTTGCTAATATAAGGTTAATTTGTAACAACGTACGTTACAAGTCTGGGCCATAGCTGAATGTCTGCTCAGTTTCTGACAGGTCGCTGTTATTTGCTCTGCGATGAACTGGATATTTCTGAATTCGGATTTGAAATTTACCAGGTCGTAATACTATTTTCCACTCGTTGATTTAGAAATTGGCTCTGCTCAAAATAAGTGCCTGCACTAGCGTTTAGATGGTTTACTTTCCTTCCTGAGCCATAGACTAAAGGGGTGAAGGGTAAGAAGACTGCCACTTTTATCATCTTGAAGCCTGGAAGATATTGCGTTATTCGCTTGGAATAAAATCTTTTTGATGAAGATGATGGTTTTTGTATTAGTCCGAAAATATTTTAAGTCATCATTATGGACTCTTTTAATTTTATTATTAATTTTTATGGTGAAATTTTCAGGGGACTTGAACTCCATTATTACATACGGGCCTGACCATAGGTATGAACTTGTAACCTCTAACCGTGCTTTTAAGCAGGACTTTATCTCCAATATTGAATGATTTTTGGACTGTGTTCTTATCGTTTTGGAGTTCGGATTTTTTTTCATTGGCCACGGCTATGTGTTTCGAGATTTTAAAACTATGTTGCAGAACTCGTTTGAATAATTGTCATAATTATAACAAATGGTTGGAGGAGATTTCAAATTGTTTCGGATTTCGGCTGGGAATCCGTAAAGGAGTACGCGCGGAGTATAATTAGAACTCGAATGAGGAGTGGTATTGAAGACAAACATGGCATAAGGAATCCATGTATCCCAGTCTTCTGGATCTTTCACTACATAAGATCGGAGATATTCTGCTAAGGTTCTGTGGCTTCTCTCTAATGCACCATTCGTTTAAGGGTGATACGGAGTAGTTTTAAGCCGTTTTATTCTCCGCAATTTGGATACTCGGCGAACATGCCACTTATGAGGTTAGAGCCTTGATCTGTGAGGATACTTTCTGGAATACCATATCGAAAAACGGTTTTGTCGTCAAGGCTTCCGCTAATGTCTTAGACTCGGTCTCGACTATGGGAATTTTGAGAGCTCCTCTTGGAATGGAAGGAGATATTTATTTCCAGAATGTGAAATTGGGAGAGGTCTTACAACATCTAGGTACACCCTTTCGAAGGGTTTGGAGCTAATGAACGAGATTTTAATTGGAATTTTGGGGTTTCTGGATACTTTGTTTACTTGACAAAGTTTATACTGCCTTACGTATTTGATAATATCCTCTGACATGCCAAGTCAGTAAAACTTTTTTACGGGAAACGCCTTGGGGGCTTCTCGTCGGTAGTGAATGAAAATTCTTTAAGATCTGTTCGATCTCATTGCTGTCGGATAAATATTTTATAGCATCTTGATGGAGTTTTATGTTTATTTGGTTATTAGCGAAGACCTGGGTAAAAATGTTTTTAATAATTATTAGATTTTGTGGACCTAATACAGGGAAGGAGATATTCATTTTTTTTAACTAATTTGCTTCTATGTATGAGCAGATCTCAGTTAAAATTTTCTCATGGTCCAATCTGTCTCTTGGGGATCGCAAGGTAAATTGGTTTTTGAAATAATTATTGTGGAGTCTTTCCTTTTGAAGTAGTTTAGTTCATTGGGCAGAAATGGGGATTTTTCTGAAAATCTGAATTTCGAATCCAACACTCTTTCAAGCTGTGTAAGATACAAGATGAAAAATTTAGGATTCGCATTTGTAGTTAGTAAAATAGGGAAATTAGTCTCAATTATTACAGCTGAGGAATTGTTTGTTGATAATGGAGCTTGGTTTGGAGTAATAATACCCGTGTATTCGAATTTGCCTGAGCTCTGGCTTGATTTCTTGTTACCACATTTACGCAGGTTGTAGGCTCTACAAAATTTTCGCTACTATCTGGAATACCTCTACTGAGAGCGGCTGCATTTGTGTTGAGCTTGACTGATTTATGGACTATCTTGTAGTCATATTCCTCGAGATGTATTCTCCATCTTATCAGTCTTGAGGAGTGATCTTTCAAATTCATGATAGAACAGCTCCGATGCCGTCGCATATGACAAAAAATTCTTTGTTGTAATCAGGATATGATAAAGTTGGTGCTGAAATTATATTGTTCCGCAATTCGCAAAATGCTTCATCACAAATTGCGTCGAACTTGAAAAGCGTGTCCTTTTTCAAAAGATTTGTAAGTGGTCTCGCAATTTTTGAAAAATTTGACATAAAGCGGCGCGGCGTCTAGGATATGACTGAAGTGAGCTTATTTTTGCAGGTTCTGGTTTGACTCCATTTTCTGTAATAATGTGCCCTAAATACATAATTTCCTTTCTTAGGAAATGGCACTTATCGGGTTTAAGTTTTAGGTTGAATTCACGAAGACGGCTAAATACTGCAGTGAGTCTTTTGTTGTGATCTTTTAGATTGTATCCATGGACTACAATATCGTCCACGTATGCGAAGCAATATATACTTTGTACGCCAGATAAAACATTATTCATGGCTTGTTGAAAGGTTGCAGGGACTACTTTTAAACCAAATAGCATACGATTGTATTCGTAGTGACCATAGGGTATGCTAAAGCAGTTTTCACCCTGTCCTTCGAGTCCATTCTTATCTGATGGAATCCACTGGCTAAGTCGAGTGTGGTGATAAATATCGCTTTCCCCAACTGGTCCAATATGTCAGTGATATTAGGCAGTCTGTACAGATAACCAGAAAGTCGTCTAAGGCTTGGTATACTGGGTTCAGATCGACGACCTCGTCATTTGTATTAAGGATTAGGACTTTTGCCATACCACTGACTGGTTCGACTATCGAGTTCCCAAGATATAAACCTGGCCTTATTTCCTTTTTGAAACAGACCGATTCATTTCGAAGACAAGGAGTTGGGATTTCAATAATATATTCTAATCGAGCCGGAATTTTTTTGATGCGACTCTTTCGGATGTTTTGTTGTAAGCAGATCTGATTGCAGCTTTTGTGGAATTTTGAAAGAGTTGTTCGACGATTCCGTCTCGACAGAATTTAAAAAAGCTATATGGTCATACAAATTCTTTGAGTTCTTCTTAGATTTATTTTTAGATTTCACCTATGTTGAATTTAATAATGAGGGAGATTGTCTTTTGTTTATTTCAGCCTTTTATGTGGCAATTGATGAAGATAGATTTTTATCCTTCATCTCTTGTGAAGCTATAGATGAAGTTTGATTTTCATGAACTGTCAGTTCCACTTTGTTTGGAACAGACAGATTTTATTTAAAAATATATTTTGGCTTTGCTTCCTTAGAAGCTTTATAGAGATTTACTTTTGTTGCTTTGTGAAGCAATTGACGGAGGTAAATTTTTATTAATATTTTCATTGGAGAATGTTATCTCCGTATACAGTAAACTTTTAGTATGAGACCTCTTCTCTGGGTCTTCGCTTTTTAAATAAACATACATATGTGTAATTTGAATAGTATTCCTCATATGGATAAAATTCATTTGAATTGTTTACTTTTAGAGGAATGTATTTATTTTTATAATTGGTACTAGCATTGTATCGAGATAAAAGTCATGGCCAAGCTGTCCATCATATGAGAGGAAGGAGTTATTTCCCACTATTTAAAATGGGTGTTCTAATATGGAGTTATTAATTGCAGATTCCAAGGTTAGTTTCGCACAAATGAGTCCTTCGGTTGAAGATTCTGTAAGTATTTATGTTGCAGAAAGCATCGCTGTAGCAGATGCTATCTGGCTTCAATAGAAGGAGTTTAGTTAAGCTGACCTCTGCTCCAGTATCAATCAAAAAAGTAGATTGGTAGTACTTGTAGTGTTCGATTAGTTCTGAAATCGAGAGTCCAGCTGCTCTTGAAGCGCAATTATGGTACTCTGCTTCCATTTTTATATGAACGTTATTTCTAAAATACTCGTTGTCTCTATGTTTTGGGCCCGCATTTGGAACTATTTTGAGATGAGTTTTTTCAAAGTCATCCCAATATTTTTGAAGCGTATTTAGTTTTTGTGTTAAGGATATCTGGCTTACAGTTGATAGTGAATCAAGATTGATAGACTGGATAATGTGTGATATTGTTTTCTGTTTATCCTCCTGAATTCGAAATCTCACTGCGTTAGACTGATCCTCGTCTCTACATTCTTGTATAACCTCAGTATTGTTACCTTTTTGTGTGTTTTTGACAGGTGGGAAGTAAAATGGGTAATTTTCATTATCCCCATGGCTAGAAATGGATTTTAACCTATCAGACAGCATTGATCTGATTAGGATGAACCAATCCTCTGTTTTATCAGAGCAGGATTGTTTGAAGTATTCGTGAGTTTCGTCGAAATCATCATGACCTTGAATGAGGGCTTATTTTTGTTCAAAGTCGGCCCAATACTCTTCTAATTTTTTGATTTTACCCGAAACAAATTCTTGAGTTCTGTATGTTTTATTTTCCTAATCTCTTCTGTTCTTTGTACTCGTGACAAGCAAAGCTCATCAAAGGATTTGTTTTCCTCAGCAATGTTTGCTTTGAGTAGTATTCAAATTGGGACTGAACTTGGTCAAATTTGGAAAATGTAGGATACGTAGTAAATTAGTACTGTTAAGACTGAGAGATAGAAAATTTAAATAAATTGTTGGACTCTCAATATCAAGAAAAGAGTGAGTTGCTTATTGTAAAATATTTTTGGTTAAAGAAAAAATTTAAGTTAAATTTTGTATTTACATAAATTCTAAAATAAATCCAGGAATAGCAATGTTTGAACATCAAGAATTATGAAGAATATTTTAATCTTCCTTTGCAATAGTAATCGAATCAAAGATCACTACTTCCAATCAATATCGTTCTCCTGAACTCACGAAAGTCCTATCGCAAGGGATCGATTATTGATTTTTATCGAATTTCTCTGACCAGCAAGCTTACGAAGTCTTACCGTAGCCGTCGCTTCTAGGAAGAGCGTAAATTTAAATATAATATTAATGTGATAAATTTTACTTTAATGAAAACAAATATCTTTAAAAATGTAGAAACAGAAACTGGTACAGCTCCTATGGCTGTACATAAAAGAAATTAAATGAAAAATAAAAAATGGAAGTAAAAAAATAGGTAAATTGCTGATTGAAAGATTAACCTGCTTTTAATACGTTTATTGCGTACTCTTACAAACTAACAATAATTCTACAAATAAATATTAAAATAATAATTGACTTCAAACAAAAATCAAACAAAAAATTAATTCAAAGAAAAAATAAACTTAAACTCTACTTATTGCTAATTATCTGCAATAAGAGAAGAAAACTCAAATTAGTGATGTGCACAAAAAAAAGGTTTATAGCAATTCAAATTTTGTTAGAAATTTTCTGATAAAATAGAATTAATTAATCTCTTCTGAAACAAAAACGTTAGTAAGTTTTATACTTATTTATTTCCTGTAGTATACTCAACCCTGAATGGTGTAGCTAATCCCTGTACCTGTTTTTGACCTAATTTTGGTCTCTGGATTGAACCCTTGAAAATCTCCCAAAAGGTTCAATACCAAGATATTGTCCCTTTCCTAAATCCAAAACCAAATCAGCAAAAAAATCCCTGGAAATATCCCAAAGGAGTTTGCCGCCGATTTAGCCTAGATATTGACCGGGATTTCTAATTAGTGTGGAAATCGCCCAATACTAATGATTTCCCGATTGACTTGAGTTTCCTGCCACACTTCACTTGGATATATCCCGAAATGAAATGTTTTGTGAAACCTTTTTCGTTAACCTTAGTTAATTGGATATTTCCAAAATTAACTTTGCTGAATAGTTAGTTACAAAAAGATGAGACAAAAATAACTTAGATTGCAGAATTTTATTCTTATCTTGGTAATATCCCAAAACTCCGAATTAACTCTCCAATCTCAGTATAAAAAAATTTAAAAGAGAAATTCTCTGGTAATATCCCAGAATATTTTCCCTTTTTTATGAAGAAAAAGATCTGAAATCATAGAAGTCTATTCTTAATTTGGTAATATCCCAAAATCTTGAATTTATTCTATATTTCAGTGGTGTTTTTGATTAAATAGAAAATTTCTGGTAATATCCCAAAAAAATTTCTATTTTTATTACCTGTGTGTGAATGTGGGAATAACCCTACAAAAAAATTGAGCACAAGTGGGAAAAAAATGCTAGTGGCAATGGTCCAGCTAGCTGACTTTACTGGTGAAATACCGAGCAACAAGTGATTTTTCTTCTAAAATCGCCCCATTTTTATATGGTTGGGGCCAGCTGCCGCCCATTGTTCTGTGGTTTCGCTTAGTTGCTGGCTATTGTTCTCGACTTTGCGCAAGTTCACCACGGCGCTGTGGGAGCTTTACGATTTTGAGATGACGAGGGCGCCACAATTTAAATGTTGTAGTTTGACATTTGTTATTGAATGACAAATTTATTTATATCGTGTTGTGTTTTTTTCATAATAATTATTTATATTTATTGTGAAAAAATGTGAATAAATTAAAATAAAATTTGTGGAACGTTGGTGATTCATTTGTGAGGACATATACGTCCTGCAACAAAAAACCCTGCACTGGATATTGCAGATGATCAGATAAGTGTCTTAAAAGTTTTTTTTCAAAACTGTTTTTATTGTGTTTATTTCTAACAAACACTGTGTTTTTGTTTAATTTTATTTTTAGTTGTGTTTGCTGGTTTTTACAGCATGTTCTAGTCCTTGCGTGGACAGAACTTTATCAATTTATTAATTGGAAAAATACATTCCATTTCACCAAGGTGTTCCTTGGAAGGTCGTCTTTTCTTTGAAATCTTGCATTAGATTTCAATAAGACTGGTGCATTTATGCATGCTGCTATATTGCAAAGTATAGTAAGACCTGGAACACCTTACATCTTTAAGGTGAATGTTGGGAATGTTCAGTAACCTGGCTGCTGTCTTTATCTTTTTACTTGTGAGTAAAAAACGGAAAAGTGGCACAGATTTTCTGCCACTGGAGGTATATATAAGTATGTTACCTAGTATATTATTTTTCGTATATATATATATATATATATTATATTATTTTTTTTTTATATATCTTCTATATATTTTTTTTTGAATATTTACAAACTATATTGTTTGTACTTGTTTTTTATATTTTTTTATTATTATATTATATATATAATATAATTTCGGTTGCTAATTGCAACAACTTCCGGCCCCGTTGATGCACTCCTTGTGCATCAACCAAATGACGGGATCATGTTTTATTTGTTAAATTGCACGAGAGCTTACCTTTGGTTTTGGTCAGTGGTAGTTATACCATACCACCTTGTTTTTTACAAGCCTCAAACGAATGGACGCGCCGTCCTTCAAAAATAAATTGAATCGTTTCCGTTTTGACAAACGGATACGATCCCATGGAATCGACTGCAACTCCACATATTGAATAAGGATGTGTTGTCCGTCTACTGTGAAGACATCATACCTTTTTTCCTTCGAAGTTTGAGCAGTCTTTTCAGTTATTAATGAAGGTCGTTCAGTTGCCAATTTTGTGTTGAGCCCAAGGTACTTATGTCCCTTATTACTTTGTCCACGTGTATTGGACTGCTGGACCTTGGCTTCTCAGGAGGAGGTAGAGGAATCGTAAATTGGAACTCTGCTTCTCTAGGAGGCGTGTTAAGTTCCGGCATGCTTGGCAGCGGCGTCATCGGAGGCAATGGTGTGATTGCCCATTCGATTGCCTCAGTGTCTGGCAACTCTGTCCACGCCTCTTCAAATTCGTTCATCAAGCTCTCATGCATAATTTCGAGGATGTCTTCCATTTTCTTCTTTAACCTATTTAATTGCTTAGGAAGAATTTTATGTATTATTATCTAATATGAAAAAATAGGAATATATGGCCAGGACCCATACATGCATCAAACTTGACGTATACAAACATTTACGGACATCACAACTTACTTCCTTTGCACCTTTATTGCACATTGATTGGTAAGGGGCAAATTTTTTGAATGGGTCTTTGCAAAATATTGCTTGATGTTTTTACAGACACCACTCTAACTCTGCCGTCCTTACCAGGGTGTAGCTCTTCAATGAGCCCCAACACCCATTTTGTTGGTGGTTGCTTTTCATCTTTAATGATGACAACTTGACCAATATTAATGTTATTTTGTGGCGCATTCCACTTTTGTCGTTTCTGCATTTCGGTCAAGTATTCTGTTGACCATCTTTTCCAGAATTGTTGACGTAGTTGCTGAATCAGCTTCCATCGTCTTAGAAGATGCATATTTGACTCTTCTTGAGTGGGCTCTGGTACAGCTAGTAGCGGTCTTCCAATTAGAAAGTGACCTGGGGTGAGAATTTCCAGTTGTTCTGGATCCGCAGTGATAGCGTGCAGCGGTCTGGAATTGAGACATGCTTCTATTTGAATGACTAATGTATTTAGTTCTTCTATTGTTAATGTTGATGAACTTAGTGTTCGACGCAAATGGTGTTTAATACTTTTTACACCTGCCTCCCAAAGTCCACCTTGATGTGGAGCTGCAGGAGGTATAAAATGCCATTTGATCCCCGTGGCTGCAGTATTGTGAGCTGCTAGTTCGTTTGCTTCAGCGAGTGCTTTTTTGTACTCTTGCTGAAGAATTTTGTTTGCCCCAATAAAATTTGTTCCATTATCGGAATATATATTAGCACATAAACCTCGTCTTGCAACAAATCTCTTAAATGCTGCGAGAAAGGTTTCAGACGTTAAGTCAGAGACTACTTCGATGTGTATGGCCTTTGTTGCCATACACACAAATAAACACAGGTATCCTTTGTATGTTTTGGATCCCCGATATTTTGTGGTTTTGACATCAATAGAACCAGCGTAGTCTAACCCCGTATTCTCAAATGGGTGTCCCTGTGACACTCGAGGACTGGGTAGACTGCCCATAAGCTGCTGTTGTGTTGCAGCGCGATGTCTAACACATATTACGCAGAGATGAATCCTTTTCTTAACGGAGTGTAGTCCATTAATGATCCAAAACTGGCTTCGTATGGTATTTAGGACCAGTTGTGGTGCACCATGCAAAGTTTCTTTGTGGTAGTGATCAATCACTAAATTAGTTAAATGATGATCTTTGGGTAGTATTGCTGGGTGTCGTGTTGAGATTGGCAGGTCTGAATTTTGCAACCTGCCACCTACTCTCAAGACTGAATCTTTATCTAAAAATGGCAAAGCCCTATTATTTTGCTATTTTTGTGCAAATTTTCTCCAGCCTTTAACTGCTTGAATTCATTTTCAAATTCTTGCTGTTGTGTTTGCTGGATTACTCTTATTTTGGCTGTTTCTATGTCAGCTGGTGTCAATCTGCCAATGTTTCTTTCTTCTTTATGTCTACAATTATGGACGAATCGGAGACATTGTGCAGTGACAAGCAACAATCGTTTGTATAACGAGAGTCGCTCAATTATTGTTTCGAGCCCTTCGCTTTTTTGCATTGCAAGAGCTTTTACTGTCTTTAATTCGTAAGACGTCTCTCTGCTAAGGCTCTTATCTTGTGGACAGCCTTGGCTTGGCTGCCTTAACCAACTAGGACCTGTCCACCATTTCTCACAGTCTTGAATGCTCATTGGCATTAGACCTCGTGATGCCATGTCAGCAGGATTATCCTTTGTAGGTACATATCCCCAAGTATTATTTAGGTTCCCTTCTTGTATCTCGGTAACTCTGTTTGCCACATAAGTTTTCCATCTATTTGGATGACCTGATATCCAGGCCAATACGATTTTTGAATCGCACCATGAAAAGCTGCTAACATTACTCGTATGCAAGTCAGCTCGAACTTGACTTAGTAGTCTAGTTGTGAAGTCCCAATGTGGGCCTTACATAAAATTCGGGGAGGTGCCGGTTAGAAGGATAAGACTGAAAAAACTGTTGGTTTGGTGTCAATAAATTTTTTTTTATTTCTCACAACTATTCTCTTAACCTAGACCTTAGTGCTACTCGAAATAATAAAATCCAACCAAAATAAAAAATAAATGAAATAATACTTCAACCAAAAATAAAAAAGTAAATGAAATAATAATTCAACACAAAAAAAAAAATAATAAATGAAATAATAATTCAACGTTGAAATGGCGTTTTTAACTAGTCCAATGCTTGGATGCCGGACCCTTTACCCTGAAAAATAGAATTATCTATTAATTTTAATTCTATTAGAAATGGGTAGTAATATGAGCTTCATTTGATCTGCTCATATAAAAAACGCTAGGCTTCAAATATTCCGCCTGCTAAAAAATCTGGAAAAAATAATTATGATTAAATAAAGATTAGTATATAGGGCTCAAATGTCTCCCTTTAAATTTGTTAAACAAGACTTAATTTCGGTTTAGCACTGCCGATCTGTCTTGGCGACTGCTCAAAATGCGAGTGACTTGCTACTTCTAGTAGCTCGCTATTTATAGGCAGAGACACAATAGAAATTGTGTTTGCCGGTGGCGTTGCTATGACGCTCGCGTCGTTTGAGATTTTTATATTTAGACACCCAGTGACGTCATCATAGTCTAATGAAAATATTTTTCTCCATGCTATGAGCTGCCATTTTGGTTATGTCAAGTGTCAGAGCAGCTGTTAGTTGGAGGTAAGTTTGTGATGTTTTAAATATTTATTTATATATTTATAAAAAATGTGTTTTCTTTTTTCAGATTTTTGGTCCCTTAGGATGGTTGAGACATCGTGGGCGGATTTACTCTGTCATTTAGCGTAAGTTATGGTTTCAATTAAAGTCTCAGATCGTGAATGATCTGAGACTTCTAATTGTTTATTATTTTTATAAATGCTTTGTTTTGTTTATTTTCAGCTGCTGCGACACCGTGGGAAGATTATCATCGTGGGATATTTAAATCGTGAATTTGTATTTGTTCCGCGACGGAACATCCTCCCGCCTCAAAAAAAATAAACTGTATCTGACCTTACGTGATCCAATAAAGTATTGTGTTATACTATGGTGTTATATCCTTTTGTTTTTGTAAAATTTATTAGTAATAACCCATAACCCAGTATACATACGGTAGACTTACGCTTTTTGATTTGAAGACGAATACGAACTTTTCCGTCAGCTAATTTTTGGAACCGTAAAGTATCTCCCTCATCGGTGTCCATGCGAAAGCACTTTCTTGCTGAGAGCGCTCTCCACCAAGGCATTGGTTGATGACGGATTTGCTCCCATAAGCGAGGATCGACAATAAAATTTGCGGGAGGTCGTGGTGGTGGACACCTTGCGGTTTGTGGTTCTGGCGCCGTAGCTGGCACTATTGGAACAACAGCTGGCATTACTGGAGCCATAGCTGGCACTACTGGTACTACTGCTGGTACCACTGGAGCTACTGCTGGTACTACTGGAGCTACCGCTGGTACCACTGGAGCTACCACTGGTACCATTGGAGTAACTGGTGGTATTATTGGAGCTATGGCTGGCATTATGTCCCGTTTTGTCCGTTTAGGACTAGGTGGAGCTTGGCTGGTACCTTCTCCATGATTAGCTCGTTTTGGACGAGTCGGAGCTTGAATGGGACATTCATTGATGTTGTTTTTTCTTGTCCCAGTTGGAGGCCTTCGGGGATAAGTTTGAATATGAGTCCCTGGGTCCTTAGCCATCTCTCGAATTCCTTTTGTGGCGGGCACTGCCTCAAATGGAGGTATATATTTCGTTGGTGGCCTTGGCATCCTTGTTTGCCTTAATTTGTCCTTAATTGGAATTCCTTCTAAATCGGGTAGGTCGTCGATTAGAAGACAATCCTCCAGAGATGGTAATGAATCCATTTTGATGAAAACTCAAAAATAAATAAAGAAACAAAAAACCAACTAATAAAAAATAATAAAAAACGAAAAAACTAAGAAAAATAAAAAAATAAGTAGAAATCCTTAATGGCGTACGATTCTTGGCGTGGACTTCTGTTGAATGATGTTTTTTCGAATTAGGGTGAGGTTGGTTGCGTTTTTTTGCTTCTGCTGTTGTAGTGATTTTATTTTCGTTCACATGGGAACCGCTTGTATGTTTTATTCTTTGCTGAAGTATTCGGGAATAACCTTGTGCTATGAATTCTGATATAATATTATTATAATAATTGGGTTTATTATGCACAAGCTATTCTTAGTATCCATTGATTAATATTTTGTTGTGAAGTTTTGTACTGGTGCGTCTGGGCACGTGGGTGGTAAACTACTCCTAATCGAAGCTGCAGCGTGTGGGTTGTTGTATTATATATTTGGGTGCGATGATTTTTTGGAAGGGTTGATTTATATGGGAAGCTTATATAATTTAGTAATTGGTCGAATTACTTGATTATTCGGCGTTTTTATGGTTGCTACTCTAACCCTCCTGTCATGTCCTGGGTGAATTTGAATTATTCGACCCATTGGCCATTTTGTGGTTGGACAGTGATGGTCTTGAATTAAAACCAAATCGTTGATTTGTAATTTACCTTCAGGGGTCTGCTATTTTTTGCGGGATTGTAAATTGATCAGATATTCCTTTGACCATTGGTTCCAAAAATGTTGTGTCAAAGCCTGAATGTATTGCCAGCGCTTAAGAGATGTTATATTCTCGGGCATAGATGGCTCTGGTATAGCCTTTAAATTTCGATTGACCAAAAAGTGGCCGGGAGTTAATACATTGAAATCGGTTGGGTCATTAGATAGTGGAGACAGCGGTCGGGAGTTTACACATGCTTCAATTTGGCAGGTTACAGTTGACATTTCTTCAAATGTCAATATGGCATTTTGCAACGTGCGTTTCTTGTGTGTTTTTATTGCCTTGACTCCAGCCTCCCATAACCCGCCAAAATGTGGTGCTGAGGGTGGATTAAAATGCCATGTAATGCCGGTAAGTTCTGCGATACTGGAACTGTCATGTGTAAACTCCTTTAAATTATTTTTGAACTGACTAGATAACTCCTTACTGGCGCCGACAAAGTTAGTGCCGCAATCAGAATATATGTGGGAACACAAGCCTCGGCGACTTATGAATCGCTTCAATGCTGCGATAAATGCCGCTGTCGTCAAATCGGACACGACCTCAGTATGGATGGCCTTGGTAGCCATACACACAAAGATACTTAAATAGCCTTTTACGATTTTGGCATTTCTCAATCTTGACGTTTTCATTTCAATAGGACCGGCGTAATCGACTCCAGTGTGTTCGAAGGCTAGCGTTGGAGTAATGCGAGCTGCCGGAATATTTCCCATAATTTGGGTAGATGGCACTGGCTTCGCTTTGAAACATGGAATGCATTTTCTTATTCTCTGACGAATGGTATTTCTGGCGTTTAGTAGCCAGTATTTATTCCGTAATGTATTGAGAGTAAGTTGAGTACCACCATGTAGAGTGTAACGATGTGTGTGATCAATGAGTCACATAATGGTTATTTGGTAGAATAATGGGGTGTTTTTGGTTATAGCTTAAAAGAGACCTTTCAAGTCGGCCTCCGACTCGAATAAGTTTATTCTTGCACATAAATGGATTAAGTGGAAGCAGGCGGCTGGCTTTGGAGATTGGTTTGTTGTTATTGAGGCATTGGAACTCGTTTGGAAACGCACGCTGCTGTACAATTGATAGAATCGTATTTTCAGCTTCTTGTAACTCAACGAATGTGAGATATTGCGGTTTTCTTTGTGCAGATGTTGTTCTACAATTTGTGTAGAATCTTTTGCAAAATGCTATGATTCTCACTAGTTTGGGAATCGAAGAATATTTTGTGAGCCAGCTGACTTCTTCGTTAGTACAAGTCAATGCCTTGATTGGACGAGTTTCAAGCTCATAACACTTGTTAAAACTGGGTTGCTCTGGCCATTTTTCCGTCGGTTCTTGCAACCACGATGGTCCATTAAACCAAAGCTTGGATTGGATAAGTTCCCTTGGATAGATACCCCTCGTAGCGCAATCTGCTGGATTCGATCCTGAGGGTACGTATCGCCATGATCGTGGATGGATAACTTCCTGGATTTCAGCTACTCTGTGGGCGACAAATGTTTTCCAGCTAGAAGGCTGCTTTTGGATCCATGACAAGGTAACTTCTGAGTCTGACCAAGCGAATGTGGAACAGTCTGTCAAATTTAGATCGATTTTAATTTGCTTTATTACTCTTGCTAGAAGGACAGCTCCACACAACTCGAGTCTTGGGAGTGAAATGGTTTTTGTGGGAGCAACTCTGGTTTTTGGCGTAAACAAATGTGTGAATATTGCACCATTTTCATTGATAATTCTTAAGTACACGTCAGTGAGTACTTTATCCATCTTGGTATTCTGATTTCATCGATATCGTTTAGATTCTCCCTAAATTCCGCCCATTTAGCAGTGGTGGTATCTGGGAGTATTTCGTCCCATGAGCATTTGGATAGCCATAATGTCTGGATAAATATTTTTGCGATAATAATGATTGGTGCCAACCATCCTAATGGATCGAACAGTGATACATTTTCAGACAGAATTGTTCGCTTAATAAAATGCGTTTCTTTTTTTGAGGGTGTTACCTTGAAACTGAATTCATCACTTGCTGGGTGCCATTGAAGGCCGAGAGTTTTGATTGTGTCCTTTTCTGACAGATCTAGAATGGAATTATTTTCTCTGTCGACCAGAGGAATGTTTTTGATTAATTCCGGATGGTTGGCAGTCCATTTGCGGAGGTTGAATCCCGCTTTAGAGAGAACACTGATGAGTTCGTTTTGTAGTGTCAAGCCAGTTTTGACGTTATGAGCTCCTGTCAAAAGAACGTCGACATAAAAATCGGTTTTTAGGCTTTGAGCGGCAAGTGGATAATTGTCCTGTTCGTCTTTTGACAGTTGATGGAGTGTGCGGATTGCTAGGAATGGAGCTGACGTGGTGCCAAATGTGACAGTTGTTAGTTTGTAATCTTTGATGGGCTCACTTCGAGAATCTCTCCATACGATTCTCAGGAAATCTGTGTGATCTGGGTGCATTTGGACCATTCTATACATTTTTTCAATGTCAGCTGTAAATGCGATTTTGTATAAACGCCATTTCAGAATGGTAGCCCATAGGGTCGGTTGAATTGTTGGCCCTGCTAACATCTGTTCGTTCAATGACCTCCCATTTGATGATTTGGCAGATGCATTAAACACCACTCTCAGCTTAGTAGTAGAGCTCTCCTTGATAACAGCGTGGTGTGGCAGGTAATAATGACTAATTCGTTCCGTTTCAGTTTGTTCCGCTGTATTTGGTTTTATTTCCACCATATGTCCTAGCCTTAAGTATTCTTGTATGCATTTTTTATATTGTGCATGTAGTTCAGGCTGTTTCTCGGAACGTTTTTCCAATTGTAGATATTGCTTTACCGCCATCTGTCGTGTGTGGCCAAGATCAGGTCCATCTGGTTGTCTAAAGGGTAGTTTTACTTGGTATTGACCCTGACTTAAGCGCTTGTGTGATTCTGCATATAACCTTTCACATAATACGTTATCGGGGTGCGCAATAATTGTTGGGACCTCCTCTATTTCCCAAAATCGTTTTAGCTGTTGTTCCAGCTGACAGTCTGGGTGAATTTGTATTGTAAGTGACTCTACTTTACTGCTTTTATTCTTGCCTTTTAGTTTTCCCATTAAGATCCACCCTAAGTGTGTACATTGAGCCGTGGGGTCTCCGGGGCTGCCTTTTATGACTCCGCTCTCGATAACCTCGGCGTAAATATCGGCTCCTAACAGTACGTCAATTTGGCCGGGTGTGTGGAACCTTGGATCGGCGAGTTGCAGATGTTGTAGGTAGAGCAAGTTCGTTATATTGATTGTGTCAGCCGGAACGAAATCCGTAATTCTTCTGAGTATTAGTACGTTTACACTGATCTCGAATTTTGTGTGCAATGATTTCAACTTAAACGTTGTGTGTTTATTGACGTGGGCCGTTTGTATTTTTCCTAACCCCGTGACTTCAACGTGTGTTGGCTTTGTTTGTAATTTCAAACGTTTGCTAGCAGCTTCGGTGATAAAAGATACTTGAGATCCTGAATCTATCAGAGCTCTCAATGTGTAGATTTGTCCGTTTGGACTTTCGATGTTGACTAATGCAGTTGACAGTAATGCCTGACTGACGTTTGTCGAAAAGAATGTATTTATGGCTGGTTCATTGCTGCTATTAGGCTCGGTATGCTTCACTTCAGCTTGCCTCTGATTCTGCGTTGTGTTAGTCTCGGATGGCTGATTTAAATGTAGGAGAGAATTATGCCGCTTTTGACATTGGAGACATGCTTTTTGGCTTGGGCAGCCGTTGAGGTTATGCCCTGCTGCTAGGCAGTTTTTACATAACTTGTTTCGTTGAATGAAATTTATTCTCTCCTTTGGATGTAATTTCCTAAATGAAGTGCAATGAAACAGAGTATGATTCTGTTTGCACATTGCACATGTGTGGGGTTTATTTAGGAATGAATACGCATTTTTGTGTGCGTGGTTTTTTTGGGTTGCACTGATGTGTGAATCTGGTTTGTAGCCGCTGCGGGGCTCTCGAGTACGAACGCGTGCCTCGATATAACTTGGACTCCTATTTTGTGCCTTATTATTTTGACACTCTTGGAGGGCTTCTAGAGTACGAAATCTTGTCTCTAGAAATACTGACAGATCGGCATATGTCGGGAGTTCGTTCTTGTTTCCTTGTTCATGTTCCCATAGTTGATGTGTTTCTGATGGGAGACGTTGTACAAGATTGTATATTAGGATGGCATCCCAGTGTTCAACTGGTAAGCCCAAATATTTTAGCTCATGTAGGCTCTCTTCTGTTAAATCTAAAAGAGAGCGAATGGCGTGAGCAGATTCAGTTTTGATTGCTGGTTGACTGAGCAGTGATTTCAAGTGAGTGTTCACTAAAACTCTCTTGTTATCGAATCTCTTTTGTAATAATTCCCACGCTTTCGTATAATTTGTGTCGATTACCTCAAATTGGCGTAGTAAGCGTTCTGCCTCCCCAGTAACGCTGAGTTTGAGGTAATGTAATTTTTGAACTTTCGATAAATGTGGATCTTTATGTATTAATGAATTGAATAAATCATGGAATGTATGCCATGATTTATAATTTCCATCAAATGTTGGAATTTGTATTGGCGGAAGCCGTGTTTCTCGCCTTGGTGGATGTGTGCCTGTGTGCTAGGCTGCTCTCCAGTATGAGGTAAAGTTGGGAACGACTCTTCTAGCTCCTGTGACAATCTTGATTTGAGATTGATGTATAATTCTTCGGTCTCTTCGTATAAGTTGCCCTCGGCATGTTCGCTGTCCGCGCCGTTTTCGGTTGACCAGATTGCTATATGCGTCTCTGTAAATGCTTGCCATAGCTTTTCAAGAGATTGAATGCGAGTAGCATAATACTTCTTTCCTTGTTTGGTTTCTGAATTTGCCTTGCCATGGTTAATTCCGGCTTTATCTATTTGATCGTTTAGAGCTTTTTGTGTGAGAATCAATATATCGACATCCGCCATTTTGTTTTTTCAGTCTTATCCGGCTCGAAGGACCAATGTGAAGTCCCAATGTGGGCCTTACATAAAATTCGGGGAGGTGCCGGTTAGAAGGATAAGACTGAAAAAACTGTTGGTTTGGTGTCAATAAAAATTTTTTTATTTCTCACAACTATTCTCTTAACCTAGACCTTAGTGCTACTCGAAATAATAAAATCCAACCAAAATAAAAAATAAATGAAATAATACTTCAACCAAAAATCAAACAGTAAATGAAATAATAATTCAACACAAAAAAAAAAATGAAATAATAATTCAACGTTGAAATGGCGTTTTTAACTAGTCCAATGCTTGGATGCCGGACCCTTTACCCTGAAAAATAGAATTATCTATTAATTTTAATTCTATTAGAAATGGGTAGTAATATGAGCTTCATTTGATCTGCTCATATAAAAAACGCTAGGCTTCAAATATTCTGCCTGCTAAAAAATCTGGAAAAAATAATTATGATTAAATAAAGATTAGTATATAGGGCTCAAATGTCTCCCTTTAAATTTGTTAAACAAGACTTAATTTCGGTTTAACACTGCCGATCTGTCTTGGCGACTGCTCAAAATGCGAGTGACTTGCTACTTCTAGTAGCTCGCTATTTATAGGCAGAGACACAATAGAAATTGTGTTTGCCGGTGGCGTTGCTATGACGCTCGCGTCGTTTGAGATTTTTATATTTAGACACCCAGTGACGTCATCATAGTCTAATGAAAATATTTTTCTCCATGCTATGAGCTGCCATTTTGGTTATGTCAAGTGTCAGAGCAGCTGTCAGTTGGAGGTAAGTTTGTGATGTTTTAAATATTTATTTATATATTTATAAAAAATGTGTTTTCTTTTTTCAGATTTTTGGTCCCTTAGGATGGTTGAGACATCGTGGGCGGATTTACTCTGTCATTTAGCGTAAGTTATGGTTTCAATTAAAGTCTCAGATCGTGAATGATCTGAGACTTCTAATTGTTTATTATTTTTATAAATGCTTTGTTTTGTTTATTTTCAGCTGCTGCGACACCGTGGGAAGATTATCATCGTGGGATATTTAAATCGTGAATTTGTATTTGTTCCGCGACGGAACACTAGTTAACAACACTGCTCCACTTAACTCAAGTCTTGGCAACGTAATTGGCTTTCTGGGAGCCACTCGAGTTTTTGATATGAGCAATGTTGTTTTTATTGTGCCGTCATCGTTTTGAACTCTCATGTAGACGACAGCTGCGTACGCTGAATTTGATACGTCGCAAAACCCATGCAATTGACAGTTGTCTCTGTCTTGCTTGGTATGTATCCAGCGAGGAATTTTTATTTTCAATATGTGAGGCAGCTGTATCTTGAACTGCCTCCATTCCTCGCTGAATTCTTCTGGGACTATTTCGTCCCAGGTACATCCATGCATCCATAATTTCTGGATGATAATTTTCGCCAAAACTACACATGGAGCTATCCAACCTAAAGGGTCGAATAGCTTTGCTACTTTCGACAAAATTTTTCTTTTTGTTGTGGCTTCTGCTTCAAATTCTTAAGCCTTGAAGGCAAACATGAAATTGTCGGTGGCTGGATGCCACTGGATTCCTAGAGCTTTGACTTGGTTGTCATCTTCAAATTTTAATGGCAACTCTAGCTCTATTTCTTCCTTAGGTAACCAATCAAGCATTTCATTATGATTAGCTGCCCATTTCCGGAGGTTAAAACCTCCTCCCTTTAATAGCTTTATTAGCTCTTTTTGGGTTTGTTTGACTTCTGCTATGGTATTTCCACCTGTTAGCAGATCGTCAACGTAAAAATCCTGCGTTGCAATTTCTGATGCCTTAGGATACTCTTCTTTGTCATCCTTGGCTAATTGCTGCAGTGTTTTTATTGCTAGATATGGTGCTGCCGTAGTGCCGAATGTTACGGTGTTGAGTTCGTATTCTTCTACTGGCTAAACTTCACTACTTCGCCAAAGTATTGTCTGATACTTTTGGTCATCCTTATGTATCTTAATCATTCGATACATCTTCTCTATATCGGCAGTCACTGCATATCTATGAACACGCCATTTTAGCAATGTTGAGTACAACTTTGGTTGTAATGTGGGACCTGTCAACATTTGTTCGTTGAGGCTTCTCCCGTTTGATGACTTTGCGGAAGCATCAAATACTACTCTTAATTTGGTAGTAGTGCTGTCCTTAAGAACAGCATGATGGGGTAAGTAATACCTCTGGGTATTCGCATTTTGTGTGGTTTTATTTTCCTTACACATATGCCCCAGGTCTAAATATTCTTGAATACATTTATGATATTCAGCTCGTATGTCGGCAGCTCGCTCGAATTTTTTTTCGAGTTGAGCGAATCTTTTTAACGCCATTATCTTTGATTCCCCTCGGGAACCTTGCCTGCTTTGAATGGCAGCTTCACTTCATAACTGCCATTATCCAGGCGTTTATGATTCTCACTGAAGAATTGCTCACATTGCTCTTCTTCTTTAGTGAGTTTACGTTTTGGGTTGCGCTCTTCCCATTCCCAAAATTTCCGCACTTGCATATTTAGCTGTGCTAAGTCATCAGCACTACTTGTGGTGAATGCAGAAAAAATTTCATTTTTGTCCACTTGATTTAGTGGTGCTGTTGTTTCTCCGAAAAGAATCCACCCTAGCTTTGTATTCTGTGCTATGGGGGTCCCTTCAGGTCCACTTTTAATTCCCTTGCATAAAATTTTTGCATAGGTATTCACACCTAACAACAGGTCTAGTTTCCCTGCTTTTAGGAACTCTGGGTCTGCTAAAGGCAAGCCTTTTATATGAGTCCAATCAGAAGACCTTATGTGTGTTGGTGGGAATATATTAGTTATCTTCTTGATAACATAAGCCCGCAATGGGATTTCAAAATCAGCTGAAGTGGCTGATCTCACATGGACAGACACTTCTTTGTTTGCCTTTGCCACTTGTGTAGATCCCAATCCGGTAATTTGAAGTGACGTTGACACGCCTTTCAGTTGTAAGGATTGAACAGCCGCTTCGGTTATAAAAGAACTTTGTGATCCTAGATCAACCAAAGCCCGCATGGGAATTGTTATCCCACTTCTGTCCCTAACATGTACTATAGCCGTAGCTAATAGTGCTTGTGTGGCTTTCTGTTTATTTGAACAGGCATTTGCCGAAGTTGATGGGACAGAATTTTCTGACTGTCTTGATTGTATGGTCTCAACAGCCCTTGGCTTGTTTGAAGACATGTTTTTGTCTTCATGAAGCCATGTGTGATGACGCTTGTCACACTTGAAACATCCATTTTTATTTGGACATGCTTCTTTGTTGTGTGGTTTTAAGCAATTTGTGCAAGCATTGTGTGCATTTGTGGATTGTATGTTCTCCTTTGCACACCGGGCACCTTTTACTCATCGTACAAGAACCATTATGTCTTTGTAGACAGTTAAAACAAATATTATGTTTCAACAGGATCTTCCGACGAGTGTCAATATTATGCCGTCGGAAATCATCGCAGTTTTGTATGCGATGGTCTCCCTTACATACCACGCAACCATATTGTTCGTTGACGTGATAGTTTAATGATTTATTTTGTCCATGTTTGTTCATGGCAACATAACCCACCTTACTTGGGTTAATAGCTTCCAAAGTTCGGAAGCGAGATTCTAGGAAACAAAACATTTCTTTTAACTCTGGAATCTCTGTACTCTTGGAAATTGATTGTTCCCATAGAGTTCGAGTTTCCATAGGTAGTTTTTGTGTTATTATAAAAATAATTATTGGATCCCAGGTCTTTGTACCTATTCCAGGGGATTCCAATTCATGTAAACATTCCTTTGTTTTATCATGTAAATTTTTTAGGCTACTTTCATGTTCACCTTTTACTATAGCTTAATTAAATAAGGCTTTGAGTTGTGTGAACACTAATACCTTTTTATTATTGTATCTTTGTGTCAAATCTGCCCAAGCTGGTTGATAATTAGTACTAGTTACATCGTATTGTCGCAATATCCTTTGTGGTTCTCCAGATAGATTGGACTTTAAATAGTGCAACTTTTGTACTAAGGGAATTTGAGAATCTTTGTGAATCAAAGATTCAAACATATCGTGGAAAGATCTCCACTTAGTGTAATCACCATCAAATTTCGGAATTTCAATGCTAGGCAATTTTATTTCCGTTTTGTGGTCATTGATTACACTTGCCTCTGGTTTAGTTACCTTTGGCATTTGGAGCTCTTGAAGATTTGATAGCTGTTCTTGGAGCTCCCCTAAGAATCCGAAGTATACTCCTTCGCATTCCTCAAAAACATGGCTTGTTTCGTAGTCGTTGAGTGCTGTTTCCTCAAACTCTACTAATAATCTTTGATGATTATTCAAAAAATGTTCCCACAATTCCTCAATACTCCGGGTTCTTTGCTTCAGATAACCTTTAGTTAACTGTTGCCCTGAACCCACTCTCTCTTCATAATTAGAGACAGTATGAGTCAAAACTTTTTTGAAAGCTCTTTGTCTTGTTTTAGTTAGTCTTCCTTCACCAAACACAGAAAAATTTGAATTGCTATTTTTTTTCTTTTTTATTGTTAACTTTAACACTCAATAAACGTATTATGCTACCGGTTTATCCGGCTCGAAGGACCAATGTTACAGCTCCTATGGCTGTACATAAAAGAAATTAAATGAAAAATAAAAAATGGAAGTAAAAAATAGGTAAATTGCTGATTGAAAGATTAAATTAAATTCTCTGGTAATATCCCAGAATATTTTCCCTTTTTTATGAAGAAAAAGATCTGAAATCATAGAAGTCTATTCTTAATTTGGTAATATCCCAAAATCTTGAATTTATTCTATATTTCAGTGGTGTTTTTGATTAAATAGAAAATTTCTGGTAATATCCCAAAAAAATTTCTATTTTTATTACCTGTGTGTGAATGTGGGGATAACCCTACAAAAAAATTGAGCACAAGTGGGAAAAAAATGCTAGTGGCAATGGTCCAGCTAGGTGACTTTACTGGTGAAATACCGAGCAACAAGTGATTTTTCTTCTAAAATCGCCCCCTTTTTATATGGTTGGGGCCAGCTGCCGCCCATTGTTCTGTGGCTTCGCTTAGTTGCTGGCTATTGTTCTCGACTTTGCGCAAGTTCACCACGGCGCTGTGGGAGCTTTACGATTTTGAGATGACGAGGGCGCCACAATTTAAATGTTGTGGTTTGACATTTGTCATTGAATGACAAATTTATTTATATCGTGTTGTGTTTTTTTCATAATAATTATTTATATTTATTGTGAAAAAATGTGAATAAATTAAAATAAAATTTGTGGAACGTTGGTGATTCATTTGTGAGGACATATACGTCCTGCAACAAAAAACCCTGCACTGGATATTGCAGATGATCAGATAAGTGTCTTAAAAGTTTTTTTCAAAACTGCTTTTATTGTGTTTATTTCTAACAAACACTGTGTTTTTGTTTAATTTTATTTTTAGTAGTGTTTGCTGGTTTTTACAGCATGTTCTAGTCCTTGCGTGGACAGAACTTTATCAATTAATTAATTTGAAAAATACATTCCATTTCACCAAGGTGTTCCTTGGAAGGTCGTCTTTTCTTTGAAATCTTGCATTAGATTTCAATGAGACTGGTGCATTTATGCATGCTGCTATATTGCAAAGTATAGTAAGACCTGGAACACCTTACATCTTTAAGGTGAATGTTGGGAATGTTCAGTAACCTGGCTGCTGTCTTTATCTTTTTACTTGTGAGTAAAAAACGGAAAAGTGGCACAGATTTCCGTCCACTGGAGGTATATATAAGTATGTTACCTAGTATATTATTTTTCGTATATATATATATATTATATTATTTTTTTTTATATATCTTCTATATATTTTTTTTGAATATTTACAAACTATATTGTTTGTACTTGTTTTTTATATTTTTTTATTATTATATTATATATATAATATAATTTCGGTTGCTAATTGCAACAGAAACCTTACACCCCTCTTATTTTTCTTACAAAAAAAAAAAAAAATTTTGTAACAGAATTTTGGATGCAATAAAACTCGTTTGTGTGAACGCTAAATAAAGAGTTTTACTGAAAGCAAATGAATTTGAGGCAAAAACAATTTACAGATGTCATCGGCACTTGTGTTTTGTTTTTGTGGATGGCTATTTGTTTTCAATAGTAGACAGACCGTGTAAGTAAATTGTGGATTAATTAAAAATGTAAAACTTTATATGAATATCTTTGTTACATTCCTAAAAAAAAAAATGTTATTAGGAACAATCTAATTTGTAGGAATTTTCTCTTTAAACGTCCATACAGAAAATCTTTAATTTTAAAGTTATTACTAGTTGACCTCTGACCAAATTATCATATACCCACTGCTCTTAGTTCTTAGCAAAACAATACACAACATAAATTCAAAATTAAAACTTTTACGGCTACCTTATATTTTAATCAAATTTCGCTGATGTTGCAAAGATTGATCCAGGATGATTATGATGTTGTTTGCTATAAATGTTTTTTTGTTGGTACGTCGGACGTCCGGCCGGTGATATCCTGATGGCTTGTTTCTTTGACCTGTCTTAATTAAGGTAGGAATGAAGCCTGGCTAAATTCCCATGTTGAGCCCTTTGGCGCTTCAACTAATATAATTTCCTCTTTGCTGAGTAACCGGGGTTTGTTTTTTTTTTATATCTATATCATAACCTTTTCTTTAAGTTTCCTTTAACTGGTTTTTTGTTAGGTTTATATTTGAAAATTCACTTTTTGTTTTTTTATTTATTTGATGAATTACTATTTAATTACTTCTTTTATGTAAAGGAACTGAGCTTTTGTTTTTAAATAACTGCTGCCACCAGTTATTAATGGCGGGTTTTTTATTATATTGTGACGAAACCACCTAAAATAAAAAGGAAGAAAATTAAAAATTGGTAAAAAGGCTGACTACAGCACCACTCATTTTTATGTTCCTCACTTCGTTATGGTCATCATGGTTGGTTTCCATCTGTTCATCTTTTTACTTGATGAAATTCGAATCTGGAAAATTGTCATTAACGTCATTAGAGTTAGAGTAGAGAAATAAAATTATAAATTTGTATCTAATTAGAAAAGAAATGAGTTGAAAAATATGAGTAAATGTCACTAACTTTAAGAGTCTAATAAAATAACGACCGAGCCCACTGGAATAGTCCTTTCGGCTATATTTTTCCCCGCCGAACGGTCAGATAGGGTCTGTTAGGAATTCGATAGAGAGTAGACAAGTCGTGAATAGTGGATATATTTAGAAAAATTTGAATTTCGGTCGAATAAAGTGTTTATTTTTGCATTTAATTGATTTTATCCTTTCGTCGGTAAATCGAGTACGTGAATTAATAAGTCCGGCGAGTGTTATTGTTATTGCTGAATGAATACAATACGCCGCAATCAATAATTTGTGGGCTCATGAGGTTGCGGTGAGCAGGAAAAGATCTGAGTTCGTGTTTTTTTTGTTTTTAAGGAAAGGTGCAAAACAAGGGCATTGAACTGTCGAACTTACAAAATTTCGCGGTAAGTACGTAAGGTTATTCATTTTTATACGCATTTGCTAAAATCAACGGTGCCAATCACTTCTTGTTTGTCGACAAAAATTCGACAGGAGAAATTAAGCTTTTCGCGACAAAGCTCTATTTACCCCTACGCAACACGAAGCCCCGACGTCACATCACACCGACATAAAACACATATATATAAAATTCATATAATTACTATTGTAGCAGCTCCGACATTTACAAAGGCAAGAAAAAATCCCACGAAGAAAAGGAAATAAGTATATCCCTCGAAGTTTAGGCCGATTGACCACAAAGCACCGAGCGAGAAGCCAAAAACAAAGAAAAATTAACCAAAAATCAAGTCTTCCCAACCCGGTGCCCCATACCTTCACGGCGTCTGAGGTGTCTGCACAAAATCCACTAGCACTACTCACAACACGCTGGTGATGATTACACTACGATTCACTACACTTAAATTGATTAATTTCTGGTCAACACCTTACACCACACAGCACGCGATTTATCGCGTTAGACCGTAAAACTATACCCCAATTCTGGAAGAAATATATCACGCGACGATTACAACTTGGGGCTGTCAAATAACTAACCCGACCCATACGCAAGGAATACACACTGAACCCTGAGTCGAGCACGGCTATCGTGGTACTCATGCAAATTACATTCGGACAAAGCTGCAAACTGTCTCCATTCTACCCACGGCATTCCCCTTTTTAACAGAAGTTGTCAGTAGAGCGACAGTCTTATGGCATAAACACATCCAGGCCTCGAGGCTTCCTCGAGGTATTGTCAAAATTTCCAACACGGGTTTTTAAATGATGCAACACAAAACCAAGCCAGCAGCTAGCCTCAAGGCCTAGCCGCAAAGCTCGCTTTGCTCAATGTTCGAAATTTTTCTCTCTCAGGCCTACTTCTGTCAACAGATGTACTAACCAAATTAAACTGACAGCACCGAGCCACAGTATATTGTACGGAGGCCGGTGGTATCATTTTGTTTTCATTTCTTTGAGGCAAGCCTTGAGGCGAGCTGCGAGGAGGCCTGAGAGAGGCCAGGCCTGATGCTTGCTTGGATGTGTTTCTGCCTTTACGCTCGACTTAACGAGAACTGCAGACTCCAAACGCAATACACACACATCCCACAGAGTGGAACCCCTCTCAGCCAGGCGAGAAGCCAGCTGATTCCCTTGAGCGTGACCTAGTTCCACACTTGCAGATTTACGTTTACGTTACGTTTCTTATCAATATTTGATGCCACACAGTGTTGCTGCTAAGAAATTGCAACATTGTTGAAGATAAATTTCCCGCTCGGTATAGCAGAAGATCAAGTTAATAGAATTCTGATAAAACAGGGCGGTAGATTTCGTAACAATATTTTATTTTAACTTTTATGCTGCCACCAGTTGTTTTGCAGTTTTTTATTAATTTTTTATTTTTCTTTTTCAAATTGTGTTTGTATAAATTACGTAATTCAAATTATTAAAAAAAAAGTTTAGGACTGATTTGAATATTTGGGTACGAACACCGCTGCCACCAAAATGTTGTAAGTACGTGTTTGCCGTGCTCCAGGCGGAGAGCACACAGCTGGTTTGGTTAAAAGTGGACTGCTTCCTTCATTCTCTTTTAGTTAGTTCAAATTTGTGTTTGATAAAAAAAAAAAAAATACGAAAACTTCTATTCAGTTCAATTTTTCTTTGAAAAGCAAAAACAACTTGTTTCGTTAAATTACCTTCAATTTTTATTTTCAAAACAGAAAACTTCTGTTATCTTATTCAATTTTTTTGACTAAAGACTATAGATCTGATCTTTTCCGTTTGGTTTATAAATTTCAGTTTCATTTCAAAAAAGTTTTTATTCCGAGCTGCCCTCGGCGGATTCCAAAAATGACTCCCCGAGGATCGGGAGAATTGCACCCCAGGTACACCTGAAAAGCTTGGAAGAGCGTTTTTTTTTTTTGGCACTTTTGGTTTTCTTACGACGATGAAAGATCGTACGTGAGAATATACAAAGTATTTTACATATGTGCACTCAATTTGCACGACGAAAAATGATATATGATATACACCGTATATAGGTAAGTGTACCGTGTGAGTATAATGTGTCTGTGATAAAAATTGTATTTTGTTATGACATAGAAATATATTTTTAAATGCAATTGTAGATTTAAACGAAATTTAAATTGAAATGATTTTTCAGGGTCAAATTAATCGTACATCAATTTATCGTATTATCGATATATTGATGTATCGGTATTATGGCTCTAATTCGGGGCAAAGGAACATGAGTCACAACAGATCTTCTACAGTTCCGTCTAGTACTTACGGAAATGCTTCGAGTGACAGCTTCCCCAAAAGTAGAGAAAAGTCCAGCAGGATCAGATAAACTCAAATGTTCAGATAAATCTACTGAAAGTTCGAACACGAACCTTTACTCTCCCATCCCGCTTATGAGTTAACACTAGACCGTTTTAATCACTGGTGATTTACAGCGGCTAGGATGTGTCACCTCCTATTCTGTAATACGTATAGTTGTGTATTTTCAAGAGCAAGCATAGTTTAAGGAATTTCATTTGGAAAGAGGGCTTGTGAAGTAATTTTCTAACTATCTAACTTATTATATAATTTTATTTTTTGGTTTGTTAATTCTGACATGATTTAATGTTTTTGCATTTCGTTCTATGAACTTCTACGTATTTTTTTAAAATGTAATGTAATTTGCTTTTCTTAATGCTCGCAGGTATAATTGTTTTGTAGTAAGCTATATTAATTAAAATATTCACTATTATATATCTTTATATGTAAGCTGTTGCTGTATAATTATTTCCTCAGTTAGCGAAGATTAATTTCAAAAGGTTTTTCTAAATGTTTTCATGTTATAAATTAACTCATGTAAGTTTCTTTGCAATCGTAACAATTGCAAAAATAAATAAAATAAAAGCATTTTACGTGCACTGATCAATGTCCGGTCAGCATAACTAAAAAATGACCTAGTGGCTGATCAGAATTTATTGCAGATTGACTTACCTTCGCAATAATGACCTACTTCGTAGGTAAACAAAGCGAAATAGGAAATAAAAATAATCTTGTTTGGAAACATCAAAAAATTGTGGCACAGAAATTACGCTTAGTCGATTCTGCAGTTTTTTAAATGAACTTATTAATTTCGAGCGCAGAATAAGTTTAGTTTTTTCTTGAGGCTGGTCAGCGTCGCGGTAGTTTTTGAGGAAATAAGTCCAATAAGGTCTGCTGCTGAGTTTTACAATAAATTGAAGACCAGAAAAATGAATAAAATATAAGTGCCTTAGTTATAAAGTGAATTGCGACAGGATAAATAAATAAGTTATAAATTTTTGTGTAATAAAGTGAATTGCTCAAGATAGATAAAATAATAAGTTAACGGATTCATTACAGAAAACAAGAAAAATAAATGAATTATAACGTGAATTGTTGTTATTTTAAATAAATAAATTCAAAAGTGAATTTAGTTAAATGTAGTTAAAGCCCACACATCCCTTTTTCTCGCGGTGTACAAAATCAAACACCACACTGTTATGTGACGTTATATCCCTTCTTTAGTAACGTTTACGATTCTCACATGTAAATAAAAGCTTATAGAAAACTTATATGAGAAATGTTCTCTTTTCATTTGTTGCCGTCGTGTATCTCTAATTCCTAACCTTCACAAGCGTGAGGGTCGTTTTTTCGAGAAAGGGTGCTGGTTACAAATTTTTCGATATTTTTCTCTTCATACTTATGATCTAAGGAGGCAGTATATGAAATGGCATGTAAATCCTTAAACAAATTTTACTCAGGAGGGAAAGGTCTAAATAACAATCACAGCTTACTTCTAAACTACTAGTGATGGGCAAAATCGGTCATTATGGTGACTCAGGTCATACGAGCCCTTTAGTTTAAGTGAATCATGTATGAGATTCGGTCATCTGTGTCATTTGATTCGGGTGGAAATAACCATCTACATAATTCCTTAAAATTACCTACCTCACCGAATGGATCAGAGCAACACTCAAAGCTAAAACTGCGCTTGGCTTATCAATTTTGCAGCCGTTCTCAACTGGTATATCACTTCGTGTAAAGCAATCAAAATTGTGCCTTTGTAGTTCCTCAACTGCTGAAATGTGGCATCTCAAGGCAACCTGGTTGGCCTCAAAGCAAAAATTTAGCAAATTAGAAAAATTTAGAAAATTTGCGGCATTATCTGAATGATTAAATCAGGCTTCAGTGCTGCAGAAATTCGGATTTGTTTCAATTTATTTCATTCTCTAGTCATAGAAATAACTTTTTCTTAAGAAAATCCCTTTTAAGAAAATGAGAATTAAAAATCTATAACACAAATCCAAATTAATTGGCTTTAAGTATGTGTGCGTATATAACCGAACTTAAAGTCCTAAGTCGAGCGTTGCAGGTAGAGCAAGAATATATACTTATAACAATATTGTAAACTACAAAGATTATTCATCATGCACCTTACATACTTTCATTGGCTTGGCACCGCTTTGCACCCTTCTGTTTGTTCAGAAAGGAAGTAAATACCAAAACTACGGTTTAGCGACAGAGGTGGCAGTTAAGAAACTAGTAGCAATAAAAATTAATTCAGAAAGTATACATTTTTGCAGGGTTGTAAATGACTTATTTGTCATATCAACTAATCGCTCAACTCAGGACTTGAGTCCGCTCAACACTTGAACGGTGGTTTATCGCTCGAAACTAAAGCGGACTCACTGGTTGAGCGGACTCAATCTTGAGCAGACTTACTACTTGAGCGGCTTAAGCGGACTCAAATCTTGAAAGACTCGCTATTTGAGCGGACTCATAATTTAAGTTGAGGGAGGGCACACAAATCATGTTTTATTGAAACTGAAATTTCAATCTAATAAGAAAAGCTCACAAAAAAGTTATTCATTATTGTATATTAATTTAGCTTTTGCTAATTTTCTTACCCAACATTTCTTCTACGCTACCTCGACCGTATTTGACAATAAACGTTTTTCGGTGATAAAAAGTCTTTTTATCGAATACAACACAGCACTGCCTAGCAGTGCCTCGGTAGAAAGATTATTTAGCATAGCAAAAGTAACGTTAACTCCTAAGAGATGTCGTCTAAATTACGAAAATTTAAGTTGTTGAATTTGTACATTATCTTCAGAAGCAAAGAAATGTTGGCTAAGAAAATTAGCTAAAGCTAAATTAATATAATATAATGCATAAATTTTTTCTGAGCTTTTCTTATTTGATTGAAATTTAAGTTTCAGTTTCAATTTTAATTAAACCAGATTTTCTTTATATTATTTAAAACATGATTTGAGTCCTCTCAACTCAAATGATGAGTTCGCTCAAGCAGTGAGTTCGCTCAAGATTTGATTCCACTCAAGTCCACTCAACCAGTGAGTCCGCTAAAATTTCGAGCAATGAACGCCTAGTAGCAACTTTTAGTTGTTTCTTAGACTGCCGAAATAGAGTTGTGGATGGAATATATACAATGTGAGCTAAATGCAAACTTCGTTTTTTTTTTAACGTGAAAAAATATTAGCTAAAGATCTAGCTATATGCATACACATAGCTCTGTAAATATTAAGACCGGTTGTAAGTATGGCCCTAACAAATAAGTCAAAAAAAGTGTTTTTTTTTTCTCCTAGAGTCTAAGTGATCGATTGACAGATTTGAAACGGTGACTCAGGTCTTGAGTTAGTGTACTGACGCGGTCAAAAAATCGAATCATTCACGACCGACCCAGCACTACAAACTACGGCTAGCGCTGCCTAGTTGAAATTAACTAACAATATTTCGTAATTCTAATACTTAACTATCTTAAGTACTAGTTGCATAACTTAGATAACTGGTCGCCTTCTGACGGTCGGAAGTGCTGTCTTTACACTCCACAAATTGTCCTAGAACCTTCCCGAATATTGCGTTTTCGAAACACTTATACTAGGAACCTAAAGATGTCATTTGCCTTTTCTGTGATACCATTCTCCGAAAGTAGCTTATGTCCATACTAAATTATTCATTTCAATCGAAGTATCCATTTCCAATAGATGTCTGTTTTTTTTTCTCTATTGCACGCAACAATATGTAGCGATCTTTATAATTCAATGCTATCATCTTGGAAAATATAATAATTAAATAAACATATTTATTGTTGGCTTATTTTGATTGATAAGATGTAATTTATATTTTTCCAACATTAAAAATAAATAATCGATATCTTCTCTCTGCAAGTTTGATATATTTCTAGAACGGTTCGTCAGACAGAAAAAATGACTGTAACCAATTTTATTCTGAAGAATTTTTTAGTACAATAAAAATGTCTAGGACTGATCGTTTTCACAGTATACGTAAAAAACCTAAATTTTTATATGGCAACACCTAGAAGGGGTAGCCTGATTCATTCCATTTTAGAAAAAAATTTTGTTATAACTATAAAAAGACAATGTACCAAATTTCAGCTCTCTATATCGATGCGTTTTCAGGCAATGTATAAATTTATACTGGAAATCGAAATTTTTGTATTGCAAGCCCCACGAAGGAGTTGCCCGATTTGTCTCATTTCCTAACTTAATTTAACTTTTTTAAAGTCCCTGTACAAAATTTCAGCATTTTAAGTGAAAGCGTTCTCGAGTTATCGTGCGCACGCACAGACGGACGGACGGATAGATGGAAGGATAGACGGACGGACATGCAAAAATCTAAATAACTTTTAATATTGTGCGTGGGTGTCCAATCCATTTTGCGTTACCGTCATTATTTCTGTGTTATACAAACGGAATGACAAACTTAGAATACCCTATAGATTTCAACTAGATTTCATCTAGGGTATAAAAATGTAGAGTTAGTGGCACATTAAAAGGTGGAATACAATTCCAATAAAATTCCTTCAATTTATAATTCATATGGTAATGGAAAACTTCGAAAAATCAAATCGAAAATTCACTGGGGAACTTCCGTCGCTTAACCCCACTTTTCCTAATACATTGAAAAATGGCTTTACATGTATGAATTCATTCCCTTTACAATTAACATGAAACAAATGTGAAAATTGTACTTATTTTAACATTTTAAATTGATCCCATAAAAGAAATTTACAAACAAATAGAAATTTTATTTTTCATTCGATTCGCATGACGCATAAAATGGCAAGTATACGATGCGGGCACTCAGACTTTGTTAGGCTGTATACCATTATTTTAATCAAGCTCTCAATCCATAAAAACTGCGGACTATGCCGTATATTTTAAAACAGTACATTGTACAAAAAGGCTCTACATAGAAGTGTGAAACTACAACGTGCGAGTTTTCACTGAAATACTTTAAGGGCGCTGCGAAAACTATAGCATAACAAAAGCTCTTTGCAAACTTGTGCCCAGCTAAATATCCAGAAAGTTGTTCTAGAGCGAAGTTAATTGTTGTTGTGAAATTTGGTGCTAAAACTGTATCGTCTCGTCGGGCACTTTTTCATAAATTCTCTTGCACAAAATGGAACATTTGCTAATTGTCTCCTCTGATAAACTCTTGTCGCCAAAAGTAGTGCACTAAACAGAAGCAGGCTTAAATGTAGCAGAAGTTTCCCGATGTAACATGTGGTACTTCCAGCTAAATGTATAATATTCTCAAATTGTTTTTCGGGAAACTGAAATGGAATGTATTTAATATGAACTATTGAAGTGCATAGTTGGTGGATGCTTGCCTTTGAGTTTTCATTTACACTAAGTACATACAAGAAAGAAACCAGAAAAGAATAGTTTTAAAATTAAGCGGAGGTCCTTTTGGAACTGGTTTCTGCTGATATTAATTACCAAACAAACACTTTTCAACTGGCTTAAAACAATCATGGCACTATAGAAAAACAGTTCATTTCAGATCTAATTTCTATCGTCAATTATATGTTTTAAAATTAGGGAAAACGGAAATAACAAAAGCAGATTATACAATATTATAGTTGGCAGATTCTGTGACTTTCTTCTTCATGAAGAGTCTTATAAAAGCAATTTTTAAATCTTTTCACCATTGCTATTTGTGAAAAGTTTAAGGAAATATTTCTGCGCCACTTGCTATCGAACCATGTTCGTGTACGCGTGGTGTGTGTGTGTGTGTGGGGCTGGGAGGGGGGGGGGGGGTTTGTAATATTTCATTTAGAAGTACTCTTAATAGATACTGATGGTTTACAGCTGATTGGAGTTTTCCGGCTGGTTATGTGTTTGATCAGGTCTATGATGTAAGGTTTGGGATATTTTTAAGGAAACTCCGACCTTTTTATTATGCTTTTTTATTATTCACTCGACGTTTCGGGTCTTGATTAGTACCCTTCTTCAGGAGTTAGCTACATTAGAATATAAGATAGTATTGTGTACAATTGAAATATTTGATGTTCTCACCTTTGTTCTTGGTATGATGAAAATTTCTTTAAAAATATTATTGAAACATATTTCACAAAAAAATATGCAATACAATATAAAAACGTTAACTGAACATATAAATAAATATATAATTTAAACAAAAATAAATAAATAAATAAAATGATTTAAACAAATAAATAGGTAAAAATTTAAATGAGTGTTTTATTGAAGGGATCACAGATGAATGGTGTGCGGATTTCTTTGTCATATTGTGATGTCAAGTTTCAGTTTTCTAAGTATGTTTTGGTAATCCTTATTTATTAGATCTGTGTCTTGTCTTAAATTAGTTAGATTCTTTTTTTCCATGTAGATGTGGCATGCTTCTTTGAATTCGCGTTTTGCTTTGTTTTTCTCTGTGTTTATAATTGTTGCATTATCAACACATATTCGCATTTGATAATGCAACAATTATAAACACAGAGAAAAAAAGAATCTAACTAATTTAAGACAAGACACAGATCTAAGAAATAAAGATTACCAACACATACTTAGAAAACGGAATCTTGACATCATAACATGACAAAGAAATCCGCACACCATTCATCTGTGATCTCTTAAATAAAACACTCATTTAAATTTTTACCTATTTATTTGTTTAAATCATTTTATTTATTTATTTATTTTTGTTTATTATTTATTATTTATTTATTTATATGTGCAGTTAACGTTTTTATATTGTATTGTATATTTTTTTGTGAAATATGTTTCATTAATATTTTTAAAGAAATTTTCATCATACCAAGAACAAAGGTGAGAACATCAAATATTTCAATTGTACACAATACTATCTTATATTCTAATGTAGCTAACTCCTGAAGAAGACCCGAAACGTCGAGTGAACAATAAAAAAGCATACTAAAAAAAGCATAATAAAAAGATCGGAGTTTCCTTAAAAATATCCCAAACCTTACATTAATAGATACTGTCTTCTTGAATTTTGGTTCCATTTACAAGTGTGTCATGTCGTCCTTTATAGTATACTTTGAAAAAATGCTGCCAAAAATCTGTTTTATTTCACAAAACTGAAAAGAAATATAAATACTGTTACAAGGAAACTCGGGCCTTAGTTTGGTGGATCAGTTATGTATATAAATATTATTTATTTGTATTTGTGTGAGCCTTATATGAACCAGATATGTTGAAAATGATGTATCCAAAGAAAAGGAAAACATGTTCTTAACTGGGAGGGAAAATATATTGCGAGTTAGGCGACAGATGTAGGAAGTTTTGTCGTATGTCAGTGAATTGAAAATAGCTGTCCTTTTGTTTTGCCTTGCCTCATTTAATTTGGAAAATCACGATTGTTTGTATTTTAAATCGCCAATGGGATAAGCGCAATACTACTTCACGAGATTCCAAACAAAAATAATAAAAAATTAAGAGTATGTTTAAAATAACAACCAACCCTCATAATATATTATGTATAACTGCCACCCAAATAGTCGGAGTCGATAAATTACAGTGCAGTGACCACCGTTTTGGTCGAGTTTTGTTGAATGGGGACAGGAGTTAAAAGAAGACGTCAGCGCTTATTGCTTAGAATATAGAGGCAACATGAAGTGTTGATACCTGTAAAATTCGTGTGCATGAACGTGGATTATTTCACGGTCCCGTGAAGTAGGTCAGCATTATATTGAAGAAAGAGACGAATCTATGTTTAGCTGTCAAATATGTAAAGTTTGTTTAATTTGCGAAAGATTTGCAACAGTTTAAATATTATTTAAAACTTGTAAAAAGTGATTTAAAAATAGTGAAAAATAAAGTATATAGTGTAAGTAATTGTCTGTTGACATATAGTGAGATATTTCTAAGTGATGTTCATGTAATTTCAGAATGAAGTGTTCGCTAAAAAATTGCCACAACAACACCAAGGTACGACGTAGGAAATCATTTTTTAGGCAAGTATAGTTATAAAATATTATTTTGTGTACTTTACACACCTTTGTATATTAAATTAAATTAAAAATGTACAACAAGAGCTATGAAATATCGAAAAAATCTTTCCTCCACCGAGATTTGTTTACGTTTGTGACAGTTGCGAAATTCCCTGGGTATGTTGGCGTAGTTACAGCGAATAAGAACATTTTCGATGGGAGCAAACGTAATATTATTAAGCGTTTATATTAAAAAGGAAAAAATTTCTTCGATATTTTATATTGATTGAAATGTATTAGAATATAAATTTCAACTTTAAATACTTAACTAAAAAATGTTGTAATTTATTTGATTTTTTTGTAGATTCCCAAAAGATGCCGATTTGCAAAATAGATGGTTGGAGGCAATAGGCCGGCCAGAATTTCTTCCTAAAGATACAAATAAGATTTGTGATGACCATTTTTTATACACGGATATAGACATTTTCCAAACAAAAAGTGTACTGAAGCCAGGAGCGATACCCTTTCTAAATATTGATAGTGTAAGTCTTTAACCTTCTGAAATATAATTTTAATATTCTCATAGTGCTTTTTTGCTGAGTCATTAATCATTTTGAACTACAATTTAAATCGTTACATTTAAGGATACTCAAACATGCGTGAATGTTAACTCTGGACATTATTCTGCAATACAAACAGATGATCATTTAACAACAAGTAACACTGTAAGTATAGGCGCATCGGATTCTGCTAATATTGATACAGCAAGTTTTTAATCCTTTAATAGAATCAGTTCGTAGTATTCCCTATTGGAGAATGTGAAGTTTTTGAGGCAAATGGTCAGTCCTGTTGTGTAAAGACGATATCTTTGAACGATATAGAAGTTGAACAAAATGTAAGTACCATGCAACTAAATATATACATACCTACGTATACGTACATTGTATCTGAAGTTCTCTAAAGTTGTACTGATTGTAGGATAAGACAATGAAAGATTTTATAATTTCATAACAAATAACTTCAATCATTTAATAGAACCAGTTCGTGGTATACCCTATTGGAGAATGTGAAGTTTTTGAGGAAAATAGTCAGTCCTGTTGTGTCAAGACCACATCTTTGAACGATATGGAAGTTGAACAAAATGTAAGTACTATGCAACTAAATATATACATACCTACGTATACGTACATTGTATCTGAAGTTCTCTAAAGCTAAACTAATTTTAGGATAAGACAATGAAAGATTTCAAAATTGAACATGGGGAGTCCTCTTCATATCAAGCAAAAAATCCGGTAATGTCAGTGGTAAGTTGTAAACAATATTTAGTTTGAGCATATTGAAGATTCCACAGAATATAATGATAAGTCCAATTGCCACAATAGGTATTTCACGCGATTTAAATAGATATATATATATATATATATATATACATACATACATCTTGTCCTCTGCTTACATTTCTCTATATGACTTTCGTATTGGGGATTCTTGGCATGACATAACACGCGCTGATCTAGATAGTTATAAAAAATTAAATGATAAACTTAGTTATAGCTACATATATATTTTGTTAGGATGAAGTTGAAAAAAATATTACAATTAAAGGATGCATGGAAACAGAAGATGAAAGCTGCTCAGAATTACCAGTTGAAAAAATTGTAAGGATGAAAGCGAAGTTAAGAAAATTAAGAACATGTGTCCGAAATAGAAGCAAGACTGTTAAAAGATTGCACCAAAATATGACTCGACAGAAGAAAAAGACAAATCAAATACAAAATTTGCTAGAGGAGCTAAAAGAGAAGGGTTTAATTGAAGATGAAGTGCAGACTACGTTGACACAAATTGCTGGACCTTGTAAGGACGTCTTATCCCGGATGTTTGCTAAGGCAAGGGGCAATGTTGTGCCAAAGATATATAATCCGCATATTCGTACCTTTGCCTTGAATTTTTTGTCACCAACGGCTTATACCTACGTGAGGAATGTCTTTAAAAATAGTTTGCCACACCCTAGGACTATAAAGGAATGGTATAAAGTTCTTGGCTGCCGCCCAGGCTTTACCAAAGAATCTTTTGTGGCAATAAAACTAGCTTGCGATTACGCCAAGAAGAGTAATGAAAAATTATTTATAAATGTGGTTTTTGATGAAATCCACATTAGGGAACATATAGACTGGGATAAAGATAATATTATGTCGTATGCATATGTGGACATGGGAGATGGTGGTGCAAGTGAGACCTTCGCTTCTCAGATCTTAGTGTTAATGGCTGTCTGTTTAAATCCATCTTGGAAGATTCCTATTGCTTTCTTCCCTATTGCTTCTATGAAGGCAGTGCAAAAGTGCAAACATAATTCGCTTGTCTTTAGAAGAATTTAAAGATACTGGTGCCGAGATTATTGGTATAACTTTTGACGGAGCCATAGTGAATCTTAGTACTCTCGTAATTCTTGGGTGCGATATTCGGAATGTTGATGGTCCCAGCTATTTTCAATTAACTAATACAAGCGACAAATACATACCTCACCCAGATCCTTGTCATATGGTTAAGTTGATTAGAGATACTTTGGGTGAATTACAATGTATTATAAATGGGAAAGGAGAGATTGAATGGAAGTATTTAGAAAGGTTGATGGAATTACAAGAGAAGGAGGAAGTCCATTTTGGCAATAAACTAAGACGGGCGCATATATATTTCGCGAAAAAGAAAATGAACGTTAAGCTAGCAGTTCAGGTCTTTAGTAAATCTGTCGCAGATGCCTTGGACTTTTCCAGAGAAGTATTAAAGTTGCGAGAATTTTCTGGATGCAAACTTTTGTCCGAACTTATCCGCGTTATCAACGATACATTCGATGTGCTAAATAGCAGGAAAATATCTTGTTTTGAATATTTAAAACGAGCGTTAAAGAAGTATTACACTATTCACTATTTTCAATTCCAATAATTACGAAAGCAGTCTGGTGAATTGTTAATACACAGTACTAGGAGAATGGGATTTATAGGTCTTATCGCTTGTTTAAAAAATTTAAAAATCCTCGATGAAAGGTTTATACAATCTAAGTTGCTGCATTACCTTCCGATGTATGAGCTTAATCAGGATCACTTAGAATTATTTTTTAGTTCTATCAGAAGTCATCTGGGCAGAAACAATAATCCATCAGTGAGGCAGTTTATAGCGGCATATAAAAAACTTCTTGTGCGATGTCAGATAAGAGAAGGTAGCATCGGAAACTGCGTTCCTTTGGAGAGTATTACTATTTTGAATGTTCCCGAAAAGAAAATAGTCTGCACAGATCCTGCAGATGATATAAATAATTCAATAGAACGGTCAGCTTATAAATCAAGAAGAAGTAATAGATGATAATTTGGTATTAGATCAACAGTTCTTAGAAGGGCATTGCTATGTGGCATATCCAGCAAAGTTATCCGAATATGTGCACCATGTGGTTACTTATATTTCTGGATTTGTTGTGTAGAAACTGAATAAGATTTTGAAAAGCTCGGAGTGTTTGTCTGCATTACAAGGATGTTCAGAACTTACACTTATTGCCTACAAAACCAAGGGCAAGCTTCAAATACCGTCTGATAGTGTAACACAGATATGCAAACAAACTGAGAGTAGTTTGCGTTTGAAAATACATTTTTTAAAAGACGATACTGTTCTTAGAAAAAGAGTATTTTTACAAATATCAATTGAGGTCCAAAAGCACTTCTTGAATAGATCTCTCTTCGACGATCAACAAGAACATATGAAGTGCAGCAGTCATTATAGTCCCTTAATTAAATTAATACTTGAGAAGTACCTTCACACAAGGTACTATTTCATCACCAAGAAGGCATCTGAAAAAGTTTCACTGCATCAACACTACAATAAAATGGTCATATTTCAAGGTATGTAAATAGAGGTTCTTGATCCGCATCAGAAATAGCAAAAATCCAATTAAAAAAAGATTTGAAATAAAAAATAGAAATACAAAATACTATAATGACGGATGGGGACGTGTGAGGGGTTTGCGTGGCGTGTCATTTATATTATACGAATTGTCGGTATAGTTATTAAATAGACAAAAGGCCAATGCAAGCTACTCACTATTTTATACCTACCTCCACGTGGTCGTCCCTGAAAACATAACACGATAACGCTTATCTTGTTGTGACTAAAGGTGTAAGGAAACTTAGTACTCAATTATTTGTTCGAAGTGAAAGATAGAAGTACGAGAAATTTAAATAGTAAAATGTTCATGAATTTCTACTGTATGCATGCAACAGATAGCTAGTGCTTGTTTAACTTATATACCTGTAACAATACATAAACTTAAATATTCTGTATAGTATACGCGAACCTTAGCACAAATTTCATGTAAGATTTCACCAATATTCGGTACTACAAATATTTATTCATTCAAATTTCACATATTCCTTGCTATTAATGTTAAAATTAAGTCAAAAATTAATATGAAAATCAAATTAATTTATTTTCAAGCCCCTCTCATGCCCCCCTCTCTGATTCATATTACACACCTGTACTGAGCTTTCACTACAGCACACAACCAGAATTTGACACCAAATTTGGCTTATCACACTTCCTGTACTCTCTATATTCTAAGGCTTAATGCTTTACCTGGCAAGTCATGTTGAAGTAGGTGGCCGGCTCAGGAAAACGTTTAATTAAAAAAAAAAAGGAAAGAAAGATTTTTTAAAGTAATTCTGTTTTGGTTGTAGGATAAAATAAAGAAAACGAAAGGAAAAGTAAAAAAGTAATATTGTGAAACTAGGAGGAAAGGAGTAGTCCAGGAGACTTCTGAGTATGAATAAAGTAACCAAAAGAAAAAAATGGAAAATGAAATTTTGCTGAAGAGCCCATTTTCCGAATTTTAAAAATCGCAAAACGTTATTTTCTACTTATTAATTTCAAAAAGCTTATGTTAAAAATTTATTAAATTTAGTTCAAATTTGTGGCAGCTCCTTAAACCAGAGAAATAAAAAAAAAAATCATTGAATTTTGATTTTTAAATCATTTTCAATAAAATTTAGAGGACAAATTTAAAAATTAGAAAACGGTTTTTTGTTACCATAGGTGCTTAAATAAATATTCCATTAATCAATTTGTGATTTATTCAAAAATTTTAACGCCAGCCCCATCTTGCGAATTGTGCGCCGAGCTGTACTATTTATGACAGCGACCCAGACTTAATAGTCAGGTACTCACATAATACCACTGGACAATTTGTATCAAAAATGAATACGCGACAGGCCTAAAGGCCAAAACACAGTGCGAGCGATACAACAAATTCGCCGTAATTCTGTTGCTGTCAATGATTCGAGTGTTGCGTTTAAAACACAGCTGTCATGTCAATTGTCATGAGATTGAAATGGCAAAAAAGTCAAAGAAGAAATTGAGAAAATTGTTCAAATTGAGCATTTACTTAATTATTTGCTATTACCAGCTAATTTGAAGAATAACAAACAATTATTTTGCAAAAATATTCACAGCTTCACGAAATTACAAACAACTGCGAATTGTCAGACAGAAATATCAATTAAGTTGCCGCGACAATTTAGAGATTATCCCAAAACTTTTTGCGCGTAACTTGTCCCGTCGTCCTTTTTGTATTAAGTAATACGGGACAACCATATATTCGAATCATTGACAGCAACAGGATTACGGCGACTATGTTGTGTCGCTCTCACTGTGTTTTGGCCTTAATGCGTTTGAAGTAGAATACTGCGTACAGTATAATTTTCAAATTAGGTTCAAAAACATTAGCTTACTTTGCTTGCCATTAGATTTTTTCAACTTTGTGGCTACAATCAAATCCGAGCCTTAGCCAGGGTTAGTAGTTACTTTATTGAATTTAGCCGAATTCGCTAGAAAGGAGATTAAAAATGTCCTCGATTTAAATTGCATTTTTCTTTACTTTTTTCACAAATTTACTTTCTTGAATTGTTGATAAGCCTACCAAATTATAAAACTTTGAGAAATATAGTAACATGGGAAACATCTAAGGAAATTATCCCTGAGCAGCTATCACCCATATGAAAAATTCATATTGCCTTATTTTGAATTCCAAAATTTTCTTACACACAAAACCGAAGCAAAATACAAGAAGAAAAAAATTTTAAAATAATGGCGAAACCAAGCAGATACAATACCCTAAATGTATAATTCCCGTCGAACAAGCAAAATATCCTGTCATCCCCTGTGAATATTATATTTCTTTCACCCGTTATAATTAATTCTTCCTGAAGACCATAAAGTATGAAGAAATCTGTGTGGTGCAATGAATTTAGGATGCTGCCCTTCGGTGGAAAATATTTACGTATTTCCTATGAAATTCCTTCTAATTAGCACGATGTAATAAGAGTCTTATCGATACGTCACAAAAAGACTCCTCGAAGACAGTGTAGCTTGTTATCAGTAAAAGAGTTCCAATAATTAATCACTTCGTCGTGCAGTTCCGAAAGCTTCGTACTTGAGTAGCATGAATTGAGATGTTGCGATTGTGAGATCTAGTCTCGAACGTAAGGGAGGGTGCCGGTTTAGAAATAGATAGCTCAGCTTTAATTTCAAATATAAATTTTATTGAATTCTCTAACCTAATTATCACAATTCAATTAATTCAAAATTTAACTCAACAAAAACTTAATATCTATTAAAACTTTTAATACTATTAAAATTCAGTTAAAATTCAACAACAACAAAATAACAATTTAAAAATTCAAATAAAAATTCAATATTAAAAACAAAATCCAGCAATAATCATCCAGATTGAGTTTTCTCCCCAAAACGTTCTCTTTATTCCTGATATAAACGAGAATAGAATAATCTTTAATGTATTGGAATTAAACTTCCACAAATCAAATATACAGTAAAATTTTCTGAGGGCAAGAGCAAAATTAAACTTCGGCTGCAACGTGCTGAAGCGTGTAAGCAGAATTATACTTCTGTTACAGCGAGTCTTGAAACGTGTAGACAGAATTATACTCCTGCTACAACGTGCTGAGGCGTGTAAGCAGAATTACACTTCTGTTACAACGAATGTCAAAACGTATGCGCAGAACTATACTTCAATCGCAACGTCCTGGAGCGTGTAAGCAGAATTAAACTTCTGTCACACGATTGGGGATCAAGTGTCAGATTTTGGGAGTGTGGATTTTAATAGAATTAGACTTCTATACGTAGGATAGAATAAAGTTATACTTTTGCTCAGAGGACGGGTATTCAGATTAGACTCTGCCGGAGGATATTTTCAGATTAAATTCTGAAATTATAATATGCGGCAAAAATTGGATGCTGGATAGAAGTAGAATTATACTTCTACAATAATAGAATTAAACTTCTATATGAAGAAATAAACAGAATTATACTTTTGTTCAAAGGATAGGAAACAGATTAGACTCTGGTGGAGGATGTTTTCAGATTAGACTCTGAAAACCGAATGGGTGATTTTGCTGCGGCTTGCCGCCCTTTTATAGCTGCCGTGAACAGCTATGTCCCAGATCCATAATGTGTTGCCTTGGCAACGCTTGGTTCGTTTTGTTGACGTAATTCCGACGTTACAAAAACTGTAAATATGCTAAAGGTGTGTATGATTAGGTGAGTTGAGGATGTTTCTAGTTAATTTACATATTATTAATGTGTTTTTTATTTAATTTCAGCTCAAATAATATGTAGGGCGGCTGTAGGCAGGACTGGGATGACCTTTTTGTTCTACATTTGTTCAGGACGTTGAGGATTTTAGATAAGTTTTTTCACATAAAAATATGGTACATTTAAATGGAATTAATCTCGTCTTCAGCGAAAATTGTCTTATATTAATTATTAAGTAATGGAAGGGAATTTTTGTTCTATTAAAGTATCGCAGATATTTTGAAAAGAACTTGCCTTACACCCATTGATCAAACAATTTTCTTAAAGAAACTAGGTACTAAAACAGCTTGTTCTAGTTAGTTCAAATTAATCTCTGCCTTGGATTTCATAGTGTGTTATAATTCATCGAAGAAGATTTTATTGTAGGAATTCTAAGAACAGTTAGGAGAATCTATAGAAGACTGCATATATGTATGTATATCGAAGGAATACTTCCACTAAATAGAATTTATATCCTAGAGATAAGAGTCAAGGGCACTATAGAAGTTCATTTGCGTAATGGTATTTTTGAAACAATCTTCCGTCCTGTTCAAGGTATTTTTCAAAGAAAAATCTTTTAGAGCATGGGTCTCGCACTCTGGAAGCCTGACGTTTTTTAAATAAATATTTTGAATATGTAAGGAAGAGATGTTATAATTTCCTTGAATGTGTTTTCATCTTCTTTCTTAAATTCGGTAAACTGGAGTGGTAATTTCGAATATTCCCTTAAGCATATAGCTAAAGAAGTTTCGTGCATTTTTCAAATTTGGAATAACGATGTACGATTGGAATACATAAGTATTTAAAAATGTTGCAAAAATACACAATCTCGCTTTCTACTTCTGACATATTTAATACAATTATGTTAGGACAATCTACCTCCAAAAATGAAAATCGAAGTAAAAATATGTTGGAAACACTTTCAAAATGTTTCATAAAATTCACTTTTTTTAATTGTCCTGTTTTCTAACCTAGATGAAATCACACGCAGAGTAAACTTAGTTTGTAGTTGTCTATCTGTACTGTCATATCTCTAGTTATAAATCTGCATGATAGCGTTAACGAAATCTAGACAAATATTTTGACACGGTCTTCGAAAATTGGTAAACTCTGTCGTTGTCATTTGTTAAATGCTAAATATAAATTTTAGATGTTTTAGCTTATTTCATTAAGCAAGGGGTCAGGGTTAACGGAATACCTTATAATGCTTTACGGGTGGTTTTGATGTTTAAGGATTATGTGCTGATAACCATGGCTATCTTGACAGTAGGATCACTGATTTGTATACGAGCAGTAAACCTCCTGTGCGTAAGGGACAGGGATTTCAACTATTGCCGATATCCATGATACTCAGCTTATGTAATGTTAGGAACAGGCAGTTATAAAGGGAAGCGGATAAGACAATTCAGGTGACCGGAGTTGGACAAAAGGCTAACATTCAATCAATGAAAGAACACCACTCCTCTGTCCTGCAGATAATTCTGTACGCAGAATTCTAAATCGATGATGAATTTTTGGACTATGGTTAATGTTCCACCTGAATACTTATTTGAAAACCGTTACAGCTTATAATAACATTTACGAAATATATTGACTGGTGACTGACTTAAATAATCAATAATCTTTCTGACACATGAAACAACTTCTAACTAACCAAAGGGGGACTTCCGTTTCACACTATTCTCATGTACATATGTTTCGGAACAGCTTAGGAAAAATATATATGTATACGCAAAATGTCAAGCTGGTTTCCGAAAGTTATATATATTGTTCCAGTGGAAACATATTTTCAATTCAAGCACCATTGTGGACATCAAAAGTGCGATCGATGCTCAAATTCATTACATACTTATTTCAATAGTTACGTGCTTACTATTTCTAGTGTCCATATATGTCCACCACAAAATTATAACAGTCGTCATATACTATGACATAAATCTATTTCTTGGGCTTTATTGTTGCACAAATCATCACCTCCGCCGCGCGCACATTGCTTTGTGCATAAAAGCCCCACGGGAAATCTATTCCACGGGAGGGCTTGTGGAGGCATTGAATGGCGCACTTGATTGTTTCGACTTTCTTTAATGGAAAGGACAGTCGCAATTAATTTGTTGATTACTTCATACAGGACTGAAATATATCAAGAAGGTTTTGTAGGACTGTTGTAAACAAAAGCTATAGATTCAATGGACTGTTGTAGGTGAAAAGAAGATGGCTCGCTAAAATCATACCTTGCCGGCCGCTCAATATGCACGCATATTGTCTCCATGTACTTAAGTTCGTAGCTGTAGGAGAATGTATTTTGAACACTCGACACTGCTAATTGCATCTTATGTGTCCTCTTTTCTTCATGACTGGGCACAAGATCTAAACTCTGCGATTCTGATTTGTGTTATGATGGTAATACTTCTTGTGTACTTACCTGGATATGATGATGAGGAGTGGTACACATTCGTCTGATGCCCCTCTATCTATTAAGAAAAACGGCGTAGGTGCATACCTACACGATCCTTTTAAGTGATGAGGACTGCGATTATTAAGATCCTACTTAAACTCGCCCCTAAAGCAATAGATGCATGGATATACAGTTTTCTTTAATATGTCCCAAGTTTGATTTAATCGAAGTTTTTCATAGTGGATTGTATGCTGTTACCGTTAACCATGTTGACCGCGACCCACGGAAACTAAAGATTCAAGTATTTTTTTTTCTGTGGAGATTGTGTGGTACGCCATTATAAATAATAAAACTTAAAAACGTTGTCTCCCACACTTATTAGATAAAAATTATTTACCTCGAATGTAGACCGGTTTCAGCTTTTCGGCTATCTTCAGTACACTAAAAAATTTTGTATTGCTGATGTAGTCTAATGTAATGGTTTGCATAGCTAATGGGAGACATGTACATGAACAATCTAGAACAAAGGATTTTCAATTCAAAAAATCCTACGCTTGAAAATGTACAATTCTGGTATAGGTATGAGACAACTCAGTAATATTTTAAAGTTCTTGAATTCCTTCAACAGTAAAATCCAATTCACAATAGAAATTGAGGAAGATGAACACATTAATTTCTTAGACCTTACAATAATGAAAAAACAGGACAAACTCAAATTTAAGATTTATAGAAAAGATACACAAAAATTCTTTCACACATTTCAAATATAAATACTCAGCATTTGATAACTTGGTACACAGAGCAGTATTTATCCCAATGGATAAAAAAGATAGAGATGAAGAAATTAAAACAATTAAGAATATAGCAAGCAATAACGGGTTCAATGATGAGTTAATAGTTGGCATTTTAAAAAGAATAGCTAAGGCGCTAAAGAAACGTGATATACACGTAGGTTTTAAAACAGTAAAAAATCTTAATAGCCTATTGCCAAATGTTAAAGATACAACCGATAAATTAAATTGAAATGGGGTTTTTTGTTTAAATTGCGCAACATGCCAGGGGCAAACAGGACGATCTTTCAAAGAAAGAATAAATGAGCACTTCTCACTTCACTTCTCTAAGAAATAATAATTTCAAATCGAACTTTGCTAAGCACCTATTAGAAAATAAGCACATTCCTGACCAGAATTTCTGCATTTTTGTAACAAAGGTAGAAAGCTAAACTTGCTAGAATCACTCGTAAGATCTCGAGCTCTATTAAATTAAAATTCTGCATGCTTCAATGAGCAAACGGATCTTCATTACTCGGCGCTATGCAAACCATTACATTAGACTACATCAGCAATGCAAAAATTTTTAGTGTACTGAGGATAGCCGAAAAGCTGAAGCCGGTCTACATTCGAGGTAAATAATTTTTATCAAATAAGTGTGGGAGACAACGTTTTTAAGTTCTATTATTTATAAAGATTCAAGCTTAGCAGCTATTCTCTCGTCGAGGTACCTGCGAAACGAAAGCGAAGATCCTGCAAAAATTACAATGCAAACTTATCAAAGGAGTCCTACTGACCACTTAACCTTAGTTAATAAGATCCAGATTAATGTGTCTTGTTGTCTTACAATCAATTTAAAAAACTATACATCTGTCTCGTTAGGTCAGTGATAAGAGCAATCGCGCGGAAAGCGGGAGGTTCCGGCTTCAAAAGTTGTTTTTTTCTTATTTTGTATTTAATTATTTGATTTGGATCGTAGGAATCAAAATAATTTCAAAAAATTCTTCTATTCCATCTGACCGATTCCAAATATTCAAGTTCGAGTTCACCACTGGACAAGATCAAAAATAAAAAATTACAAATTTAGTTCTTCGCTTCCATCGTTACTGGTTAATGCCAGCTGGAAGCAAATGTGGACAAATAAGCTAGACAAATTAGTAAATAGAAGAGTTACAGATTTCTGTCTTATTAGCTCAGAAGAACCAGACGCGGCGGTTGTTTTTTGTAATTTGTAAGAATAAAACGTTTTTCTAAAAATGCTTCTATTCCATCTGACCGATTTTAAAAATTTCAAGTTAGAGTCCACAATTGGATAAGATCAAAGACAAAAAAAAAGCATTGATTCGGTTAAGTGCTCAGCTGTTACATATATACAACAATTCGACCGGTCGGTTGTAGAAATGATATAATTATTAACCTCTTGATTCAGCAGAGGAATTTATTGCTGTTCATGTTTGAGGTAAATTCCATATCTGAATTTTGGTTTTTATAAATATCTGACTCGTCAACTCCAGACTAATTTAATAGAAATTTTAGTTTAATAAGGTATTATCTTTCGGTTCATGGACGTAACTATATATACTGCACTTCACTAACATTGTAGTCCGAAAGACAATTGAATTCCAACAAAATTATCTTGTAACAACTTTATATTTTTCATTTCTAGAATGTAAATTGGTAGATTCTAACTTACAAAAGCTGAAGGAAAGTTCTAATTTGGTAGAGTGGTACAGTTTGGGGTCCTATCTAATCTTTAGCGTTGGTGACCTTGAGCAACCGCTACTCCCGCCGCCATATTGGAAAAATGATACCGAAAACCAGTTCTTCGAGAATACCTTCAATCCAGTACGCAGCTATGTATGTCAATAATAGGTATTACCAAAATTATAGAGCATGAATTTTCCTTCAACTTTTGTAGGAAATATTTTCAATCAAATGAATATTTGACGTGTTACGTAGGCCTCTTTTACTCATTTTAGTACAACAATTGCTGATGAGGTCCATGGAAATCTTTGGTAGTCGAGTCGGTCTTACTCGTGTTTCCGCACGCGTCTCCGTAGCAGCATGTGCAGATAACAGAACAATTCAAGTCTGTTTTTCTGCACCCGACCGCACCCCTTCTTTCACTTGCACGAAATAAATCTCAGAAGTACTTCAGGTGCCGGATATTTTGTTGTTTTCACTTGAGTAAGCATTAAGCACAATCTTATTTTTTCCCAACCTCATTTGTTTGTTTATTCGAACAGAGAAGTCTTTCTGACACTGTACTTTTGGTAGCTGGGTTAAATGGGTACCCGTCGTGGTTTTGACTCTGTTAAAACCATAATGACTTGCCATGTACTGTACGCAGTTTGTTACGCACTCCTTTCACTTGTTCAACGCCGACTCGCTCCTGGAGGATTGGGTGTGATTCGATCACTACGGAAACTGAACAACTGGACAAAGAGCTCACCACCTTTTCCTTTTTGTGGGCCACGTAATTTTATAACCAAATCTACGAAACTTGGAAGAACAATCGAAAGAATTTTCAATCTAAGATGCGACTTTCACAACTCCAAAATCATCACATGGTTAACCCATTCCAATATAATGTAAAAAACACAAATTTCTTTCTTCAATTATTTTGAATTTATTTTACCATTATTTTGTAATCCTCGCGGGCCAAAATACTTCAGTTTCGATACATAGCTTATAAAAAATGTATCAAACAAATATCATTCAAGTCCAATATACAGGGTGTCCCGAAAAAATTAAATTAAAAAATATAAAGATTTATAGTAACAGGAGCTTAAAAATCATTACAGGTCGTACTTTTTTCGAAAAAAAAAAGAAAGTTCGCGATGTGTTATCTCAAACGAATTTAACACTAAAATATTTGCCTTCTTACTCGCCTATGTTAAACCCTATCCAAAAATCGTTTTCTAAAATGAAGGCACATGCGTGTTCAGTGTTAGGTGACATGAGTAGAGAACATAATCTTGTCTCAGTGATCGAAGGTAGCCTGCAACAAATCACACCTAATGACTGTTACAACTATATACTGGATATGGTTTTGCTTATTCCAAAGGCAGTGGATGGTCAACCGTTGCACTGAAAAGCCAAAAGTATTGCAGATATAAATATATAAGATATGTATGCATATACACACCCAAAATGTGAAAAAAAAAATTGTATGAATTGCTTACTTAAAATGAAATAAAATATTTTAAATATAAATTTGTAAAGAGTTTAAATATAATTGCTAAAGGTTTAAATTTATTTGCTAAGCTCATTCGTTAACGGTTTAAATTTATTTGTTAAAGGTTTAAATTTATTTGTTAAGGGTTTAAAATCATTTGTTCAAGGTTTAAATTTATTTGTTAAGAGTTTAAAATTATTTGTTAATGATTTAAATTTATCTGCTTAAAGTTTAAATTCATTTGTTAATGGTTTAAATAAATGTGAGAATGCTATATTCATGTAATAAATATAAGAATTTGCTGATGTAATCTTTCCAACAGAGTTATTAATTACATCTACCAAATTTTCATGATTTAAAGGATCAGCTAACAAATTTCTTGCATTAAACTTGATTTCTGAAAATACTTCATCAATGGGGTTAAGTATTGGAGAATATGGTGGGAGAAAAAGTAGAGTATGCCTTGTCTGACCACCAAGATCACGCTCTTCCTGCGTCTTGTGGATACTTGCGTTGTCCATAATCAGACAAAATTCGCTCAGATTATCGTCTTCCAATTTCTGAAATAACTCCTTAAGAAAGTTGCAGAAATTACTTGAGTTTACTGTAGACTGCTGAATTACTTGTTTGGCTGATTTTGGATTATTATGTATTTTCAAAAATCAAGTTTAATGCAAGAAATTTGTTAGCTGAAAATTTGGTAGATGTAATTAATAACTTTGTTGGAACGATTACATCAGCAAATTCTTCTAATTATTACATGAATATGTATGTTAAGTTACCAGCTGCTACTGCAGGAGAACCGTTATAGACCATGTTATACCACATTTGTGAATTTTTTTGTTTTCATACATATGTTCATCTCGATATGTAATTATGAATTCTAATAAAAATTTTTGATTTCTTAATATGTTATTAATATTAGTATTTTTTTTTAATGTAATATATATGTAAAAGTACTTGATTTCCAAAAGGGTGAATTTCATTTGCAAAAGGGGGAATTTCATTTGCAAAATGGTGAATTTCATTTGCAATAAAGTGAATTTAATTTGCAAAAGGATGAATTCCAATTGCAAAAGGGCAAACTTGATGTGAAAAACCTGTGAATCATTTTGTATGCCGATACTGGCAAGCAAATAAAATATACAGGAATAAAATAATTTCAAGATTTTCTCGACAGGAACCTTTTATTAGTTTTTTTTTTTACATTCAAAACTCTGGTCATTTAATTATTTTTCTGTTCTTGTACAGAAATTATTACATTATTCGTTTTTATTTCCCTCCTTCGTAATTTTAACATTATATGTCGCTTCTGTCAAACCTCATTGCTCCAAACTGAGACCGCAACCGGAATCCAGTACTTCTCGAACTTTCGAAAAACAAAATTTTCCTTTCGGACAAGTTTTCGGTATACAAGAATGCTCTCGTTTTTCGAGACTTATTACCTTCCGTTCATATTGGGTTTAAGGTTTTATTTCGGAAATTTTTCAAAATTTTATTATAACAGCACATGAATAGGTCGGTCAGTTCAGTTCTGGATTTTAATGTATTTTGATTTTCTTTTTCGTTTTTTTTTTCTTGGGACCTGGGCCGAAAATTTACTACAAAACAAAAAAATCTTTATATAATCGACAACTATTAAGCCACTGATGATTGAGAGTTACGAGAGGTAATTGGTTACCATGATATGCCGTGAGTCTTATAGTAATAATTAATTTACCCTATACAAAAATATTTTTAATTAACCTCATAATAAGGCGAGGATGACAATCAGAAAATTTATCATATAACCCGTTTATAGTCGACTTTGTAATTAAGAAAAAGAAAAAGAATCAAATAGTTAAAAGAAAGGTTAAAGGAAGAACAAAAAAACACATAATATTTCCTCCCCATCTTCCGAGCGATTTCGGTGGTGTACTGAAATCTTTAAAACCAATAGTACAACTAAAATGGAATGCATGTAATGTCGGTCATCAGTACCATTACAGTACGGTTGCTCATTAGTACTTTTTTTTTTTTTTTTTGTGTGTATATACTTTGCAACGGCCCTGTATTAAGGTAACTATCTTTATATACTGATAAAGCTTTTCTATATTAAAATTGTAATTCCTTTAAAAAAAAACAGGTTATTTTAAGACTCGTTCTCAAGAGGAGCTCCGTTGTGTGTATGCTGATGTTAATGCCAACTAATTACATTTTCTACATAACTGTATCATTTACTGAATCCTTAATACTATACTTTGAAAAGACATGACTAATTAAATATACTTTCATTCGATTACATTTACATATCCTACGAGCTCATATAACCTTTGAACAAAAAAGCGAATGGAAAATGTAACTAAAAAGAGAAGAGAACAATGTACGCGTACGATTTTCCATATGTTCCGAAGTAAAGTTTAAAGTATCCAGCCTCAAGACCTTTAAATAAAAGGAAACGTATTTTAGTTCTGTTGGCAACACTAATCCCAAATGCCAATATCACAAACATTGTACGTCGGCCTGTCCATTTCGATGAATGCTAACCAATTTTTTTTTAACTATCCCGTAACCATATACAACTATTTCGACTTCATAACTTATGACGTTGAGATATCTACAAAATATAAACTTAAAATATCTACAGGAAATTCTCATCATCGATTTACATATATTTCAAATGCTTTGCGCTGAAATATGTTTAGCTTTCCATGGCTCCATGGAGACAAGGAGGGGAACTTAATCGCTAGTCGCTTCTTTAACGAAAGACCGAAGGTCTTTCGCGTTCCAAATACCTTTTGTTTTAACATCGGTTTCTTTCAATTCGTAGGTCCAAGGAGAAACTTTCAGTGACATCTTGAAGGGACCAATGTAATTTTAGGCTAGCTTTGAACTAAAATATTTGCTAGCATCTGAGAGCCTACGCCGATTATACACTTTATTTCCTATGTGTGAAGCCCTGTTCAACCGTTCCCTTACATCACCTCTAACTTGCTCAACACCCATGCTATGTACTATCCACAATCAGAATATCATTAGCTGATTTGAGGGTTTTCTTATCTACTATCATTTCTCGGCTGAAATGTACGAAGTAAGGAGTCAACTCGGTCGCTTCGTGAGCTGCAGAGATTTCTGAAACTTTTGCTTTTAAGTTGAGTTCCGTTGTCGCAAATTATGTAATTGGGTACACTAAAAAGCAAAATAACAAACATTACTAGTATCAGAACGCAGAGGAAAGAACAGAGAAAATTTGCTAAATTCGTCAACTACTGTTAGTATGTTCGAAAACCCCTGCTTTGGACGTGGCAATGGCCCTATAAAGGACACACTAATAATCTCCGAAGAATAACAAGCATGTTTGCAGTGAGCCATCAACCCAACTGGTTCTTTTAACTGCGGCTTAATGGCCTGACAAATCCTACAACCTCGAATGTACCTGATGACATCTGCAGTAATACTTTTCGGATAACCGATCTGAAGTTTCCGTATGCTTATATGACCGGACGTTGAAACGTCGTGGGCTTGTTTTAAGAGATCTTTACGACAATATTTTAAGGCCACTTCGTGCCAATAATCAGAGCCTAAAAATAGAGAGGGATATTTGACGGAGCGATTTTTCCAAAGAGTTCCGTTCTCAACTTTCCAATCTGGGTATTTGTCAGGGCGCTTTTGAATATTCTGCCGCACCTTGTTATAAAATTTACCTATTAAAACTGGACCTCCTATATTCACAGATTTAATTAGAGGCATCGTACGAGATAATCAGTCAGGAAGAACGTGATCTTTTCCGTTCCTATGCACTACATCAAAATAAAATTGCTACATTTTGAGAGCCCACTTTCCAAGTCTACCTGTTGGGTCCTTAAGGTTATTTAGCCAGACTAGAGAGGCACGATCTGTAACAACAGTAAATTTTGTACCCTCCAAGTATAGTCGAAGCTTGTCAACAGCCCAAAGAACCGCTAGGCATCCCCGATCCATCGTGGAGTAATTCCTCTCGCAACGATTTAAGGATCTACTCAGATACAGTATAACTTGTGTTTTCTCCATCTTGCTGCTGAGTGAGGAATGTTCCAATACCGCATCCGGAAGCGCCAATGTGTACGACAAAACATTGCTCGAAATCTGGGCAAGACAGAATAGGGGCAGTGACCAATTTTGCTTTTGTTTTTCGGAATACTATTTCGAAATCTTGATCCCATTGAAATTTTTTTCCTTTCCTTAAAAGTTGAGTTTTAGGCGCGATTAATGTCGAAAGTTTTAGCACAGACCTTCTGTACCAAAATACCATACCGATAAAGCTTCGTGCTTCCTTAATCGTCTTAGGATTCAGTATATGCAATATGCATTTAACTTTGTCTGTCCCGACGTGAAGCCCATTCTACCCCACCAAGTACCCCAGATACTTTAACTCTGACTGCCAAAACTAACTTTTTTCATAATTAATACCCGGACCTGCTTCATATAACCTTTCGAACATCTCAGTAGGTATCATCTCAAAACTCCGAGTTAAGATAACTATATCGTCTAGGTATACCAAGAGGTGGCTTTCCAAAGGTCCAGAAAAAACAAACTGGATGGATAAACCTCTGCTATGTGTCTGGTAAATTTGATAGCCCAAACGATAGTCTATAATATTGGTACAGTCCTCGGCCCAGTATGGTAAATGCGGTCTACTGCTTTGATTTTTCCGACATAAGCATTGCCAAAATGCCGATTTAATAGAGAAGGATTTTGCATCCCTAAGTTTATCTAGAGTTGTCGAAATATACGCAATCGGATATGCTTCTTCTTTGGTTACTTTGTTCACTTTACGAAAATCTATACAAAATTTGTAGGTACCAGCCATTTTCTTAACCATCACTATAGGAGACGACCTGGCACTATTCGAAGGCTCTACAACATCTAATCCAAGCATGTTATCCAACTCTTCGTTCTTCTGAATTGCAGGTGATACTGGATAATAACGCTGCTTAATGTGTGGGGAATTCGTTACGATAACGTATTATATTTCTGTACAGCAACCCAAACCCTTTCCCATTCTGTTTCTATTTTCTTTCAATAATTCCACCAGTCGATACCTTTGTTATACCCTAGATGAAATCATAGGGGTATACTAAGTTTGTCATTCCGTTTGTAACACCTCGAAATAATGATGGTAGAGCAAAATGGATTGGACACCCATTCATAATATTAAAAGTTAATTCGATTTTTGCATGTCCGTCCGTCCGTCTGTCCGTCCGTCCGTCCGTCCGTCTGTCCGTCCGTCCGTCCGTCCGTCCGTCTGTGCGCACGATAACTCGAGAACGCGTATACTTAAAGATCTGAAATTTCGTACACGGACTTTAAAAAAAAAAGTAAAATTAAGTTCGAAAATGAGAGAAATCGGGCAACTCCTTCGTGGGGTTGCCATATAAAAATTTCGTTTTCCGCTATATATTTGGACACTGCTTGAGAACGCATCGACGTAGAGAGCTGAAATTTCGTACATGATGTTTTTACTACATTAGCAAATAAAATGTCAAAAATGGACTAAATCGGGCAACTCCTTCTTGGTGTTGCCATATAAAAATTTCGGTTTTTTACGTATACTTTGAAAACGAGCAGTCCAAGACATTTTTATTGTACTAAGAACTTCTGCAGAATACGAAATCCTATAAAATTGGTTATTACCATTTTTTCTGTGCGAAAAACTGTTCTAGAAATATATGCGAAAAACAACTTCAAAATCAATACTTGAATAGATCGGTGACCATACGAAATTTAATACGGGCATTCATCTAGGGTATCATAAGAATTGGTCTTAGACCAATTCTAGCTTTTTTACTTGTTCATTAGTTAATTTTGTTTTGTGCAACCATAGTTTACTCTTCCTTAGGCTATGGCAACTCTTCGCTGTTAAATATTTCTAGGGTTTCTGAAAACAGACTAGATATGGAACCTTGCTTTGTGGCAAGCAATTTAGCTTCCCATGACATGTTTAAAGATTTCTTTTAAACGCTCATGAAATTACAAATGTCAACAATACAAAACCCACTAAAAAGTGTAATTCTATGTAATTAATATTCGTTCAATGAAAGGTATCAAACTCCAATCGAGTGGCTGCTATCAAATAAACTGGCCTCAGTAATACTCTTACAAGAAAATACTTTATTACAGATCGAAAGGAGCTACACCTATGTGTGTAAAGCATCTTCAGATTTTAATAATATTGATTCAAATCAAATTAAATTTTGCAATATTTTACTTTCCCCAAAATCATAATACTAAGAAATACGTTCTGCTAAATATTATCCTTTTCCATATTTAGGGAGAATTCATTACTGAGCAAACATTTTTCTGAAACGTTAATGGTGCGACATAAAGATGCCTCATATAGTATCACGTGCGCGACATTTGCAGAATCCCCACAGATATTTTTCCGCAATGTAATTATTTTACGAAATGAATGGAGTTGTTTATCCTGAAAATGGAATTTTTTAACAGCTCCTCCGTTCCCCAAAGATTCATGTAAAACCAAAAGGTGAGAGATCATTTGCAGTATACACATTAGGAAGTGAAGGTAACAAGGAATTCGTTATGTAAAAAATCCTATACGTATATGTAAAAGGGTTACAGATGCTGAAGTGAACTTATATTCCTCCAGCCACAAATGAGTACCTTTACGACAGGGGGCTTAAGCATATGAGACATATGCTTTTTATCAACGTAGCTGGAGTTGTATCAAGTCATTGGTGAGAGACGGTTCCTGCCGAAGAGCATGAATAATAATAAAAGCTGTCCGTAGTAAGGTTGCGTGAAAAATATTTAATAAGATCATGTGGCCTCGTTCGGAAAAATTATCGTTCGTTAGGGAACACGCAGAGACGATGACGTGATGCAGATATTAGTCACGATATACCAAGAATGTATTCCTTCATTCCTCGTTTTGCAACTAAATGCCAATATAAATATATTTAGGGAAGCAACGAATATTTGCTATATTAACTTCTCGGATAAGATGCAAATATTTTAGTTTCACATCACTTCCGGGAGATAAACAGAATCTCTTATAAGGTGCATGTGAGAGACTTGGGTTTCTAAAGGCAAGCAAAGTGCTATATCAGGGCCAAGCAGTTTATGTATATGTTGTTTTCACAAAATTAAAAGAGCTTTTACTTCCTTAGTCTGCTGAAAATTGAGTTTTCTGGGGTCCTTTTATGTGGCTGCCTCAACTAAAAAACTTACTGTACCATCGCTTCGAAGTTCTATAAAAGTTTATTTGATGAGCTCCAGCAGAAGTGCAATAAGGGGTGATTTCTTCTAATATTCCACGAATTTATACCGTGGGCTTTTCAATTATTTTGCGAAGAAATGCATTTCTCATTTTGAATGTGTAATGAAGTGTTTTTTTGTTATATAACAAAAGTGAGATGTTATCAAAACGGAGAACCACAAGCTATAGGTAAATTGAATGTTTGATTATTTATTGTTTAATTATAATTCGGTAATGAATCTCAGTATGGGAGAATATATAATATGATTCATAAAATTATATTCCACACAAACAAGCAAGCGCAACCGCTTCAATGCTGTTCTTAGGAAGAACTCTGGAAGGAATCTTAAGAAATTAAGGAAGAAGCTCTGCGATGATTATCCAAAAAGCTCATTAAAGTATTCGAAAAAAACACCTTCAAAAACTCCTCGACCATCATTAAGAGAGCTCCTAGAGCGCTTATTAAGAGCGACATTGAAGCGCTTTTGCTTCTGCTGAAAAGCCTATGTAAAAAGCAATGTGCTGGGATGGGGAAAACAGCATTCTTTTACCCAGTGGGTAGTAACTTTTATACATTTATATACATATATGCGATATGTTGTGTGGAGATAAGCTAATACAAAAAGCTCTCTCCATATGCGTCGTAATAACCCGACAAGATTGCGTAATGACGTAACACCAAGATGCAATAAAGCCAAGGTTTCCACGAAAATAAATTAATGTTACCTGTGTCAAGATGATCACAATGATATTAACATTTCATTGTACAGAGTTCAAAGTTTTTAAAGGAACTTCATGCGTACGCCTTGCTATATATGTGCAACCGCATTGGTGTGATCAAATCAGGTTAGAATTAACACTGGAATACCCGGTATGAACAAACCAACTTAGATGTCCATATGGAGTCACTTTGAATCCTATATCAGATGCATTATTTGCAATGATGTCTTATACAGTTTATTCTGAAATAAAATAATAATAATATATTATTATATGATATTTGTTAAAAAACAAGAACACTAAGGTAGTAAATTTTATGTGATGCCTCTTAGTTTGCACATTGTATTGTCGTTCAATTTTACCTAGGGGTTACACCTGCAAGTACAGCTTGCATGCAACTTGCACTGCCATCCTTCTTGCACGTGTAATCCAACTGCCATGCAACTTTCAGCGAACTTGCATGACCAAAAATCATGGAAGCTTGGAGATAGTCATTTGACATTTCATACAGTTTTCAAAATGGCGGAAATGAAACACTTGAGAGAAATTCATAAATTTATACCGGGAAAATGAGATTTTCTGGGATCATTTGCAATACGTCATTTACCAACCCCTTCATCTTCTTTTTTCTTGGGTTTTTACCATTGTGGTACTTCCTTTATTGCCATAATTTTCCAATGTACGCAAGAGTTTACGTCTCAATGCCATTTTTTAAATGAACTTGCATGCAAGCTGATAAGACATCAACCGAACTGCCTTACGCTGTCAAATTAAAAATCGTGTTGGACGGGAGGCATGTATGCAAGCTGTACTTGCAGGTGTAACCCCCGGGTTAGCTGCCCAAGTTCGATATATTGAATTTTTTTCAGGTAGTATATGTTCCCAATATCCAATGGTCAGATTCTAGATTACACACAGGAGTAGGTAGCACATTTTCAGTCCTCATATACGCGTCTGTAAGCTCCTCTGCTAACTTTTGCAGGAAAACTCTACGGGAAATTTTTTCAGAGGTCATTTCCTTATATGTATATGATCCAAGCATTTATTGCAGTCAAGAGTGCTCTGGAATGAATGAATAGGACGTTGCCTTGTACTTGTTGATTTATAATATTTACTCTGTACTTAGTATCATTATAGGATTCAACAATTTCTTCGTTGTATCGTTTTTATGTTTTCTTCGTATTTCGTATTATGCCTGATTATTATATACGAGTGAAGAGCGCCGAGAAGAACCACATTCTATTTTGTTTTGCCCTGATGGACAGCTAGTGTCATATCTTCACTTTTACCCACTTATCAGGAATACAGCTGCTCCTTCATAGATTGTTTTTGTGCAGGCACCTCCCTTCTGACTTTGTTCGTAGTTCCTAAAAGAGTGGCTCTATTTATTTTTAGCATAACGACGTAAAATAGTTAACGGTAGTTAGGTTCCTATCTTCATAGAGAAAGGTTGCCATAAGTTTTTTTACCACATGGTCTGATACACTCTAATCAGCTGTACGAGAATCCTCCTATGTTTGCTAGCCTTGTCTACTGCTAACCAATACATTTAACCGTACTTATCAGGCTCGCAGACTATAAATTGAGTAATGCTAGGAAATACTGCTCATCTACAAATGACGAATGCTTCCGGTTTATAGCATGCAATGCAGTTTTCAATAAAGCTTCTCCGCACTTTCGAAAATAGAAAAAATTTGTCTGGCTGCAAACATAGAGAGCGACTAAATTGTTTATCAGAACGAAGAAAGCGCAATATTTCGCAGAAACGATTCCTTGACAAACTGAGCATAGCTAGGTTGCTTGCACCTGTAACTCTTCGTGCATGCACTACTCCAAATAACGCTTCAAACCCTTCATCACTAAATGTAAAATCTTCTCTGTCGGCCCGCCTCCTTGCTTCAGTGGTAGTACAATTTTCTATATGATGTAGTAGGTATACATAAAATAATTTTGCAAATAATTTCATCTACTACGTAATCATTTACAAAAATAACCAGGAGTCAATACGACTCCTTTGAGCTTTAAAGTTAAATCAGGAAAATTTCGGGTTATAATTCTACGACGACTAATTTCATTATTTTTATTCAATTAACCTTTGAAAATGAATAAAAATCAGAAGAGTGATTTTCGGAAAACCTATTTAAAGAAAAGTAATATTAAAAAAAATACATTCGCGCGGAGTCAAAATGATTTCATCGGGCATTCTAGTGTTGTTTAGTCAACAGACAAAAACAAGTAAAAGCTTTAAATACTATTAGAATTTTAGTCATTGTAGCTATAGTTAGTTACGTAGTTTTGTATTAATCTTGTATATAATCCTTTGTATTAGTCTTGAATTAATCTTTATATAATAGTTTTTAATTCATTGTTACATATTTGAAATTCAACGAGAGTAATATAACATAATACAACAAGTCTCTGCTCCTGCAACTATAAAAACATAATTACGTATGTATGTGTGCATAGTTGATGTTGGGTTCTAACATATTGAAAGCCTACTTGTCTTAGAACTCTGCGATAAAGGGCGTTTGACTCAATTAATACAAATACAAGAGACTAATTGTTATAATAGTAATGTTCTTATCAGAGTGCTAATATAATACTTATATATTAGTAAACCAAACGTATCTGAGATATCGTAGAACTTACTACATACATTTGCAAAACATATTCAACAGCTCTTGTAACTCTTGTAAATTAATTAAATAACCGAAGTCAGCGCCACTGCACGATATTGTTGCATTTTCATGGGTACGTCAGAGCATTATCAAGATTAGAAATAGGCAGAAAAAAAATACATTGAACTCATACATCAATCATGTCGTTTTATCGTCATCGATCAGTTTTAAGACAGAGAGTTTATCTCGGCCAGAGCAGAGGCTGGTTGTCGGTACCTAGTACAATGAATTTTATTATGAGGCAGTTTGAACTTGAACGAGGTGAGGTTATTGGAAACCGGTGTGATAAGCACTTCTTGCAATCCTGTAATTAGTTTTAGTCTCGGTAGGTAATTCGGACATTATATTAAATTGTCCTCTTTGATACTTCTGCGAGGTCCAGTTCTGGATCATCACTCTTGTTTATGTATTTTTATAAAATCACTTTGGGTAATTAATACTAGAACGCCCGATCAGTTATATAATAACTTTATTATTACTTACGAGGTGGTTACAGCTCGGAGTCTCGATCGCAAGAGCGTCATCTCCTGTGATTACGTGCTTACAATCGTATCAACTTATAATTCACAATAGTCTAAGTATAAGTCTATTAGACAGAGGCGTCGTGTTTAATAATGTTTTCTAATTTATATAATTCATTTATACAACATCTCCCTCTTTTAAACTTTAAAAGTCTCTATGTTGCTTATACAATAATATAAATACAGAGTAATGAGTTAATTAGTCACTTACATACTATACTGTATTTTTTTTTAAATTATTGACTTAGTTTACGAAACTAATAGATTCATATATGCTTTCTATTTATGTTACAATAACATAAAGTCCTATAATTCATTTTCTTCAATGACCTGAAGGGTTATAATTCATTCTTATTTCTTACATTATAAAATTCAATTTAGATAAATTCAATAAATTCAATTTAGATAAATTCAATAATAGTGAAAAATCAATATCATTCATTGTTCATTTTGCTTCAACCGATAACGTGTGTTATAGGTTTTCTTGTTGTTCTCTTGGCCAATTTCGTGTTTTTCTTCAGAATGAGGATACCTTTTTCGTAGATGCACTTGATTTCGCCTATAGATACGCCCATATTCTAATTGTACATGAAACGATCTTGGACAGCCTTGATTACTTAAAATTTTCCCAGGATGCCACTGCCTATCTGATTTCTGAACCCGTATTTCGTCCCCTACTCTTAATTCTTTCCTTTCTTTTGAAGTTCTATTGTAAAAATGTCTAACTTTTTCTTTCTGTTCTAATATTTTATTCCTGGCACCTTCCACTATTCTTGGCTTCAGTAAGTTATCATGTATAGGTATCTTAGTTCTAGTTCGTCTACTGAATAATAACTGTGTGGGGGAGCAATTTATATCACTCAAAGGAGTATTTCGATATTCGAGTAAAGCTGAGTAAAAATCTCCTTTATCCCGAGCAGATTTTCGAAGAAGGTTCTTACTAATTCCAACAAATTTTTCAGCTAGCCCATTTGATTTTGGGTAGTAAGGACTACTGAATAAAAAGGTTGCTCCAATGTCTTTTGCGAACTCTAAACATGTAAAACAGTTGAATGGGGAGTTGTCTGCAACTATTTCCTTTGGATAACCATGAGTTGAAAATACTACTTTTAAATTTTTTACTATTTCATTTGCAGACTTGCTTTTTAGGGGTAAAATTTTCAACCAACGAGAATAATAGTCAACAAGGACGAGGTAAGGATAGTTAGAAAATTCAAATATATCAAGTCCAATTTTCATAAATGGAAGGTCCGGAATTTCGGCTGATTAATGGTTCTTTAGTCATTGAACTTTTGTATTGTTGACAAGTTGTACACCTTGCGATCATGTCTTCTATATCTGTATTTAGAGTTCTCCAATAGATCAAGTTTTTTGCTCTTTTTTTTTTGTTTTCGTAATCCCCAGGTGTCCTTCATGTAAAATTTTTAAATATTCTTTATGTAAACTTTTTGGAACTACTAATCGATCTTGAAAAAATATAATATTCCCTTCAACATACAACTCATTTTTTATTTTAAAATATTGTCTTAACTCCTCCTCTACTTTAGATTTTTCATTTGGCCAGCCATCACGAATTACTGCTATTAATTTACATAAGATTGGATCTTTGAACGTTTCTTTTTGTAATTCTTTTTTCCGAACATCACTTATATTTATTGAATGTATTATTTCATTAAAATCTTCGTCTTCCACATTAGCTTCATCTTCGATAAAGGACCGTGATAACAGATCTGCTATGTGTAAGAATTTCCCGGGTACGTATATGATATCCAATTTATACCTGAGTAATTTTAGTTTCATACGTTGTAGCCGGGTTGAATATATCTGATGTAGATCTTTTTTACAAATGGAAATCAATGGCTTATGATCAGTGTGTACTGTCACTGATCTGCCGTATATATAAAAGTGAAATTTGTTGCATGCAAACGTTATAGCTAGCAATTCTTTTTCTATTTGGGCATAGGATTGCTCTGTTTGAGAAAGACTTCTTGATGCAAAACAAATGGGTGCACCATTCTGTAATAAGCAACAACCTAAACCATCTTTAGATGCATCACACTGCAAAACGATCGGTTTGTCTTCGTCGAATATTTGTAAAGTAGGAGCATCCGCTATTAGTGTTTTAATTTTATTTAGAGTGTTAGTATGGTTGTCTAACCAAGAAAAAACAGTATCTTTTTTAAGTAACTCTCTCAAACTTCTTGAAGTTTCTGCTAGGTTAGAGATGAAGCTTCTAAGATAGTTTATCATGCCCAATATGCGTTGTAGTTCTCTTTTATCCCGGGGGTTTTTAATATTAAGAATGGCTTTTATTCGATTTGCATCTGGACGAACTCCCTCTTTTGAAAATACATGACCTAAATACCTTACACTATGTTGCTTAAATTGGAACTTGTCTTGATTGAATTTTACATTGAGCTCACGGGCTCGATTGAATACATGTTTTAAGTTGATATTATGTTCGGCCTCGGTTCTACCAAAGACAATCAGGTCATCAATGTACACAAAAGTGCCTGGTATATCACAGAAATACTTGGATGTATATTTCTGAAATATTTCCGGCGCAACATTTAAACCAAATGGTAACCTTCGAAATTTATAGTACCCCAATGGTGAGCTAAAGGTACATAAATCACTTGAGCTTTTGTCAAGCTCAACTTGCCAAAATCCATTTTTCAGATCAAGAACTGAAAAGTAATCCATTCCACACAATTTGGCTTTCAGCTCTTCTAAAGTTGGAATTAAATAATGCTCCTGAATAAGGTGTTTATTGAGCTCCCTTGGGTCCAGGCAGACCCGTATTGATTTATCGGCTTTTTCCACCAGCACCAAATTGCTAACCCAACCTACTGGACTATAAACTTTCTCAATTATCTTTAATTTTTCTAAATGTGATAAAGTATTTTTAACACCCTCTATTATCAAACTAGGAATACGCCGTGGAGGTTTAATGACAGGTACTACATCTTTACGCACTTTGATTCTGCACTGATTTGGAAATTTCCCGATACCTTCGAATAAATCCCTATTTTTATTTAATAAATCTGTCTTTTCTAATTCAATAGTGTCTACTTTCATTATTAGTCCGAACGCGACACATGCTTTGACTCCTAATATTGGTGAAGAATTAGTATCAACTATTAGAAATTCCTGAGTAATCTCAATGTCTCTAAACCTACACAACAACGTAGTCTTTCCAACTGGGAAAATTTTGTGGCCTCCATATGCCTCAAGAGTAATATTGACCCGTTCCATAACACATTTCGGATTAATTTTATTAAATATCTTTTTGGGCAACACATTAACTTCCGATCCCGTATCAAGCTTGAATGGTATTAACACATTTTCCACAAAAATTTTTTCTGTCCAACAAGTAGTGTTTGAACTTAATATATCATAAACGAAAAAGCTACTCTCACCTGAATCGTTAATCTTTAAATTATTTAATTCTTCCACATTGGCATCTGTTTTAATTTCGGTGACTTTTCTAAATTTGCAGGCTATAGCAAAGTGGTTAGGCCTTCTGCATTTCTTACATACTTTTCCCCATGCTGGACACTTGTTATTATTATCATGAACAGTAAAACATCGCTCACAATGCTTTGTTATTGATTTTTCACTCTTACTGTCTTGCCTAAAATTAGAGAAACGATTATTAGTAGATGTATTTCTCTGAAAATTTTGTTTACAATATTCTTTTTTCGGCTGCGAATAGCTATGCCCATATCTATTATGTTTTTTAATTAAATTAGAACAACTAAAACTTCCCTGATTTGTCGCAGCCCTTTTTTCTCCTTGAACGTCTTGCAGCCTGGATTTGTCCAACTCAAACAGACGGCATATTTTAATAGTTTCAGTCAATGTAATGTTCCCCACTGTTAACAGCTTCTCCTGGCATTGTCTTGATCGGATTCCAAAAATAATTCGATCTCTGATGGCCTTTTCTTCTTCAGTATTTACAAATTCACAGCTGGCAGCTAACTGTTTTACGTCAGTCAAAAAATGATCGAAATTTTCCTCTTCTCTTTGGACTCTACTATACAATTTGAAGCGCTGGTACACCTCATCTTTTTTCGGATTGCAGTAGGCTTCGAATTCTTTTAATATTTCTGCAAGTGTGACATTTTTTTTCTTGCTTACTTCTAGCGTGTTATAAACCTCGATTGCGTCGTCTCCAATTACATTAAGCAATATTGCGATTTGCACCTCTTCACTTTTTGTGCCACTCTCCGATGCTTTGAAATAAATTTCAAATCGTTGTTTAAACTTTTTAAAGTTTTCAGACAAGTTGCCTTCCATAACCAAATGATCTGGAGTTTTAAATTCCATTTTCCTCTTTTTTAATCTTTGTGCGGCACAATGAAAAGACGAATCTACAAATTCTGTTAGATACACACCAGAATCTGAGATTGTTATATCGATATTTTCACCTTCTATCTCAGTACAAAATTCTTCGTCTGAGGAAATTATCACGCGTGGAGGCGGCCCTGAGTCTTTGGGTGCGAGCTGTTCTTTGTTTTTTCTCGTTATTCTCGGCATTTACCTTGATTAATTAATTAATTTTTCCTTTTCTTTTACTAATTACCCCGACTGCGCCATGTTTCGTTTATGTATTTTTATAAAATCACTTTGGGTAATTAATACTAGAACGCCCGATCAGTTATATAATAACTTTATTATTACTTACGAGGTGGTTACAGCTCGGAGTCTCGATCGCAAGAGCGTCATCTCCTGTGATTACGTGCTTACAATCGTATCAACTTATAATTCACAATAGTCTAAGCATAAGTCTATTAGACAGAGGCGTCGTGTTTAATAATGTTTTCTAATTTATATAATTCATTTATACAACAATGTTCATGGTTGGGCCAGTAGTTCAACCTGATCTCTTCTCGATAGTGACAAGATTCAGGACGTATCGCTTTGTTTTCACCGCCGATATCAGTAAAATGTATAGGCAAATTTTGATTGATCCGGTCGATCGCAAATATCAACTCATAGTGTGGCGAAACGACTCGTCGAAAATGCTCGAAACGTATCAATTGAATACGGTTACCTATGGCACATCGTCTGCTCCATATTTGGCCAGAAGCTGCTTGAATAAATTAGCAAAGGATGAACAGAAATCCTACACCCAAGCGTGCAAGGTCATTCAAAATTCATTTTATGTAGATGATTGCATGACTGGCTCTGATTCCTTAACTCAAGCAAGGAAAATTCAAGCAGATCTCATTACTGTTCTAAAAAAGGGTCACTTTGAGTTACGTATGTTTTGTGCGAACCATCCCTCATTACTACAGGGCATACCTGAAACCGATCGGGAGCAATTCCTTCAAATTTATGATGACAATGTTGTTAAAACCCTTGGACTAATATGGCAACCTGAAGAAGACATGTTTCAGTTTAATGTAGCACCCTCAAACATGAACGCCGCTAATATAGCCAAGCGTGTTATCTTGTCAAATCTTGCTCGTATTTTCGATCCCTTAGGATTTGTTGGGCCAGTCATCGTTCTAGGCAAGATATTCCTGCAACAATTATGGAAGCTAAAATTGTCCTGGGATGAAATTCTTCCATTAGAATATAGTACAAAGCGGCACTCCTATAGAGTACAGTTAAATGATCTCAACTTATTTAAAATCCCGCGATATTTCACACCTGGAAATCAAGCCAGTAATCTCCAACTGCATGGATTTGCAGATAGCAGCGAGGCAGCATATGGAGCATGCTGCTAAGTTCGTTCTAGTGATTCCTTCGGACAAATCACTGTTCGGCTGATTTGTTCCAAATCACGAGTTGCCCCCATGAAAAACACTATGTTACCACGTCTAGAGTTATGTGGGGCTCTATTGCTAGCGGAACTAGTAGATCGATTATTAAAAGATCTGCAAGTCCATATTTATTAATTATTTTACTACACGGACTCATCGATAGTACTATCTTGGCTTAACTCTCCATCGTATACTTGGAGCACATTTATCGCTAACCGTGTTGCAAGGATCCAAGATTTAACAAAAATTGATCAATGGAATCACATATCAACAACCCAAAATCCCGCTGATTTACTCTCTAGAGGAGTTTTTGCTAAAGGTTTATATAACTCTTCTCTATGGTTTAATGGTCCAGAGTTCTTACTACTACAAGAAAGAGATTGGCCTGATAGCTCACCCATTTTAAGTGAAAGTATCCCTGAAAAAAGGACACAAAGTCTCTGTCTCTTATCATCTCACTCTTCAGAAGACCTTATAGAATCTGTTAGACACAGCAATTCCTTCCTCAAATTGCAAAGAATCTTTGCTTATTGTTTTCGGTTTCTTAACAACTTGCGCTTATTGAAATCTTCACGAGTGTGTCGTCAACTAACCTCCCATAAATTTCAAGATGGCTTGAACGGAATAATAAAAAATGTACAACGAATTTCCTGGCAGAATTCAAGGCCCTGAGGAAACAGGAAGAAGTAGACAAATCTAGCAAGCTACGAAGCTTATCTCCATTCTGTGATACCACTGGTATTATAAGAGTTGGAGGAAGACTTAAAAATGCTAACATTCCATATAATGCGAAACATCAAATAGTCTTGCTAAGGGCCATTGTGTCACAAAAATGTTAATGTCCTACCTTCATGTTAAACATTTACATGCTGCTCCTCAAAGTTTATTAAATATTTGCAGACAAACATACTGGCCGATAGATGGAAAGAATATAGCGCGATACACTGTTCATCACTATATCAGATGCTTTCGGAGCAAACCAAGAAGTATACATCAACTTATGGGGACTTACCGGGAGAGCGGGTCCAACCAGAACGGGCCTTCTTAACAATCGAAATTGACTTCTGTGGTCCATTCTCCTCATTTCGGAGGCCTTTGGGAGGCTGCAGTCAAAGCTGCCAAGTATCATCTAGTACGAGTTCTTGCAAATGCATCCCTTACATATGAGGAGTTGAACACCGTCATCATTCAAGCAGAAGCAGTACTCAACTCCCGTCCATTGACGCCACTATCGTCAGACCCCAATGACTTGGAGCCGCTTACACCGGGCCATTTCCTAATTGGAACACCTTTAACTGCATTTCCAGAGCCAGACATAACAGGTGAAAACGTGGGAATGCTATCTAGATTTCGAAGGGTGCAACAACTCTAGCAATTATTTTGGCAGCGTTGGACAACTACAGCAAAGACTAAAATGGACTACGAATAAACCACAAATTAAAGTTGATGCTCTAGTATTGCTGAAGGAAGAGAACTTACCACCGCTAAAATGGATGCTAGGCAGAGTTACAAACTTATTCTCTGGCAAAGATGGAGTATCCAGAGTAGCAGAAGTGAAAACACAATTTGGTCTCTATCGACGCGCAGTAGTAAAGCTGTGTCCATTACCAATCGAAGCTGCTCATTAAAAATATGCGATATTTTCAAGGCGGCGGGCATGTTTAGTCAACAGACAAAAACAAGTAAAAGCTTTAAATACTATTAGAATTTTAGTCATTGTAGCTATAGTTAGTTACGTAGTTTTGCATTAATCTTGTATATAATCCTTTGTATTAGTCTTGAATTAATCTTTATATAATAGTTTTTAATTCATTGTTACATATTTGAAATTCAACGAGAGTAATATAACATAATACAACAAGTTTCTGCTCCTGCAACTATAAAAACATAATTACGTATGTATGTGTGCATAGTTGATGTTGGGTTCTAACATATTGAAAGCCTACTTGTCTTAGAACTCTGCGATAAAGGGCGTTTGACTCAATTAATACAAATACAAGAGACTAATTGTTATAATAGTAATGTTCTTATCAGAGTGCTAATATAATACTTATATATTAGTAAACCAAACGTATCTGAGATATCGTAGAACTTACTACATACATTTGCAAAACATATTCAACAGCTCTTGTAACTCTTGTAAATTAATTAAATAACCGAAGTCAGCGCCACTGCACGATATTGTTGCATTTTCATGGGTACGTCAGAGCATTATCAAGATTAGAAATAGGCAGAAAAAAAATACATTGAACTCATACATCAATCATGTCGTTTTATCGTCATCGATCAGTTTTAAGACAGAGAGTTTATCTCGGCCAGAGCAGAGGCTGGTTGTCGGTACCTAGTACAATGAATTTTATTATGAGGCAGTTTGAACTTGAACGAGGTGAGGTTATTGGAAACCGGTGTGATAAGCACTTCTTGCAATCCTGTAATTAGTTTTAGTCTCGGTAGTTAATTCGGACATTATATTAAATTGTCCTCTTTGATACTTCTGCGAGGTCCAGTTCTGGATCATCACTCTTGTTTATGTATTTTTAGAACGCCCGATCAGTTATATAATAACTTTATTATTACTTACGAGGTGGTTACAGCTCGGAGTCTCGATCGCAAGAGCGTCATCTCCTGTGATTACGTGCTTACAATCGTATCAACTTATAATTCACAATAGTCTAAGTATAAGTCTATTAGACAGAGGCGTCGTGTTTAATAATGTTTTCTAATTTATATAATTCATTTATACAACATCTCCCTCTTTTAAACTTTAAAAGTCTCTATGTTGCTTATACAATAATATAAATACAGAGTAATGAGTTAATTAGTCACTTACATACTATACTGTATTTTTTTTTAAATTATTGACTTAGTTTACGAAACTAATAGATTCATATATGCTTTCTATTTATGTTACAATAACATAAAGTCCTATAATTCATTTTCTTCAATGACCTGAAGGGTTATAATTCATTCTTATTTCTTACATTATAAAATTCAATTTAGATAAATTCAATAAATTCAATTTAGATAAATTCAATAATAGTGAAAAATCAATATCATTCATTGTTCATTTTGCTTCAACCGATAACGTGTGTTATAGGTTTTCTTGTTGTTCTCTTGGCCAATTTCGTGTTTTTCTTCAGAATGAGGATACCTTTTTCGTAGATGCACTTGATTTCGCCTATAGATACGCCCATATTCTAATTGTACATGAAACGATCTTGGACAGCCTTGATTACTTAAAATTTTCCCAGGATGCCACTGCCTATCTGATTTCTGAACCCATATTTCGTCCCCTACTCTTAATTCTTTCCTTTCTTTTGAAGTTCTATTGTAAAAATGTCTAACTTTTTCTTTCTGTTCTAATATTTTATTCCTGGCACCTTCCACTATTCTTGGCTTCAGTAAGTTATCATGTATAGGTATCTTAGTTCTAGTTCGTCTACTGAATAATAACTGTGTGGGGGAGCAATTTATATCACTCAAAGGAGTATTTCGATATTCGAGTAAAGCTGAGTAAAAATCTCCTTTATCCCGAGCAGATTTTCGAAGAAGGTTCTTACTAATTCCAACAAATTTTTCAGCTAGCCCATTTGATTTTGGGTAGTAAGGACTACTGAATAAAAAGGTTGCTCCAATGTCTTTTGCGAACTCTAAACATGTAAAACAGTTGAATGGGGAGTTGTCTGCAACTATTTCCTTTGGATAACCATGAGTTGAAAATACTACTTTTAAATTTTTTACTATTTCATTTGCAGACTTGCTTTTTAGGGGTAAAATTTTCAACCAACGAGAATAATAGTCAACAAGGACGAGGTAAGGATAGTTAGAAAATTCAAATATATCAAGTCCAATTTTCATAAATGGAAGGTCCGGAATTTCGGCTGATTAATGGTTCTTTAGTCATTGAACTTTTGTATTGTTGACAAGTTGTACACCTTGCGATCATGTCTTCTATATCTGTATTTAGAGTTCTCCAATAGATCAAGTTTTTTGCTCTTTTTTTTGTTTTCGTAATCCCCAGGTGTCCTTCATGTAAAATTTTTAAATATTCTTTATGTAAACTTTTTGGAACTACTAATCGATCTTGAAAAAATATAATATTCCCTTCAACATACAACTCATTTTTTATTTTAAAATATTGTCTTAACTCCTCCTCTACTTTAGATTTTTCATTTGGCCAGCCATCACGAATTACTGCTATTAATTTACATAAGATTGGATCTTTGAACGTTTCTTTTTGTAATTCTTTTTTCCGAACATCACTTATATTTATTGAATGTATTATTTCATTAAAATCTTCGTCTTCCACATTAGCTTCATCTTCGATAAAGGACCGTGATAACAGATCTGCTATTGTAAGAATTTCCCGGGTACGTATATGATATCCAATTTATACCTGAGTAATTTTAGTTTCATACGTTGTAGCCGGGTTGAATATATCTGATGTAGATCTTTTTTACAAATGGAAATCAATGGCTTATGATCAGTGTGTACTGTCACTGATCTGCCGTATATATAAAAGTGAAATTTGTTGCATGCAAACGTTATAGCTAGCAATTCTTTTTCTATTTGGGCATAGGATTGCTCTGTTTGAGAAAGACTTCTTGATGCAAAACAAATGGGTGCACCATTCTGTAATAAGCAACAACCTAAACCATCTTTAGATGCATCACACTGCAAAACGATCGGTTTGTTTTCGTCGAATATTTGTAAAGTAGGAGCATCCGCTATTAGTGTTTTAATTTTATTTAGAGTGTTAGTATGGTTGTCTAACCAAGAAAAAACAGTATCTTTTTTAAGTAACTCTCTCAAACTTCTTGAAGTTTCTGCTAGGTTAGAGATGAAGCTTCTAAGATAGTTTATCATGCCCAATATGCGTTGTAGTTCTCTTTTATCCCGGGGGTTTTTAATATTAAGAATGGCTTTTATTCGATTTGCATCTGGACGAACTCCCTCTTTTGAAAATACATGACCTAAATACCTTACACTATGTTGCTTAAATTGGAACTTGTCTTGATTGAATTTTACATTGAGCTCACGGGCTCGATTGAATACATGTTTTAAGTTGATATTATGTTCGGCCTCGGTTCTACCAAAGACAATCAGGTCATCAATGTACACAAAAGTGCCTGGTATATCACAGAAATACTTGGATGTATATTTCTGAAATATTTCCGGCGCAACATTTAAACCAAATGGTAACCTTCGAAATTTATAGTACCCCAATGGTGAGCTAAAGGTACATAAATCACTTGAGCTTTTGTCAAGCTCAACTTGCCAAAATCCATTTTTCAGATCAAGAACTGAAAAGTAATCCATTCCACACAATTTGGCTTTCAGCTCTTCTAAAGTTGGAATTAAATAATGCTCCTGAATAAGGTGTTTATTGAGCTCCCTTGGGTCCAGGCAGACCCGTATTGATTTATCGGCTTTTTCCACCAGCACCAAATTGCTAACCCAACCTACTGGACTATAAACTTTCTCAATTATCTTTAATTTTTCTAAATGTGATAAAGTATTTTTAACACCCTCTATTATCAAACTAGGAATACGCCGTGGAGGTTTAATGACAGGTACTACATCTTTACGCACTTTGATTCTGCACTGATTTGGAAATTTCCCGATACCTTCGAATAAATCCCTATTTTTATTTAATAAATCTGTCTTTTCTAATTCAATAGTGTCTACTTTCATTATTAGTCCGAACGCGACACATGCTTTGACTCCTAATATTGGTGAAGAATTAGTATCAACTATTAGAAATTCCTGAGTAATCTCAATGTCTCTAAACCTACACAACAACGTAGTCTTTCCAACTGGGAAAATTTTTTGGCCTCCATATGCCTCAAGAGTAATATTGACCCGTTCCATAACACATTTCGGATTAATTTTATTAAATATCTTTTTGGGCAACACATTAACTTCCGATCCCGTATCAAGCTTGAATGGTATTAACACATTTTCCACAAAAATTTTTTCTGTCCAACAAGTAGTGTTTGAACTTAATATATCATAAACGAAAAAGCTACTCTCACCTGAATCGTTAATCTTTAAATTATTTAATTCTTCCACATTGGCATCTGTTTTAATTTCGGTGACTTTTCTAAATTTGCAGGCTATAGCAAAGTGGTTAGGCCTTCTGCATTTCTTACATACTTTTCCCCATGCTGGACACTTGTTATTATTATCATGAACAGTAAAACATCGCTCACAATGCTTTGTTATTGATTTTTCACTCTTACTGTCTTGCCTAAAATTAGAGAAACGATTATTAGTAGATGTATTTCTCTGAAAATTTTGTTTACAATATTCTTTTTTCGGCTGCGAATAGCTATGCCCATATCTATTATGTTTTTTAATTAAATTAGAACAACTAAAACTTCCCTGATTTGTCGCAGCCCTTTTTTCTCCTTGAACGTCTTGCAGCCTGGATTTGTCCAACTCAAACAGACGGCATATTTTAATAGTTTCAGTCAATGTAATGTTCCCCACTGTTAACAGCTTCTCCTGGCATTGTCTTGATCGGATTCCAAAAATAATTCGATCTCTGATGGCCTTTTCTTCTTCAGTATTTACAAATTCACAGCTGGCAGCTAACTGTTTTACGTCAGTCAAAAAATGATCGAAATTTTCCTCTTCTCTTTGGACTCTACTATACAATTTGAAGCGCTGGTACACCTCATCTTTTTTCGGATTGCAGTAGGCTTCGAATTCTTTTAATATTTCTGCAAGTGTGACATTTTTTTTCTTGCTTACTTCTAGCGTGTTATAAACCTCGATTGCGTCGTCTCCAATTACATTAAGCAATATTGCGATTTGCACCTCTTCACTTTTTGTGCCACTCTCCGATGCTTTGAAATAAATTTCAAATCGTTGTTTAAACTTTTTAAAGTTTTCAGACAAGTTGCCTTCCATAACCAAATGATGTGGAGTTTTAAATTCCATTTTCCTCTTTTTTAATCTTTGTGCCGCACAATGAAAAGACGAATCTACAAATTCTGTTAGATACACACCAGAATCTGAGATTGTTATATCGATATTTTCACCTTCTATCTCAGTACAAAATTCTTCGTCTGAGGAAATTATCACGCGTGGAGGCGGCCCTGAGTCTTTGGGTGCGAGCTGTTCTTTGTTTTTTCTCGTTATTCTCGGCATTTACCTTGATTAATTAATTAATTTTTCCTTTTCTTTTACTAATTACCCCGACTGCGCCATGTTTCGTTTATGTATTTTTATAAAATCACTTTGGGTAATTAATACTAGAACGCCCGATCAGTTATATAATAACTTTATTATTACTTACGAGGTGGTTACAGCTCGGAGTCTCGATCGCAAGAGCGTCATCTCCTGTGATTACGTGCTTACAATCGTATCAACTTATAATTCACAATAGTCTAAGTATAAGTCTATTAGACAGAGGCGTCGTGTTTAATAATGTTTTCTAATTTATATAATTCATTTATACAACAATGTTCATGGTTGGGCCAGTAGTTCAACCTGATCTCTTCTCGATAGTGACAAGATTCAGGACGTATCGCTTTGTTTTCACCGCCGATATCAGTAAAATGTATAGGCAAATTTTGATTGATCCGGTCGATCGCAAATATCAACTCATAGTGTGGCGAAACGACTCGTCGAAAATGCTCGAAACGTATCAATTGAATACGGTTACCTATGGCACATCGTCTGCTCCATATTTGGCCAGAAGCTGCTTGAATAAATTAGCAAAGGATGAACAGAAATCCTACACCCAAGCGTGCAAGGTCATTCAAAATTCATTTTATGTAGATGATTGCATGACTGGCTCTGATTCCTTAACTCAAGCAAGGAAAATTCAAGCAGATCTCATTACTGTTCTAAAAAAGGGTCACTTTGAGTTACGTATGTTTTGTGCGAACCATCCCTCATTACTACAGGGCATACCTGAAACCGATCGGGAGCAATTCCTTCAAATTAATGATGACAATGTTGTTAAAACCCTTGGACTAATATGGCAACCTGAAGAAGACATGTTTCAGTTTAATGTAGCACCCTCAAACATGAACGCCGCTAATATAGCCAAGCGTGTTATCTTGTCAAATCTTGCTCGTATTTTCGATCCCTTAGGATTTGTTGGGCCAGTCATCGTTCTAGGCAAGATATTCCTGCAACAATTATGGAAGCTAAAATTGTCCTGGGATGAAATTCTTCCATTAGAATATAGTACAAAGCGGCACTCCTATAGAGTACAGTTAAATGATCTCAACTTAATTAAAATCCCGCGATATTTCACACCTGGAAATCAAGCCAGTAATCTCCAACTGCATGGATTTGCAGATAGCAGCGAGGCAGCATATGGAGCATGCTGCTAAGTTCGTTCTAGTGATTCCTTCGGACAAATCACTGTTCGGCTGATTTGTTCCAAATCACGAGTTGCCCCCATGAAAAACACTACGTTACCACGTCTAGAGTTATGTGGGGCTCTATTGCTAGCGGAACTAGTAGATCGATTATTAAAAGATCTGCAAGTCCATATTTATTAATTATTTTACTACACGGACTCATCGATAGTACTATCTTGGCTTAACTCTCCATCGTATACTTGGAGCACATTTATCGCTAACCGTGTTGCAAGGATCCAAGATTTAACAAAAATTGATCAATGGAATCACATATCAACAACCCAAAATCCCGCTGATTTACTCTCTAGAGGAGTTTTTGCTAAAGGTTTATATAACTCTTCTCTATGGTTTAATGGTCCAGAGTTCTTACTACTACAAGAAAGAGATTGGCCTGATAGCTCACCCATTTTAAGTGAAAGTATCCCTGAAAAAAGGACACAAAGTCTCTGTCTCTTATCATCTCACTCTTCAGAAGACCTTATAGAATCTGTTAGACACAGCAATTCCTTCCTCAAATTGCAAAGAATCTTTGCTTATTGTTTTCGGTTTCTTAACAACTTGCGCTTATTGAAATCTTCACGAGTGTGTCGTCAACTAACCTCCCATAAATTTCAAGATGGCTTGAACGGAATAATAAAAAATGTACAACGAATTTCCTGGCAGAATTCAAGGCCCTGAGGAAACAGGAAGAAGTAGACAAATCTAGCAAGCTACGAAGCTTATCTCCATTCTGTGATACCACTGGTATTATAAGAGTTGGAGGAAGACTTAAAAATGCTAACATTCCATATAATGCGAAACATCAAATAGTCTTGCTAAGGGCCATTGTGTCACAAAAATGTTAATGTCCTACCTTCATGTTAAACATTTACATGCTGCTCCTCAAAGTTTATTAAATATTTGCAGACAAACATACTGGCCGATAGATGGAAAGAATATAGCGCGATACACTGTTCATCACTATATCAGATGCTTTCGGAGCAAACCAAGAAGTATACATCAACTTATGGGGACTTACCGGGAGAGCGGGTCCAACCAGAACGGGCCTTCTTAACAATCGAAATTGACTTCTGTGGTCCATTCTCCTCATTTCGGAGGCCTTTGGGAGGCTGCAGTCAAAGCTGCCAAGTATCATCTAGTACGAGTTCTTGCAAATGCATCCCTTACATATGAGGAGTTGAACACCGTCATCATTCAAGCAGAAGCAGTACTCAACTCCCGTCCATTGACGCCACTATCGTCAGACCCCAATGACTTGGAGCCGCTTACACCGGGCCATTTCCTAATTGGAACACCTTTAACTGCATTTCCAGAGCCAGACATAACAGGTGAAAACGTGGGAATGCTATCTAGATTTCGAAGGGTGCAACAACTCTAGCAATTATTTTGGCAGCGTTGGACAACTACAGCAAAGACTAAAATGGACTACGAATAAACCACAAATTAAAGTTGATGCTCTAGTATTGCTGAAGGAAGAGAACTTACCACCGCTAAAATGGATGCTAGGCAGAGTTACAAACTTATTCTCTGGCAAAGATGGAGTATCCAGAGTAGCAGAAGTGAAAACACAATTTGGTCTCTATCGACGCGCAGTAGTAAAGCTGTGTCTGTCCATTACCAATCGAAGCTGCTCATTAAAAATATGCGATATTTTCAAGGCGGCGGGCATGTTTAGTCAACAGACAAAAACAAGTAAAAGCTTTAAATACTATTAGAATTTTAGTCATTGTAGCTATAGTTAGTTACGTAGTTTTGTATTAATCTTGTATATAATCCTTTGTATTAGTCTTGAATTAATCTTTATATAATAGTTTTTAATTCATTGTTACATATTTGAAATTCAACGAGAGTAATATAACATAATACAACAAGTTTCTGCTCCTGCAACTATAAAAACATAATTACGTATGTATGTGTGCATAGTTGATGTTGGGTTCTAACATATTGAAAGCCTACTTGTCTTAGAACTCTGCGATAAAGGGCGTTTGACTCAATTAATACAAATACAAGAGACTAATTGTTATAATAGTAATGTTCTTATCAGAGTGCTAATATAATACTTATATATTAGTAAACCAAACGTATCTGAGATATCGTAGAACTTACTACATACATTTGCAAAACATATTCAACAGCTCTTGTAACTCTTGTAAATTAATTAAATAACCGAAGTCAGCGCCACTGCACGATATTGTTGCATTTTCATGGGTACGTCAGAGCATTATCAAGATTAGAAATAGGCAGAAAAAAAATACATTGAACTCATACATCAATCATGTCGTTTTATCGCCATCGATCAGTTTTAAGACAGAGAGTTTATCTCGGCCAGAGCAGAGGCTGGTTGTCGGTACCTAGTACAATGAATTTTATTATGAGGCAGTTTGAACTTGAACGAGGTGAGGTTATTGGAAACCTGTGTGATAAGCACTTCTTGCAATCCTGTAATTAGTTTTAGTCTCGGTAGTTAATTCGGACATTATATTAAATTGTCCTCTTTGATACTTCTGCGAGGTCCAGTTCTGGATCATCACTCTTGTTTATGTATTTTTATAAAATCACTTTGGGTAATTAATACTAGAACGCCCGATCAGTTATATAATAACTTTATTATTACTTACGAGGTGGTTACAGCTCGGAGTCTCGATCGCAAGAGCGTCATCTCCTGTGATTACGTGCTTACAGTCGTATCAACTTATAATTCACAATAGTCTAAGTATAAGTCTATTAGACAGAGGCGTCGTGTTTAATAATGTTTTCTAATTTATATAATTCATTTATACAACATCTCCCTCTTTTAAACTTTAAAAGTCTCTATGTTGCTTATACAATAATATAAATACAGAGTAATGAGTTAATTAGTCACTTACATACTATACTGTATTTTTTTTTTAAATTATTGACTTAGTTTACGAAACTAATAGATTCATATATGCTTTCTATTTATGTTACAATAACATAAAGTCCTATAATTCATTTTCTTCAATGACCTGAAGGGTTATAATTCATTCTTATTTCTTACATTATAAAATTCAATTTAGATAAATTCAATAAATTCAATTTAGATAAATTCAATAATAGTGAAAAATCAATATCATTCATTGTTCATTTTGCTTCAACCGATAACGTGTGTTATAGGTTTTCTTGTTGTTCTCTTGGCCAATTTCGTGTTTTTCTTCAGAATGAGGATACCTTTTTCGTAGATGCACTTGATTTCGCCTATAGATACGCCCATCTTCTAATTGTACATGAAACGATCTTGGACAGCCTTGATTACTTAAAATTTTCCCAGGATACCACTGCCTATCTGATTACTGAACCCATATTTCGTCCCCTACTCTTAATTCTTTCCTTTCTTTTGAAGTTCTATTGTAAAAATGTCTAACTTTTTCTTTCTGTTCTAATATTTTATTCCTGGCACCTTCCACTATTCTTGGCTTCAGTAAGTTATCATGTATAGGTATCTTAGTTCTAGTTCGTCTACTGAATAATAACTGTGTGGGGGAGCAATTTATATCACTCAAAGGAGTATTTCGATATTCGAGTAAAGCTGAGTAAAAATCTCCTTTATCCCGAGCAGATTTTCGAAGAAGGTTCTTACTAATTCCAACAAATTTTTCAGCTAGCCCATTTGATTTTGGGTAGTAAGGACTACTGAATAAAAAGGTTGCTCCAATGTCTTTTGCGAACTCTAAACATGTAAAACAGTTGAATGGGGAGTTGTCTGCAACTATTTCCTTTGGATAACCATGAGTTGAAAATACTACTTTTAAATTTTTTACTATTTCATTTGCAGACTTGCTTTTTAGGGGTAAAATTTTCAACCAACGAGAATAATAGTCAACAAGGACGAGGTAAGGATAGTTAGAAAATTCAAATATATCAAGTCCAATTTTCATAAATGGAAGGTCCGGAATTTCGTGGCTGATTAATGGTTCTTTAGTCATTGAACTTTTGTATTGTTGACAAGTTGTACACCTTGCAATCATGTCTTCTATATCTGTATTTAGAGTTCTCCAATAGATCAAGTTTTTTGCTCTTTTTTTTGTTTTCGTAATCCCCAGGTGTCCTTCATGTAAAATTTTTAAATATTCTTTATGTAAACTTTTTGGAACTACTAATCGATCTTGAAAAAATATAATATTCCCTTCAACATACAACTCATTTTTTATTTTAAAATATTGTCTTAACTCCTCCTCTACTTTAGATTTTTCATTTGGCCAGCCATCACGAATTACTGCTATTAATTTACATAAGATTGGATCTTTGAACGTTTCTTTTTGTAATTCTTTTTTCCGAACATCACTTATATTTATTGAATGTATTATTTCATTAAAATCTTCGCCTTCCACATTAGCTTCATCTTCGATAAAGGACCGTGATAACAGATCTGCTATGTGTAAGAATTTCCCGGGTACGTATATGATATCCAATTTATACCTGAGTAATTTTAGTTTCATACGTTGTAGCCGGGTTGAATATATCTGATGTAGATCTTTTTTACAAATGGAAATCAATGGCTTATGATCAGTGTGTACTGTCACTGATCTGCCGTATATATAAAAGTGAAATTTGTTGCATGCAAACGTTATAGCTAGCAATTCTTTTTCTATTTGGGCATAGGATTGCTCTGTTTGAGAAAGACTTCTTGATGCAAAACAAATGGGTGCACCATTCTGTAATAAGCAACAACCTAAACCATCTTTAGATGCATCACACTGCAAAACGATCGGTTTGTTTTCGTCGAATATTTGTAAAGTAGGAGCATCCGCTATTAGTGTTTTAATTTTATTTAGAGTGTTAGTATGGTTGTCTAACCAAGAAAAAACAGTATCTTTTTTAAGTAACTCTCTCAAACTTCTTGAAGTTTCTGCTAGGTTAGAGATGAAGCTTCTAAGACAGTTTATCATGCCCAATATGCGTTGTAGTTCTCTTTTATCCCGGGGGTTTTTAATATTAAGAATGGCTTTTATTCGATTTGCATCTGGACGAACTCCCTCTTTTGAAAATACATGACCTAAATACCTTACACTATGTTGCTTAAATTGGAACTTGTCTTGATTGAATTTTACATTGAGCTCACGGGCTCGATTGAATACATGTTTTAAGTTGATATTATGTTCGGCCTCGGTTCTACCAAAGACAATCAGGTCATCAATGTACACAAAAGTGCCTGGTATATCACAGAAATACTTGGATGTATATTTCTGAAATATTTCCGGCGCAACATTTAAACCAAATGGTAACCTTCGAAATTTATAGTACCCCAATGGTGAGCTAAAGGTACATAAATCACTTGAGCTTTTGTCAAGCTCAACTTGCCAAAATCCATTTTTCAGATCAAGAACTGAAAAGTAATCCATTCCACACAATTTGGCTTTCAGCTCTTCTAAAGTTGGAATTAAATAATGCTCCTGAATAAGGTGTTTATTGAGCTCCCTTGGGTCCAGGCAGACCCGTATTGATTTATCGGCTTTTTCCACCAGCACCAAATTGCTAACCCAACCTACTGGACTATAAACTTTCTCAATTATCTTTAATTTTTCTAAATGTGATAAAGTATTTTTAACACCCTCTATTATCAAACTAGGAATACGCCGTGGAGGTTTAATGACAGGTACTACATCTTTACGCACTTTGATTCTGCACTGATTTGGAAATTTCCCGATACCTTCGAATAAATCCCTATTTTTATTTAATAAATCTGTCTTTTCTAATTCAATAGTGTCTACTTTCATTATTAGTCCGAACGCGACACATGCTTTGACTCCTAATATTGGTGAAGAATTAGTATCAACTATTAGAAATTCCTGAGTAATCTCAATGTCTCTAAACCTACACAGCAACGTAGTCTTTCCAACTGGGAAAATTTTGTGGCCTCCATATGCCTCAAGAGTAATATTGACCCGTTCCATAACACATTTCGGATTAATTTTATTAAATATCTTTTTGGGCAACACATTAACTTCCGATCCCGTATCAAGCTTGAATGGTATTAACACATTTTCCACAAAAATTTTTTCTGTCCAACAAGTAGTGTTTGAACTTAATATATCATAAACGAAAAAGCTACTCTCACCTGAATCGTTAATCTTTAAATTATTTAATTCTTCCACATTGGCATCTGTTTTAATTTCGGTGACTTTTCTAAATTTGCAGGCTATAGCAAAGTGGTTAGGCCTTCTGCATTTCTTACATACTTTTCCCCATGCTGGACACTTGTTATTATTATCATGAACAGTAAAACATCGCTCACAATGCTTTGTTATTGATTTTTCACTCTTACTGTCTTGCCTAAAATTAGAGAAACGATTATTAGTAGATGTATTTCTCTGAAAATTTTGTTTACAATATTCTTTTTTCGGCTGCGAATAGCTATGCCCATATCTATTATGTTTTTTAATTAAATTAGAAGAACTAAAACTTCCCTGATTTGTCGCAGCCCTTTTTTCTCCTTGAACGTCTTGCAGCCTGGATTTGTCCAACTCAAACAGACGGCATATTTTAATAGTTTTAGTCAATGTAATGTTCCCCACTGTTAACAGCTTCTCCTGGCATTGTCTTGATCGGATTCCAAAAATAATTCGATCTCTGATGGCCTTTTCTTCTTCAGTATTTACAAATTCACAGCTGGCAGCTAACTGTTTTACGTCAGTCAAAAAATGATCGAAATTTTCCTCTTCTCTTTGGACTCTACTATACAATTTGAAGCGCTGGTACACCTCATCTTTTTTCGGATTGCAGTAGGCTTCGAATTCTTTTAATATTTCTGCAAGTGTGACATTTTTTTTCTTGCTTACTTCTAGCGTGTTATAAACCTCGATTGCGTCGTCTCCAATTACATTAAGCAATATTGCGATTTGCACCTCTTCACTTTTTGTGCCACTCTCCGATGCTTTGAAATAAATTTCAAATCGTTGTTTAAACTTTTTAAAGTTTTCAGACAAGTTGCCTTCCATAACCAAATGATCTGGAGTTTTAAATTCCATTTTCCTCTTCTTTAATCTTTGTGCCGCACAATGAAAAGACGAATCTACAAATTCTGTTAGATACACACCAGAATCTGAGATTGTTATATCGATATTTTCACCTTCTATCTCAGTACAAAATTCTTCGTCTGAGGAAATTATCACGCGTGGAGGCGGCCCTGAGTCTTTGGGTGCGAGCTGTTCTTTGTTTTTTCTCGTTATTCTCGGCATTTACCTTGATTAATTAATTAATTTTTCCTTTTCTTTTACTAATTACCCCGACTGCGCCATGTTTCGTTTATGTATTTTTATAAAATCACTTTGGGTAATTAATACTAGAACGCCCGATCAGTTATATAATAACTTTATTATTACTTACGAGGTGGTTACAGCTCGGAGTCTCGATCGCAAGAGCGTCATCTCCTGTGATTACGTGCTTACAATCGTATCAACTTATAATTCACAATAGTCTAAGTATAAGTCTATTAGACAGAGGCGTCGTGTTTAATAATGTTTTCTAATTTATATAATTCATTTATACAACAATGTTCATGGTTGGGCCAGTAGTTCAACCTGATCTCTTCTCGATAGTGACAAGATTCAGGACGTATCGCTTTGTTTTCACCGCCGATATCAGTAAAATGTATAGGCAAATTTTGATTGATCCGGTCGATCGCAAATATCAACTCATAGTGTGGCGAAACGACTCGTCGAAAATTCTCGAAACGTATCAATTGAATACGGTTACCTATGGCACATCGTCTGCTCCATATTTGGCCAGAAGCTGCTTGAATAAATTAGCAAAGGATGAACAGAAATCCTACACCCAAGCGTGCAAGGTCATTCAAAATTCATTTTATGTAGATGATTGCATGACTGGCTCTGATTCCTTAACTCAAGCAAGGAAAATTCAAGCAGATCTCATTACTGTTCTAAAAAAGGGTCACTTTGAGTTACGTATGTTTTGTGCGAACCATCCCTCATTACTACAGGGCATACCTGAAACCGATCGGGAGCAATTCCTTCAAATTAATGATGACAATGTTGTTAAAACCCTTGGACTAATATGGCAACCTGAAGAAGACATGTTTCAGTTTAATGTAGCACCCTCAAACATGAACGCCGCTAATATAGCCAAGCGTGTTATCTTGTCAAATCTTGCTCGTATTTTCGATCCCTTAGGATTTGTTGGGCCAGTCATTGTTCTAGGCAAGATATTCCTGCAACAATTATGGAAGCTAAAATTGTCCTGGGATGAAATTCTTCCATTAGAATATAGTACAAAGCGGCACTCCTATAGAGTACAGTTAAATGATCTCAACTTAATTAAAATCCCGCGATATTTCACACCTGGAAATCAAGCCAGTAATCTCCAACTGCATGGATTTGCAGATAGCAGCGAGGCAGCATATGGAGCATGCTGCTAAGTTCGTTCTAGTGATTCCTTCGGACAAATCACTGTTCGGCTGATTTGTTCCAAATCACGAGTTGCCCCCATGAAAAACACTACGTTACCACGTCTAGAGTTATGTGGGGCTCTATTGCTAGCGGAACTAGTAGATCGATTATTAAAAGATCTGCAAGTCCATATTTATTAATTATTTTACTACACGGACTCATCGATAGTACTATCTTGGCTTAACTCTCCATCGTATACTTGGAGCACATTTATCGCTAACCGTGTTGCAAGGATCCAAGATTTAACAAAAATTGATCAATGGAATCACATATCAACAACCCAAATTCCGCTGATTTACTCTCTAGAGGAGTTTTTGCTAAAGGTTTATATAACTCTTCTCTATGGTTTAATGGTCCAGAGTTCTTACTACTACAAGAAAGAGATTGGCCTGATAGCTCACCCATTTTAAGTGAAAGTATCCCTGAAAAAAGGACACAAAGTCTCTGTCTCTTATAATCTCACTCTTCAGAAGACCTTATAGAATCTGTTAGACACAGCAATTCCTTCCTCAAATTGCAAAGAATCTTTGCTTATTGTTTTCGGTTTCTTAACAACTTGCGCTTATTGAAATCTTCACGAGTGTGTCGTCAACTAACCTCCCATAAATTTCAAGATGGCTTGAACGGAATAATAAAAAATGTACAACGAATTTCCTGGCAGAATTCAAGGCCCTGAGGAAACAGGAAGAAGTAGACAAATCTAGCAAGCTACGAAGCTTATCTCCATTCTGTGATACCACTGGTATTATAAGAGTTGGAGGAAGACTTAAAAATGCTAACATTCCATATAATGCGAAACATCAAATAGTCTTGCTAAGGGCCATTGTGTCACAAAAATGTTAATGTCCTACCTTCATGTTAAACATTTACATGCTGCTCCTCAAAGTTTATTAAATATTTGCAGACAAACATACTGGCCGATAGATGGAAAGAATATAGCGCGATACACTGTTCATCACTATATCAGATGCTTTCGGAGCAAACCAAGAAGTATACATCAACTTATGGGGACTTCCCGGTAGAGCGGGTCCAACCAGAACGGGCCTTCTTAACAATCGAAATTGACTTCTGTGGTCCATTCTCCTCATTTCGGAGGCCTTTGGGAGGCTGCAGTCAAAGCTGCCAAGTATCATCTAGTACGAGTTCTTGCAAATGCATCCCTTACATATGAGGAGTTGAACACCGTCATCATTCAAGCAGAAGCAGTACTCAACTCCCGTCCATTGACGCCACTATCGTCAGACCCCAATGACTTGGAGCCGCTTACACCGGGCCATTTCCTAATTGGAACACCTTTAACTGCATTTCCAGAGCCAGACATAACAGGTGAAAACGTGGGAATGCTATCTAGATTTCGAAGGGTGCAACAACTCTAGCAATTATTTTGGCAGCGTTGGACAACTACAGCAAAGACTAAAATGGACTACGAATAAACCACAAATTAAAGTTGATGCTCTAGTATTGCTGAAGGAAGAGAACTTACCACCGCTAAAATGGATGCTAGGCAGAGTTACAAACTTATTCTCTGGCAAAGATCGAGTATCCAGAGTAGCAGAAGTGAAAACACAATTTGGTCTCTATCGACGCGCAGTAGTAAAGCTGTGTCCATTACCAATCGAAGCTGCTCATTAAAAATATGCGATATTTTCAAGGCGGCGGGCATGTTTAGTCAACAGACAAAAACAAGTAAAAGCTTTAAATACTATTAGAATTTTAGTCATTGTAGCTATAGTTAGTTACGTAGTTTTGTATTAATCTTGTATATAATCCTTTGTATTAGTCTTGAATTAATCTTTATATAATAGTTTTTAATTCATTGTTACATATTTGAAATTCAACGAGAGTAATATAACATAATACAACAAGTTTCTGCTCCTGCAACTATAAAAACATAATTACGTATGTATGTGTGCATAGTTGATGTTGGGTTCTAACATATTGAAAGCCTACTTGTCTTAGAACTCTGCGATAAAGGGCGTTTGACTCAATTAATACAAATACAAGAGACTAATTGTTATAATAGTAATGTTCTTATCAGAGTGCTAATATAATACTTATTTATTAGTAAACCAAACGTATCTGAGATATCGTAGAACTTACTACATACATTTGCAAAACTTATTCAATAGCTCTTGTAACTCTTGTAAATTAATTAAATAACCGAAGTCAACGCCACTGCACGATATTGTTGCATTTTCATGGGTACGTCAGAGCATTATCAAGATTAGAAATAGGCAGAAAAAAAATGCATTGAACTCATACATCAATCATGTCGTTTTATCGTCATCGATCAGTTTTAAGGGAGAGAGTTTATCTCGGCCAGAGCAGAGGCTGGTTGTCGGTACCTAGTACAATGAATTTTATTATGAGGCAGTTTGAACTTGAACGAGGTGAGGTTATTGGAAACCGGTGTGATAAGCACTTCTTGCAATCCTGTAATTAGTTTTAGTCTCGGTAGTGAATTCGGACATTATATTAAATTGTCCTCTTTGATACTTCTGCGAGGTCCAGTTCTGGATCATCACTCAATCATATGTTCATGGTTGGGCCAGTAGTTCAACCTGATCTCTTCTCGATAGTGACAAGATTCAGGACGTATCGCTTTGTTTTCACCGCCGATATCAGTAAAATGTATAGGCAAATTTTGATTGATCCGGTCGATCGCAAATATCAACTCATAGTGTGGCGAAACGACTCGTCGAAAATTCTCGAAACGTATCAATTGAATACGGTTACCTGTGGCACATCGTCTGCTCCATATTTGGCCACAAGCTGCTTGAATAAATTAGCAAAGGATGAACAGAAATCCTACACCCAAGCGTGCAAGGTCATTCAAAATTCATTTTATGTAGATGATTGCATGACTGGCTCCGATTCCTTAACTCAAGCAAGGAAAATTCAAGCAGATCTCATTACTGTTCTAAAAAAGGGTCACTTTGAGTTACGTATGTTTTGTGCGAACCATCCCTCATTACTACAGGGCATACCTGAAACCGATCGGGAGCAATTCCTTCAAATTAATGATGACAATGTTGTTAAAACCCTTGGACTAATATGGCAACCTGAAGAGGACGTGTTTCAGTTTAATGTAGCACCCTCAAACATGAACGCCGCTAATATAACGAAGCATGTTATCTTGTCAAATCTTGCTCGTATTTTCGATCCCTTAGGATTTGTTGGGCCAGTCATCGTTCTAGGCAAGATATTCCTGCAACAATTATGGAAGCTAAAATTGTCCTGGGACGAAATTCTTCCATTAGAATATAGTACAAAGTAGCACTCCTATAGAGTACAGCTAAATGATCTCAACTTAATTAAAATCCCGCGATATTTCACACCTGGAAATCAAGCCAGTAATCTCCAACTGCATGGATTTGCAGATAGCAGCGAGGCAGCATATGGAGCATGCTGCTAAGTTCGTTCTAGTGATTCCTTCGGACAAATCACTGTTCGGCTGATTTGTTCCAAATCACGAGTTGCCCCCATCAAAAACACTACGTTACCACGTCTAGAGTTATTATATAGTCTATTGCTAGCGGAACTAGTAGATCGATTATTAAAAGATCTGCAAGTCCATATTCATTAATTATTTTACTACACGGACTCATCGATAGTACTATCTTGGCTTAACTCTCCATCGTATACTTGGAGCACATTTATCGCTAACCGTGTTGCAAGGATCCAAGATTTAACAAAAATTGATCAATGGAATCACATATCAACAACCCAAAATCCCGCTGATTTACTCTCTAGAGGAGTTTTTGCTAAAGGTTTATATAACTCTTCTCTATGGTTTAATGGTCCAGAGTTCTTACTACTACAAGAAAGAGATTGGTCTGATAGCTCACCCATTTTAAGTGAAAATATCCCTGAAAAAAGGACACAAAGTCTCTGTCTCTTATCCTCTCACTCTTCAGAAGACCTTATAGAATCTGTTAGACACAGCAATTCCTTCCTCAAATTGCAAAGAATCTTTGCTTATTGTTTTCGGTTTCTTAACAATTTGCGCTTATTGAAATCTTCACGAGTGTGTCGTCAACTAACCTCCCATAAATTTCAAGATGGCTTGAACGGAATAATAAAAAATGTACAACGAATTTCCTGGCAGAATTCAAGGCCCTGAGGAAACAGGAAGAAGTAGACAAATCTAGCAAGCTACGAAGCTTATCTCCATTCTTTGATACCACTGGTATTATATGAGTTGGAGGAAGACTTAAAAATGCTAACATTCCATATAATGCGAAACATCAAATAGTCTTGCTAAGGGCCATTGTGTCACAAAAATGTTAATGTCCTACCTTCATGTTCAACATTTACATGCTGCTCCTCAAAGTTTATTAAATATTTGCAGACAAACATACTGGCCGATAGATGGAAAGAATATAGCGCGATACACTGTTCATCACTATATCAGATGCTTTCGGAGCAAACCAAGAAGTATACATCAACTTATGGGGACTTACCGGGAGAGCGGGTCCAACCAGAACGGGCCTTCTTAACAATCGGAATTGACTTCTGTGGTCCATTCACCATCCATTTTAAAATTCGAGGAAAAACTCCTGTTAAAGCCTATGTTGCTGTATTTGTGTGCTTTACGACAAAGGCATCACATCTCGAGCTTGTGAGCGACTTATCGAGTGAGGCCTTTATCGCTGCTCTAAAGCATTTCATTTCCCGTCGGGGATTATGTTCAAAAATATTCTGCGACAACGCCACCAATTTCGTAGGCTCAAGATCACAGCTCAGAGAACTTCAGAAAATGTTCCAATCTCAGCATGTTCAAACCATGATTCATCGTCTTTGTCAGGAAGATCACATCGAATGGAAACCCATTCCACCAAGATCTCCTCATTTCGGAGGCCTTTGGGAGGCTGCAGTCAAAGCTGCCAAGTATCATCTAGTACGAGTTCTTGCAAATGCATCCCTTACATATGAGGAGTTGAACACCGTCATCATTCAAGCAGAAGCAGTACTGAACTCCCGTCCATTGACGCCACTATCGTCAGACCCCAATGACTTGGAGCCGCTTACACCGGGCCATTTCCTAATTGGAACACCTTTAACTGCATTTCCAGAGCCAGACATAACAGGTGAAAACGTGGGAAGGCTATCTAGATTTCGAAGGGTGCAACAACTCTAGCAATTATTTTGGCAGCGTTGGACAACTACAGCAAAGACTAAAATGGACTACGAATAAACCACAAATTAAAGTTGATGCTCTAGTATTGCTGAAGGAAGAGAACTTACCACCGCTAAAATGGATGCTAGGCATAGTTACAAACTTATTCTCTGGCAAAGATGGAGTATCCAGAGTAGCAGAAGTGAAAACACAATTTGGTCTCTATCGACGCGCAGTAGTAAAACTGTGTCCATTACCAATCGAAGCTGCTCATTAAAAATATGCGATATTTTCAAGGCGGCGGGCATGTTTAGTCAACAGACAAAAACAAGTAAAAGCTTTAAATACTATTAGAATTTTAGTCATTGTAGCTATAGTTAGTTACGTAGTTTTGTATTAATCTTGTATATAATCCTTTGTATTAGTCTTGAATTAATCTTTATATAATAGTTTTTAATTCATTGTTACATATTTGAAATTCAACGAGAGTAATATAACATAATACAACAAGTTTCTGCTCCTGCAACTATAAAAACATAATTACGTATGTACGTGTGCATAGTTGATGTTGGGTTCTAACATATTGAAAGCCTACTTGTCTTAGAACTCTGCGATAAAGGGCGTTTGACTCAATTAATACAAATACAAGAGACTAATTGTTATAATAGTAATGTTCTTATCAGAGTGCTAATATAATACTTATTTATTAGTAAACCAAACGTATCTGAGATATCGTAGAACTTACTACATACATTTGCAAAACATATTCAACAGCTCTTGTAACTCTTGTAAATTAATTAAATAACCGAAGTCAACGCCACTGCACGATATTGTTGCATTTTCATGGGTACGTCAGAGCATTATCAAGATTAAAAATAGGCAGAAAGAAAAATGCATTGAACTCATACATCAATCATGTCGTTTTATCGTCATCGAGCAGTTTTAGGACAGAGAGTTTATCTCGGCCAGAGCAGAGGCTGGCTGTCGGTACCTAGTACAATGAATTTTATTATGAGGCAGTTTGAACTTGAACGTTATTGGAAACCGGTGTGATAAGCACTTCTTGCAATCCTGTAATTAGTTTTAGTCTCGGTAGTTAATTCGGACATTATATTAAATTGTCGTTAACCGAATAAAAATAATTAGTTTATTGGAGTCTCACGTTTAATTATATCCGACACATTTTCTTGAAGTGTTAAACAGCGGGCACGCAGAGTTGAATTTCGAGTAAGTAAATTCAATAAAGAATGGTCTAATTATTGAATAAAGCAGTTTTTAAGGAACACCATACTTTGGCGCAGCCAAAAATATATATAAAACATGTCATTATTTTGTATGAGTGCTTGTTGCATTGCTCTCACCCATTGGGTCGTAAAACCAGTGCTTCTGTAAGGAGCACAATTTAAGCAATTCCCTGGCCATCATTTGTCAGCTATTTAAAAGCACATTCACTGATCTATCATGAAAAATAAACAAAGCCGAAAGTAAGTAACTCAAGTACTACTAGAGCCATCTATAAGAAGCTCTATAGAAGAATATTTGATGATCTCCAGCAGACTAAAGTGCAACAATGGGTCATCTCATCTAATTTTCTACGAATCTAAATTGTTTATTTTTCCGCTATTGACGAAGTAACGCATCTAACATTTTCAATGTGATGTTCAGCGTGGTTAGAAGTATGTAATCTGAAGTTTTGGGTAATATTATTAATATTATTATAAGTGAAAAAAAAGGAGAATATTGGATTATTTAATCAACTTCATAAGATTCAATACCACAAATAATCATGACCAAACATAAGCGCCTTACTACTGTTCTCTTTCTTGAAGGCCTCTTATGAGATTAAGGAAGAAGCACTGCGGTGATGATCCAAAAAGTTCATTAAAGCTTTCAAAAAGACTCATTCAAAAGACTTCTTTGGACATCATTTAGAGCGCCCCTAGAGCGCTTCTTAAGAGCAGCATTGAAGCGCTTGTCTCTGCGGACATGCCTATGTTAAAAAGCAATGAACTAGTATAGGGAAAAGAAGCGCTACGAGTTTCCAAGCACGCGCTTCGGGAGGGATTTTAGAGCAATCTTTTTCCCAGAGGGCATCGTTGGCATTCATATTTTTATTATAATTGAGAAGTGTGACGATTTTCTTAGTTTTTGTGTTATTGAATGAATTTGTAAGTCAAGAAAACCAGTGGATTTTTCCAAGTAAAAGTAGTTGGTAATAAGTGGTAATTTTTCTAATTAAAATGTTGTTTACTTTTACTCCGCTTGATATAAAAGTTGAGTTTTTGGAACAGGTAAACGCCAAGTCTTGCGGCAGGAAATAAGTTTTGGCGAATGACCAAATCTTGCTGCATGTCAAGTATTGCTGCAGGAAATAGATTCGGCTGGAAGGCAGGTCTTTCGTCAGGATCTATGCCATAATTGGAGTCTTCTGTAAAGAAATCGCTGACCGGTGGGCTATCTGTAATATCTTGAGGACAGTTTGGCAGCTAATGCAAGGCCTTTCGAACGTGTTGGGTCAGTGTGTGCCAAATCTTGAGGGCTGTTTGCACAGTGTTGAGAAATTGTTTGACACCGGCTATTAGCTGAATATAATTATCCCAACTTTCTCCCTAACATAACTGATGACATCCTGATTCTCAGCTCTAAAAGATAATCTATATGGGAAGCTAAGAAAACCAGAAATAATTGCTGTACACTTACAGAGATATTTTTTTTCTATGCGAAGTTATTTATTTCAAACACAAGGATGAATAGGTACTCATATGTAATTTCGTATGGTAGCACATTTTTGCAAGTTTGATTTTTGAAGTGGATTTTAGCATATATTTCTGTAACGGTTCGCCGGGCAAAAAAAAACGATTACAAACAATTTTATAGCATTTCATAGAGTGAAGAACTTTTCGGTACAATAAAATCATACACTACTTTCGTTTTTACAGTATACGTAAAAATCCTAAATTTTTAAATGGAAACACCAAGAAGGGGTTACCCGATTTAGTGTATTTTTGAAATTACACCGAAAAAAAAACGCCATATTAAATCAATATTTTTCCCGTATTAATACCATATTTCAATAAATCTCTATTCATTATATAAGAAAAATATCAATTTGTCATGAATATCAATCAAAACAATGATTTTCTTATTATATCTATATGTAAAACTAAAGTTTAATAATAAAAATTTCAATTTAATAATTAAAAGAAATTTATTGACTTATTAAAAAAAAATATCAATTAATTTCGTATTATTTTGATACGTATTTAGTATGAAATATATAAGTTAAATGAAGCAATTTAAAGAAGTAATATGTCAAATATAATTTCTATACAAAAAAATATGAATATCATAAGTAAAATATCAACATATTGTGAATATTATTAATTTGATACGAAAAAATATCAATTTCATATGATTACACGTAAATGCAATAATTTTCGTATCATGCCCTTGCAAAATCTTATTAGTCAAGCGTGATTAGACATCTGCAGTCCAGTTGCATGCACAGACACGACCCGACTACGAATTTTTTTAAATACCGTATAATATACATAAAAAACCGTATAAGTTTTGTTTACTGCATAAATTTTTTAAAATGAGTGGAAGTGAAAACCAAAACAGTTTTGAAATTGAAAATTTGGAAGAGTTAATTTGCAAATAATTCACCAGAAGATGTGCAATTATTACAACTTCTATTAGAATGGAAATTGCAGAATTTATATTGAGTTTTCATGGGTAAGTACTTATATATATTTTATTGTTAAATATTTGTGAGAAATTGTTTTCAAAACCCAAAGAAAAGTTATGATTGAAGAACTGAGTTCAGAGTATGTAATATCCTTGAAAAATTATTAAAATAATTGCTTTTTCAATCATAAAGTGCTCTCGTATTTTGCCTACTTTCGAACCTACCAGTAATAGATGTGATTAAAATTCCAGCGCGTCAAGTTAAAATTTTATACATTAACGTCCAGCCAAACAGGCGGACCCCGATGGACATGCTAAAATCTGAAATTATCATAAAGTAATTATTTCTATGCACTGAAAGCTAGGCTATCAAATTTGTTACACATACATGAGCCGTACAATTGCCAAAACGGTTAACTCCATAAAAGAAAAAATTGGAAACATTGATCAATTTTTATACATTTTTTGTGAAAAAAAAAATATTTATTTTTCAATGGTCACAAAAATTGCTGTCATGAGAGACTACATGATAACATTTTTATGGCCGTTGAATAATAAATATTTTTTTTTACAAGAAATGTATACAAATGTATCAATGCTTCCTACTTTTTCTTTTATCGTTTTTGCGAATGAGTGGCTCGAATAGCTCCAATTGTGTTATATCTTTGGTGTATTATTTTTTCAGGGGCTGGGATAACTTTCGAACGGTTAAGATTTTTAAGAAAAGAAGACTTAATGGAACTTCTACCAGGAATTTCACAGCTAGGCATCAGAATTGAGATTAGAGAGCGACTTCATACTTGGAAAAGACAAAACGTATACAACACTGAAATTTCGGTAGTTTTATTTTAATGTTCTTATAAATTTTCCAGTTTCCTGAAGATGATAGCAGCACTATCACAATGCAGTCAGCGATAGATTCACGAATTCAGGAATGGCTAAAAAGTGGAAACTGTTCATCTTCGCCTTCGCTTAGCAGAGAAAACTCAACTTCCCATTTAAATAGTAAAACAACAGAGTACAAGGCAATTAACTAGTTTTATTTAGTTTTCTTAAATTCAAATTATACTTTCGTCATTCTTAGTAAGTAAGCCTGATAGTTCGTTAAAAAAAATTCGGATAATATTTTTCTCTAGTAATTCCTTTTCACTGCTGCTATGGTGATAAAATGTATAAAAAAAATTACCAGAATTTCACTTGTCTAAGCTTTGGTTTTGATTTTTTAAATATATCTAGAACCTAAAGGAAATATTAGAATGTTCTTCAAAAGGAATAGGATTGCTACAATGTTATCAAATTGAAAAGAGACTTGACGAAGAAAAAAGAAAAACTCTACTTAACTGCATAGCTGATTTTTTCTACGATGCAGATGTTAACAAATTTCACATACCAACTACAGAAATAATGGGAAAAATTGCACAGGACATAGTTGATATTTTTCCAACTGAAGACGTGGAGACTTACTTTGTACCAAGAGCTGCTACAAAAAAATCGAATCCATGTGGAAAATTATTCAACAAATTTAATAATTTAAAAAGAACACCAAAACGTAAAAAGCTACTTGAATCATCAAATACTACAGCAGAACGCCTAGAGAGTAATACAACTGACTCTGAATGCGAATAGATGACATCAATGAAAAATTTAATAAAAATCTCAATGAATTTCGAAGATAATGCAGTTGATAATTGGACAAAGACATACGATCTCAGGTATAAGGAAATTATGTCTTCAGAAAAAAAACTGGAAACTATTTTCAATGACTGGCCCTTTTATCAGCAAGCCGACGGGCAAAAATTTGTAAATAGTTCATATTTATTTGTTTTCATTTGGATTTTAATTGCGCTGTTTTTTCAGATTGATATTGATTTTAAGATGAAGTATCCAAATAGTATGTACAATCTCATAAATATGTGGCCAGAATTATCAGAAAAATTAGAAAAGTTCTTCGAAAACCATATTAAAGATAAGAGTTATAGGGATCTTTATTCTTCGATGAAAAAAGCAAATGTTGAAAAAGGTAAATTCTTTTATTACTCTAGGAATAAAACTAAAATATTAAATATATATATATTTTTTATAGATTCTAAAGATTGCATCATTATAATGCTGCTTAGCTCCGTGCTTAAACCTACCGCAGAACTAGCTTACAGAAGTCATGTGATGTATCTTACTCATCTTTTAAAAAAGCGACTATTAACGATTCAGTTAAAAGCATCGTTGTGCATTTGGTGTCCATAAATGATTTGGAAAAAACTAGAAAAGAAAAACAGGTATCAAGCTTCATGACCAAAAAGACTATACAACCATATATAGTTGTAGTTGGCCCAACTATTCATACAATTACAGAATTTTATCTCTGTATTGATAATGTGACCTTAAAATTTGCGGCATTTTTAAAAGCGCTCGATGCTTGCTTTAAGTCCTTTTTTGTTTTTAACTTAATATATCCAGTAGAATCAAAGCTAGTATGGTATTTTTTCCAAAAGCACGTGTATAAAATTTTCAATTCTGAAGATCCAAAAATCTCAATAGTATCAGAACTCATTTCCTCTATCAATTAAAAATGCTAAGTTGTTTCATTTGCAAAAAAATATCCAAAGATGTTTCCGATCTGCGCACGCATTTTAGAAGGATTCACTTCTTACACGAATTTAGTACTTACGAATGCAATTATAATTATTGTGGTCAGACATTTTCAAGATTTTCCTCTTTTAAAAAACACACTCAAAAACATTTAATAAAGTATTCCAGTTCACCAAATTTACAATCAGTTATCAATAATAATAGTCTTTTGGATGCAGAGGCTCAAAGTACCTCACAAAATGAGGAAATCCAAGAGCCATTAAATATAGAAGTCCTAGATTCACGGCAATCTTTGGACTCTACTCTTGATAGATTTAGCGAAATAAAATCTTCGGCTTCCGACATCTTAAATTTAACAAATGAAATATCTCAAGGTTGTTTACAATTTATACTTAGTTTACACAGTAAAAATAATTTTAGTAGGAAGGATGTTCTAGAAATTCAATATAACGTGTCCAAATTGGTAACAAGCAAAATTGCGGAGAATTTAAAAAATAAAATAATGCCACTAATTCCATCCAATAGCAAACGTGAAATAGAGACTTTTATAGAATTTTGTTCAAATCCATTTGAGAGTATGAAATCTGAGTATAGATTTTTTCAACAACTAGAGAAATCTGGTAATTTCGCCACTCCTGAATTTTTTAATATTAATAATGTTATCACAGAGGTTATTTTGCAAGGAAAACCAACGCTTGATGAAAGTAAAGTAACTGGATGCTTAATGCCAATTGAATTCCAAATTAAAAAATTTTTTGAATTACCTCATGTATTAGATACAACAAGGAATAATATAGACCTATTAAGCCAAAATTCAAGTATGACACATTTTGTTAATTCGAAAACATTTAAGAGTATAAAAACAAATTATCCAGAGGAAACAATTCTAATTCCGTATTATATTTACTTTGATGATTTCGAAATAAATAATCCACTATGGAGCCATGCCAGTGTTGACTCTCTCTGTGGAGTTTATTATTCATTTCCGTCGATCCCCAACACCTGAATTCGAAATTGGATTTCATTTTTGTAGCAGCGTACTTTAAAGCCAAGGAGCAAAGGAGATATGGAAATGATCCGTTTCTTCGTCCTTTAGTTAGAGTTTTGCAAAAGCTTGCATCTGAAGGATTAACACTGTCAACTAGTAATGGCACATATCACGCTCATTTCATATTGGCCGCTGTTATTGGGGATAATAAAGCCCAAAATGAAATATTAGGATTTTCTCAAAGCTTCAACTCAAATTTTTATTGTAGATTTTGTCGTAGGCATAAACAAGATTTATTAATTGATTGCGAAGAGCACCCAGAAAATATTAGAAATGAGGATAATTACAATACTGATTTAACCACAAATGATGTATCTTTAACAGGAATAAGAGAATTTTGTTTGCTTAACGACTTATCTGATTTTCATGTCACCAGAAATTTTTCTTTAGATATCCTTCATGATTTATTTGAAGGAGTATGCCGATATGATTTAAGTGAAATTTTATTAAATTTTCTAAATAATAAACTATTTTCTCTAGAAGTTTTAAATTATAGAAAGCAAATGTTTAACTATGGGGAAAGCGAAATAGGCAATATATCTCCGCCTATTGAATTATCCCATTTGAAGCAAAAAAAGTTAAAAATGACGGGAAGAGAAATGGCCACATTTGTCCATTTTCTACCATTTATTATTGGAGATCTTATTCCGATAGGTAATGAAGTTTGGACATTTTTCATCACTTTATTAAAAATTATAGATATGTTATCAGGTAGTACATTTGATGACTTTTTATTGAATGAGCTTAAAATTCTAATAAGACAGCACAACTCGATGTATATCAATATATTTAATCAAATGTTAAAACCCAAATTTCACTTTCTGGTGCATTATCCTACCGCTATATCTCAAAGTGGTCCACTTAAATATCTTTGGACCTACAGGTATGAAGCGAAGAATAAAGAAGCAAAAATTTATTGTAGAAATATCTCCAGCAGAAAAAATATATCTTACACCCTTAGTATGAAAGCTTCCTTGAAGTTTTGCGAATTCTTAAACGAATATTGTAATGGTTTTCCGGAAGTATTAATTTATGAGAGCCCAGTTCTTTTAAATTTAATTGCAGAAGATTTATTTCTCTCAATAGTTAACAGAGCCACCATTTCAAATATTAATTTTAATAATTGCAAGTCTTTAAAATGCATTGAATTTAAAGGTAGTCAGTACAAAATAGGATTTGTAGTAACAATAAAAACGGGAGACGATATTAAAGTTTTTGAAATAAAGAATATACTTCTAAATGATTTTGAAATCCCATTTTTACTAGTGGAAAAAATTGAAGTCCAGTCATTTTCTGAACATTTTCAATCATATTATATAGGAATAAATCTAAAATTATACTATGTTTTGGATATAAAAGAATTTACAGGACCTCCAATTCACATTTATTATATAAGCAGTGGAAAAAAACTAATTAGAAATAAAGTTTTCTAATACATATTTGTTCAAGTTTAGGTTTAAGATTTGTATTAATTATGTATTAAAAGAATATAATAAATTATTGGACTTTTATTTATATTATCTTATCAATTTTAAAGGAAATTGCTGAAAAAAAGCCATACTTTAAACATATGAATTTAATAAGGATTCCTATCAATAAAATAATTTATAATAGTCGTATCTTATTAATATCTTTCCTTATAAAAATAATACGCTGTCGTATATAATCAATAAGCTTCCTTATAAAACTAATACGTCGTTAAAAATTAATACTTTTGCATATGAATTTAATAAGGATTCTTATCAACTAAATAATTTATAAGAGTCGTATCTTATCAACAACTTTCCGTATAAAAACAATGCGCTGTCGTATATAATCAATACGCTTCCTTATAAAACTAATACGCTGTCAAAAATTAATACTTTTGCATATCATATTAATACTTCATTCGTATTGGAGAGATTTTGTATAGGAATCTTATCAATTCTATAGCGGAAATTTCAGGTTTTTTTTTTCAGTGTATATTTACTATTTTTATGAAAACACTACGTACAAAATTTCAATTCTAGCCGTTGTTGTGACTCAGGTACCTACGACCCGAATCAATGCAATATATCGATGTGCAAATTTGACCCTGGATAATAAAATTTATTTAATTTAAAATTCATTTAAATTTGGAAATGCACTTAAAAATGAATTCCCGGATTGTAACAAAATGCAATTAACCATAAATTGCATTTTGTTACCAAGCATATATACACTCATACATGCAATGCAAATCAAATTACATTTCTTTTTCCATTTTCCTTGTACATTGTACATACGTACATTATCTAATTGCTCCAATCTAAATTGTATGTATACATACGTACATAAAAATATTCTCGCCCTCCTAAAATTATTATCTTAAGACGGGCGCACAACTATATATCAGATTACAGTTTTTTCCATGTAAATTAATTGCATGAAGACTTTTTGCATTTTCTCACGTACGAGTTTTCATTGTCGTGAAAAACTGGAAAAGTAAATGACAAAGTTTTTTAACAAAAAGTAATGGCGGGTACCTGAGCAGAATTTGCCCAAACCTCTGGGAGTTCTTTTTTTACCGCCTGACCGAATAGAGCTAAACGAAAAGAACTCTAAATTGAAAAGTTCGCGTATCCTCTAGTTTTTGTATAAACACCAAAGATTGTGCAAATTGTTATTGTGTAAATTTAAAGGACTGAGATCCACCTAATTTTTGTGCAAATTTACTAAGTTACTAAGTTGCGAAACATCTCATTATAGTGAGAAATTAAAAGAGCCTGATACATCTAATTCTTGTTGTTTCTTTAACTAAAAACTCCAAAAACGAGTGCACTCTCTACGTATCACGGTGCGCGCGATATAACACCGTTGACGCGTTTTCACGTAGTGTCGAAATATGTAGTGAAAAACAAAATTTTTGTATGGCAACCCTAAAAAGGATTTACCCGATTTGTCCCCCTTTCGAATGTAATTTTACGCACGAACATACGGACGGACATGCAAAAATCAAAATAACTTTTAATATTATGCGTGGGTGTCTAATCCATTTTGCTCTACCATCATTATTATTAGGTGTTACAAACGGAATGACAAACTCATGATGATTTCATCTAAGATACAATAAACTTTAACAACTAAAAAAGCTCAAATTGGTCTAAGAACAATTCTTATGATACCCTAGATTCTACATCAATAAGAGCGTATGTAATTCTTTCGTATGTTCACTTATCTGTGCAAGTTTTATCGTGGAAGTGGTTTTTCGCATTATTTCTAGAACGGTTCGTCGGACAGAAAAAATAGCATTTCAGTACAATAAAAACATCTAGGACTGATCGTTTTCACATTATACCTAAAAACTCTAAGTTTTGATATGGCAACTCCTAGAAGGGATTCCCTGATTTAGCCTATTTTTGAAATAATATTTACGAATTTGATCAAATCGCCGTGTACAAAATGTCAGCTCTCCAGGTTGACGCATTCTCAGGCAGTGTCGAAATAAATAATGAAAAACGAAATTTGTGTGTGGCAACCCCAGAAAGGACCCATTAACCCATTTCGAATTAATTTTACGTATATTTCTTGTGCAAAATTTTAAATCTCTGCGCTTATGAATTATCGTGAGGACCGACGAACAGACGGACATACAACAATCAAAATATCTTTTAATGTTATGCTTGGGTGTCCAATCCATTTTGATGTACCATCATAATTTTTATGTGTTACAAATGGAACGACAAACTTACTATTCCCTATAGATTTCATCTAGGATAAAAAAAAATTTTAAACCAAATCATTTCGAGGTCTTATTAATTAACTTTGAAATTCAGAGGATGATTAGCAAATAAACTTCAAAGTTCCGTGGAAATTATCCTCATCTCTGAAAACAGAAGTTAAAGACGCACAGGTGAAGTTCCTTCAATTTATTTTCTTAGATTAAATATTTAGTGGAAATGTGATCATTGTGAACGTCTTATTAATTAAATTCCCTCTTGGGCAATATCTTCATTAGCTCTGATGGGATTTCATTATCAGTTGATAGAAATTAATATGTTAATAAGACAAAAGTTACATAGAATGAAAAAAAAAATGGAAAATGTTTTTATTATCTCGCTCGAAGAATTATTGCTATGCCAAAAGAATTCAAGTTCAAAAGGGTAAATAAAAAAAATATACAAATCAAGCAAAAAATTAGAATTGCAAAAATCAAAATAACTTTTAATATTATGCGTGGGTGTCTAATCCATTTTGCTCTACCATCATTATTATTAGGTGTTACAAACGGAATGACAAACTCATGATGATTTCATCTAGGATACAATAAACTTTAACAACTAAAAAAGCTAAAATTGGTCTAAGAACAATTCTTATGATCTGTGCAAGTTTGATCGTGGAAGTGGTTTTCCGCATTATTTCTAGAACGGTTCGTCGGACAGAAAAAATGGTTATAACCAATTTCATAGCATTTCAGTACAGTAAAAACATCTAGGACTGATGGTTTTCACATTATAGCTAAAAACCCTAAGTTTTGATATGGCAACACCTAGAAGGGATTCCCTGATTTAGCCCATTTTTGAAATAATATTTACGAATTTGATCAAATCGCCGTGTGCAAAATGTCAGCTCTCCAGGTTGACGCATTCTCAGGCAGTGTTGAAATAAATAATGAAAAACGAAATTTTTGTGTGGCAACCCCAGAAAGGACCCATTAACCCATTCCGAACTTCATTTTACGTATATTTTTTGTGCAAAATTTTAAATCTCTGCGCTTTTGAATTATCGTGAGGATCGACGAACAGACGGACATACAACAATCCAAATATCTTTTAATATTATGCTTAGGTGTCCAATCCATTTTGATGTACCATCATAATTTCTATGTGTTACAAATGGAACGACAAACTTACTAATCCCTATAGATTTCATCTAGGATAAATTTTCTAAACTAAATCATTTCGAGGTCTTATTAATTAAATTTGAAATTCAGAGAATTATTAGCAAATAAACTTCGAAGTTCCGTGGAAATTATCCTCATCTCTGAAACAGAAGTTAAAGACGCACAGGTGAAGTTCCTTCAATTTATTTTCTTAGATTAAATATTTAGTGGAAATGTGATCAATGTGAAAGTTTTATTAATTAAATTCCCTCTTGGGCAATTTCTTCATTAGCTCTGATGGGATTTCATTTTCAGTTGATAGAAATTAATATGTTAATAAGACAAAAGTTACATAGAATGAAAAAAAAAATAGAAAATGTTTTTATTATCTCGCTCGAAGAATTATTGCTATGCCAAAAAAATTCAAGTTCAAAAGGGTAAATAAAAAAATTAAACAAACCAAGTAAAAAACTACAATTGGTTTAGACCAATTCTTATAATAACCTAGATGGATACCGGTACGAATTTGTGTGCAAGTTTGATTGTTGCAGTGGTTTTTCGCATATATTTCTAGAGCGGTCCATCGGACAGTAACTAAGTATACACCTTATGATTTCATCTACGGTATAAAAATTAAACAATTTTCAAGGAAAGCTGAAGGTGTTCCTAAACGATCTGGCAAAATGGCAGATATCTGCCAATTATTGTGGGCAGATATATGCCCTAATGATTACACACGGAGCAGTTATTCGGGCAGATTTCATCTGGCATAGAGTTGTCAGGTAGTTTTTGGTCAGATATCTGGCATGCGTCTGTCTTTACTGATTACACGATCTGCTATTTTTCATCTGGTAAAATACTAGTTTTATCTGGCAAGCACAATAGAAATTAATGTGAAGTTCATTGTTGAAAAATGACTTCTTGAGAGAAGCATGCGGCTGCTTTTATTGTGTATAATGCATTTTGTACGAATGAAAAAAAAGTGAGAAATTTTAAAAGAAGAGATGAATTTGGGTTAAATAATGGAAAAGAAAAAGAAATTTGGAAGTGGTTTATCCTAAACTCCTTCCAGAAATAGAAAATAAGCATCCAGATATTTTTAAATATTTCACCGAATGAGTATAAATGAGTCTAATTATTTAGTGGAAAAAGTGACCACAATTATTAGAAATAAGACATGAGAAAAGCCATATTCCCAAGTGAACGAATTGCAATAACTTTGAGATTCTTGTCTACTAGTATGTATACTTTTTAGCTAATTTCATAAAATGTTTAAAGTTTCCATCAGTCATTAATGTATTTATTCTGTTTTGAAAAGGGAATATTTGAAGGTAAGTAAATAAAAAGTACTTATTAAATTCATATTTATTATATTATGTATCTTAAATGAAAAGTATATATTGATATCGTAAACAATCAGAAATCAGTGAGATCATATGAAAATTCACCTTCAGTTGGATACCATGAAATTGATGGATTTGGAGTTGGGGTTTGTACTAGTATCTTCTAGTTTAAACTAAGCCGTAATCATTGCTTGCTGAATCACTGTCCGTATTCTCATCTTATCTGCTACATAACCTCCAAAGATTTGGCAAGAATCTAGTAGCCTATTTAAAACCTGAAATTGCGTTTTTTTAAGATCGCTTGTCTTTGAAAATCTTCTGTTCTTCTTGTTTTGGGTTGTGAAATCCGCTTTTCTGAATTATGTTTTGAATTTAGTTCCTGGAAATAAGACAAATGTTGGTTGGAATGCAATAAAAGTAATAAGCATGCTTTGCTTTCTAGATTCTTGAAACAGAAGAGGAATAGAAACAGTATGCAAAGCTATTTCCAGAGAAATGTTTTTTTCCTAATTGTTTTAACATCCTAGATGGGAAGCATGTACATAGTTATGAAAGCACCAGCTCATAGCGGTAGCGTATACTTCAACTACAAAGGAAAACATAGCATAGTTCTGATGGCCCTTGCAGGTTGCCATTATAATTTCCTTCACATTGACGTTGGAGCGAATGGAAGAAATTCAGATGGAGGCGTTTTTAATCGTTGTACCCTGTCAAGATAACTCATTGAAAATACCAAAACCATTGCTTGGTACATAATTCAACGGTTACCTCACCTTATATAATCGTGGCTGATGATACTTTCGCAATCAAAAGCAATTTAATGAAACTGTATGGTAAAAAGCATTTATGTGGACGTGAACATGTATTCAATTACAAATTATCTGTGGCCATTCGGTATACTATTTGCAAAATTTTGAGTGTTGCGAAAGCCTATTGAATTGGATGCAGAAAAAACGAAACAAATTGTGTTAAAAACTTGAGCTTTAATCGCTGGTACTTCAGTTGAAGATGTGCCCTGCCTCCAAAGAGTGTGTTGCCAGCGCGGAGCCGGTAAAGAAACACACACATGCACACAACCAAAGGACAACAAACAAAACCCTCGAGAATAAATTGCAAAATTAGTAAAGTATTTTTTTAACGAACAAACTGGACAAAAATATCTGTTCAGTTCAATAATTTACTGGGTAGATTGGCGGATGATATTCCAAAATTTGCCAGATAGCAAAAGTGACTCATAAAACGTGCGGCTGACGACTGGACATTTTTGAGTGCCAGACGTTGTGGACAGATATCTGTCTACATCTGCCACCGTAATTACACGCATATCTACCCACAAAAATGGGCAGATATCTGGCATTCTGCTAGGTTGTTTAGGAGTATATTAAGGGTAGTATTTTTTTATACCCTATGTAGATGAAATCATAGGGTAAAATAAGTTTGCCATTCCATTTGTAATCCACAGAAATATGGCTAGTAGAGAAAAACGGGTTGGACACCCGCGCATTATATTAGAATTTATTTTGATTTTTGCATGTCCATCTGTCATCACGATAACTCGAGAACGCGTTCGTATAGTGAGCTGCAATTTTGCAGAAATGATTTAAAAAAAAACAGTAAATTTAAGTTCGAAAATGGGACAAATCGGGTAACTCCTTCGTAGGGTTGCCATACAAAAATTGCTTTCTTTACAGTGATTAATAACGCATCAATATACAGACCTGAAATTTTGTAACGGGTTTTTTTTTTAAAGGAAATTTTAGTTCGAAAATGGGAAAAATTCGGTAACTCCTCAGTAGGGTTGTCATTCAAAAATTTCGTTTTTGGTTACATATTTGAAGAGTGCTTGCCTGACAACGCGTCGACGTAGAGAGCTGAAAATTGGTACACTGTGCTGCCATAGTAATAGTATATAAAGCTTCAAAAATGGACTGGACTACTGTTGCCATACAAAAATTTAGATTTTCTATGTATGTAGGATAAAAAAAAAACGCAATTGTGTTTTCAAATATAATTAAAGCTAAATGTTCACTTTAACAAACGCTTTTTGCAATCCATTTGTTAATTATGGTACAATATTAGATTAAGTGTTATTTTAAAAGAAAGAGAAACACCACTGTAATTACAAAAAAAAAACTACTAAGCTACTGGCAACTAAATGACTACTGTCTACTGAACTCAAGCGACCGACTGACTAGTGACTACTCAGATAAGAACTAACTACTTTAGACTATTTTACTACGTTGCTGCATTGAGATTGGGACTAATACCTACATTCGGCCATCCTGCTCTTCGTTCGACCCGAACAAGGTCATACTTTCTGATGTATCAACAGCACCCCACGGCGTCATATGATCACAGCTGGTTGTGGTCATCTTGGGTCCGGCTGCATTTGTCATCTTTTGAACTGTATACCGACCACCCCGACCCAGGCTGATTACTTCGTATGGATCTGTAAATTCAGAAGAGACTTTATTACCAACATTGAATTGAGTTTTTCTAATTGCGACGAGATGTCCGATTTCGCTTCTTTTCGTGATTTGTTAAAAGTTTTGTAATTTTCTTGCCGTACTTTCTCTATTTGATTTCTTACGTCTAAACGAACTTTGTCCCTCTGTTCATCGTGCTCCTGCATTGCTGAGTCTTTTATAGCATTTAGAATATCTAAATCGTTTTTCTTTCGCATCTTAACGCCGAAAACTACTTCAAAAGATGGTCTTCCAATTGATCTTTGGAACGTGCTATTTAATGCAGCTTGCACTTGGGCTACATGTTTATACCACTTTTCCGTAGATCCCACGGAAGGCTTTTTCAAAACTTTGATGATAATTCTATTTATGCTTTCTGCTTGCCCATTGCCTCTAGGTACTCCAGTTGTTATTAATACGTGTTCGATTCCTTCCTCTTTGCAAACATCCAAAAAAGTTTTCGATGTAAAGGCAGATCCTCTCTCGCTAATTGCCCTTCTGGATTTCTGACAGCGTTTTCGTTGGGTAAATCCAGACATATTTCGAGAAGCCATCTATACTGTGAGGATATATTTGTACTGTTTCGCAGTTTGATCCATTGGTCCTATGTGATCCAGATGCATTGTCTCCAATGGCTTATCTCCCTTGTCCAGCGGATGTAAGAATCCCTCTTGTTTGCCTAATTTTCTGCAACTTAACAAGCATTTAACACAATTATGTATGCAGTATTGTACTTTGTTATGAATTTTAGGAATAAAAAACTCTTGATTAATTAGATAAACAGTTTTTTGAACCGCAAAATGACCCTCTTCAAGTTTCGCCCTTATAATTTCAGTTTCCATATTTCTTGGAACAACGTGAAGTTTTTTGCCTCCAATATATTTAAATAAAAGGTTCCCTTCTATAAAAAAATCATCATAGTTCCTTTGTTTTAACACTTCTTTTACTGCCGTAATAAAATATCGGTTTCTTGAGCCTTTCTTAAGTGAACTAACATTTCGTTTTCGATTGCATATACAACTGGGTTCCGACTTAAATAGTCTACATGTTGCATTCTCTTGCTTGCTCTATGCTCTACTTCGAACTGAAATTCCTGCATGTGTAAGATCCATCTTTAAACTACGATTGGTAAGTCCTTCTTTTCGATAGTTTGTCTGAAAGTGATGCAATCTATTACACTTTTAAACTGATTGCCTAAAAGGTATATTCGGAACTTCTTTAGTGCCAAGTAGACAGCCATAACTTCTATTAGTTTTAATTAATTTTTTGAGCACTGTGAAACACATTTAATAAAGAGTAAGAAAAGGCTTCTTATTGTTTCACAAGGTTATTTTATTATACAAAACGCGTTTCGATAGCTAAGCTACCATCATCGGTAATCTTTTTAAAACTGAGAAACAATTTCAATAGACATTACAGAAAATATATAGGAAATCTACTAGCACGCAGAGATTTATAACTTCGGATTCCAACCACTCCTGCCAACATAAAATGTCTGCTTTTTACTCCATGATCCATCGTATGCTGAATATTCCGATGATTGACATTGACTACAAAAATGAGTTGAAATATATCAAGGATACTGCCTTGATAAATGGCTATAACCCTCAAATAATTGACACAATCATACAAAAAATAAACCAAAATAAGCGGATACGTACCATCACTACTTTAAAAAGCGATTGTGAGAAGAATGAGGTTAAGAGAGTGGTGATTACATATCATCCAGCAATTACCGGGAAACTTAAAAACATCTTTAAGAAAACCGAAAAACAGGTTATTCCAGTGTCTAAGAATAAACTTGGCGCTCATCTTTGCAGAACTAAAGATATAGTTGATCCTCTTGATAAAAGTGGTATATATTCTTTGAATTGTTCATGTAATTCTATATATATTGGCCAGTCATCGAGAGCGGTTAAAATGAGATGGCGTGAACACAATAGACACATAGTAAACAATGAAAGTAATAGATCAAGTGTCGCACATCATATTCTGAATAATTTGAACCATGAACTTCACTTAGATAACTTCAAATTAATTAAGGCTGAATCAAATAAACAAAAACTAGACGCTTGGGAATCTCTATTTATGCATTTGTATGAAGACCGCTTGATAAATTCAGGAGAAGCACCGATAGAGCATGGCCTTTTTTATTTGCTAGATTAAATCTATTGATAGCAGATACTACATTCTCTTTTTTCTGAATAGTTTTTTTATCAGTAACTTGTACTTGATGTTTGAGTTGTTTTCAATTTATTGTAGTGACCCTTTACTATATTTTCTGTAATGTCTATTGAAATTGTTTCTCAGTTTTAAAAAGATTACCGATGATGGTAGCTTAGCTATCAAAACGCGTTTTGTATAATAAAATAACCTTGTGAAACAATAAGAAGCCTTTTCTTACTCTTTATTATAACTTCTATTGTGTAGCTGTGGTGTATTTTGTTCTGATGGTAGGTTCTTCCTACTGTAAAATTGGATAGGATGGTACTTACTATCATCAGTTAATTGAGTAAGGACAGCTCCACATCCGATTTTACTCGTAATTCTGTTCTTGCACTCTGACGAAAAATGTGTAATACAGGCTCCGTAGTTAAAGCATCTTTCAGTCTTTTTATAGCCATTCTTTCTTCTGACTGAATTTTAAATGAATTCTCCATTTGTAGTAGTGCTGTCAAAGGTTTCGCAATAATTGAAGAATAAATTTTCTAAAGAAACCAGTTAAACCAAGGAAAGATCGAAGATCTTTGATACTCTTAGGCTCCAGAAAATTTTTCACAGCTCTGATTTTGTCCGCTGATGGACTAATTGTGCCGTCGCGAACAACATTGCCTCAAAATTCAATACGCTCTTTTAAAAAACTGCATTTTTTCCATTTTATCTGCAACCCGTAATCTGCAGCCACTTTTAAAACAGTCTTCAACTTATCTACATTTTCCTCTTCACTTTTTGATGAAACAATTAAATTGTCCATGTAGGTATGCACGATATTTTTCAAGGTAAGATTCCTAAATATATAGTCTATGAATTTACAAAAGACTGCTGGAGCATTCGTTAAGCCAAATGGGACTCTAGTAAATTCAAAGTGTCCCTCTAATGTTGTAAATGCCGTATACTTTATGCTACTTTCCTCTACCGGTACGTGAAAGTACCCATTTTTGAGATCCAACGCAGTGAAAACTTTTGATTCTGCGAGTTTGTCAAGAACATCTTAAATTATTGGCATTGGGAAATGTTCCTTTACTGTTTCCTTGTTAATTTTCCTGTAGTCGATGCATACGCGATGCGATCCGTCTTTCTTTCTGGTAACGACTAGATTGCTTGCAAATGGCGAATTAAATGGGCGAATAATGTTTTCTTCAAGCCAGTCCTCCACCTGTTGTTTAACTATAACTTTTTTTGTAAGTGGAAGTCTTTTGGGATTTGAAAAAAATTGCAACATCGTTATTTAGTACCATTCGCATCTTAACAGGGCATTCTAAAGTTTGACAAGGTTTAAAATTTTTTATTAATGCGTTGATATCATCTTTATATTTTGAAGGAACATCTATTTCATCGTTGTCTATGGTTATATTCATAATTGAAGCTTTTTTTCCCGCGATATCACGCTCTAAAAATGTTATACCATCTTTATCAAAGATTACTTTAGCTTTTGATATGACGTCACTACCAATGATGCACTTCACTCTAATCGCACTATAAGGTACAACATGAATAAGGGTCTTTATGTTGATACCTACCATCGATTTTTAAATTTATTTCAAAAAACCCGATTGATTGCGATTTCCCTGTCCCTAAGCCCAATAAGTTTATCACATGTTTCGTTAACGTAATATCTTTTAACTGTTGAAATGCATCTTCCCTTAATAAACTTAAATCACTTCCTGTATCTATAAGTGCTTTAAAGTTCTTTCCACTAATATCTATTTGTTTTATATTTTATGTACTAATACAATTCGTTTGTTTAGTTTGTTTGGTATTGTTTCTTTGTGTACAGTTTTTCGAAATATGACCCCGACCGTTACAATTGAAGTAGTTAGTTTCTGCCCTACAGTTTTTCTTTTTGTTTTCGCTAGAACCGTAATTAAGACAATGAGAAGACTTGCTAAAGTCCTGAGTAGATCTTGATGAAGAGCTAAATTTAGAAAAATTGTTTTTATAAATTTTATTTTTCATTCGGTCGTATATGTCTAATTTCTCTTTAACTTCACTTAAATTAGTCGCATTATATAGAATTGCTTTATTTTCATCACGATCTGCTATACCATTAATTATGTAATGTATTAATGATAATTCGTCGACATCAGCTACACAAGCAATTTCCTGCATTTTGTAGACATATTCTCGAAAGCTTTCATAACTCTTTTTCTTTCTGTTTTGTAATTTTTCATAAATGTCAGCTTTACAAATTTTCCTTTCAAACTCTTTAGTTAAGTTTAATTTTAAATATGAGTAATTTTTACACATTATAATACGTACAAAAATTTTAGCGCTACCTACCAGCAACCTTTTTAAATAAATAATTTTTTCAATCTCATTCCATTTAAGCAAAGCTGCAATTTCCTCAAATTCCCGAAACCATACAATAATATTCATTCCGCTATCGCCACTGAACGAATGGATAAGGTTTTCTAGATCTCGTACTTTGAACTATGACGTTGAACTTGATGCCTGTGCAAATTCATTACACTTCTTTGAAGTTGTACCGTTTTCTGGAAACAAATTTTTATTATTTGTTTTTTCACTTTTATCATTGGATTCTTCTCCTTTATCGGTATCATAGTCATCGCCAGCACTGTCGGCACTTGACGATTCGAGTCTTGCTACTAACGCTGCTTTAACACCTGCAGTGTCAAGCCCTTGTTTATTTAGCTCCGATTTTAATTGTTCTACCGTTAAACTGTTCCACATTTTATAGATTTTTGTTTTTCAGTTCACTTATAATTTAATCACAATTTTGTATAGTTTTAAACTCGCGTGCGATTGAGCCCCCAAATGTAGGATAAAAAAAAACGCACTTGTGTTTTCAAATTTAATTAAAACTAAAAGTTCACTTTAACAAAAGCTTTTACAATCCATTTTTTAATTATAGTACAATATTAGATTAAGTGTTATTTTAAAAGAAAGAGAAACACAACTGTAATTACAAAAAAAAAACTACTGAGCTACTGGCAACTGAATGACTACTGTCTACTGAACTCAAGCGACCGACTGAACTAACTACTTTAGACTATTTTACTATGTTGCTGCATTGTGATTGGGACTGATACCTACATGTCTTAGACAGGATAATAAATCCTATGAAATTGGTTATAACCATTTTTACTGTCCGATGAACCGTTCTAGAAAGATATGCGAAAAACCACTTCAACGATCAAACTTGCACAGATGAGTAACCATACGAAATCACATACGGGCATTCATCTAGGGTATCATAAGAATTGGTTTTAGACCAATTCTAGCGTTTTAGTTCTTTTAATATAAATTATAGTATTCGTTCGTTACAGTTAACATACAAACCAATTTCGAGAAATGGACAAAGTAGTTTTTAATATTATTTATTTTGAAATAATTCCCTACTTATGACATAATTATAATAATTCACACCGCAGACATACGAAAAGTAGTACGCTGCTAAGAACGCGTATGGCAAAATATATTCGACTAAATCCGAAATATATTCGACTAATTACGTAATTGGATTCATGTTATTTATTTAGGTTATTTTTTCGCAGTTATTAAAGTTTATTAATTTTGGCGAGGACTTCAAATATTCCAAATTTATATGCATTTGAAAAAAAAAATGCAATTATTTTTACTTTGTAGAAGTCAGTTAAACTTTTTTTTGAAAGCTTTTTGCAATTCATAAATGTAGAAAATATAAAGCATGAAAATATGAAATCTAATATCAGGAGCAAAAACAAATGCAAAAATAATCACCAAAGTCACAAACACTTTCTGAAAATAATTGCGTATTTCACAATAAAAATACGCATTGTAATTGAATTCTCAAAACTACCATGTTTTTGGAAATTACAATACCGTTAAGAACTGCCTTACTGATTTTTCACACTTGTCATCATGAGGCGCGTATCCAGACCTGTAGCCTGGGGGGGGGGGGGGGGGGTCACAACTAAAATGTTTGAGTTGTTGGGAGGGGGGCGGGGGGGGGGGGTTGAAAAAGTAGGAAGAAGTCTCTTTTAAATTTTTTTATCATATATATACGAGTATATACGAGTAATCGGCGCAAAAAAAATATAAAAGCATTTCATTCCTTTTTTCAAACAATAAAATAAATATGTATTCCAAAATTACTTACCATCCTGTGATAGGGACGATGGATGACTTTTCGTTCGACACTATATAAAATCACAAAAAAATTCAAAAACATTCGTACGTGTTTCATATATGAAGAGCTACGAGCGAATGGCTATTATTGCCACTATTAGTACTCATAAGAAACTCAAAGAAACACCCCCACCGCAGGCAAAGATTGAATAACTAAATATAGGACATAGAAGATATTTTCGATTGTTTTCCATTTAAATGTACACGGCTAGAAAAGGACAGAAAGAAGAAGAAAAAATAACAAAAAGAAATCGAACTCTCTTTAAAATTTTTATGAATATGGACATAAAATGTTAAAACGCTGATTACATGCAAATAAACGGAAATGGCAAATGATTCATTTTCATAAATAAATGAGAAGGGGCGGACTTTTCAGGTTTTACTCTCATAAAATGCTCCCGCGTTCTTGTGAAAACCGATTTTTGCTGAAATATTGTGAAAAATATCCAATGTTTTTTATAGTATAACCAATGTTTGTTAGTATAAATCCTATGATATTTGAGCAGCACGTGCTTCTGTTTACATTTCAATTTCAATTTCAATTTCAATTTCATTTATTTATTCACAACATCTACACACTTAAAGCCTGGCTTTCTACTTATGTGTAGGTAAACTTAACAAAAGTAATTTGCTGCACTATGAGCTAGAGTAAACTAAAGAATAAACAAGGAAAAAAAATAATAAAATAAAAAAAACTAAAAGCGCTAAAACTATATCAATAATAATAAGATGCAAAAAAAAAACAACTTATATGTATGTGTTAATCACTACAATTGGAAAAAAAGTTAATTAAATAATTAACGATAAGAGAAATAATCCAGTATCTTGCCCCTGAAATCACCGCCACCACTCCTTCTGATCTCCATAGGTAAAGTATTCCACATCCTGGTAGAATAAATGAAAAATTGACGCTCAGTTACACGATAACTAAACCTCGGCACATTCAACGCCACAGTTCTACTGGACCGAGAAAACAACAATTTTTCATGTAGATAGCTAGGCACCTTTTTTACAATTAAATTATAGAAAAATAGAATTACCCTGGAATCATGATACGCTCTTAAGGTGCATCCAAAGACGGATTTTACATAGGGAGAAACATGGTCATATCGTCTCAGACCGTGCACGTAGCGAACAGCCGAATTGAACGCGACAGCGATTTTTCTCTCCGAGAAGGAATCTAGCTGGCAAAACAATTCACATCCGTAGGTAATCAAAGGAGCAATAAGTTGTTTTACTAACATGAGCCTTGTATTTCGAGGAGTAACGAAAGAAGCAACGGAAAGCTTACGAAGCGTTGCGTAAATCTTAGACACAATACTGTTGACATGGTCAGACCACGTAAGTGTAGTGTTAAAAATGATGCCAAGATTCCTTACCGACCTGCTGTATGGAATAGGAGTTTCATCTAACATCACATCAGGAAAGTCTGTAATGTCGAGATTATTTCTATATAATAGAATTACTTTAGATTTTAACGGGTTTAGAAGAAGCTTATTCTGTAGTGCCCACAAAGATATTAATCTAAGGTCTTCATTCAGTCTACATATCGCATCCTCCATCAATCCACGTGGTCTTGAAATATATAGCTGGCAATCATCAGCATACAAGTGAAATTTACAATTCAAAATGACTGAAGAAATATCATTTATGAACACAGAAAAAAGCAAGGGCCCGAGGATTGACCCCTGCGGAACACCACTACATACAGGCAAAAACTCAGAGGAGTACACACCACAGCAGACCTTTTGCTGGCGGTCTTCCAAATATGACCAAATAAGCCTGCAAGCACCAGTAGAGAAATTAAACAATCTTTTAAGCTTGTATATGAGTAGTGAGTGATTAACTTTATCAAAAGCCTTGGAGAAATCTAAAAGAGAAAGAACAGTTATCATGTCAGAATTCATAGACAAGCGAATATCATCAGATATCTTTAGTAGGGCTGTCGTACAACTGTGCTTAGGTCGAAATCCAGATTGTAAATTGGACATTAGGTTATTTGTGTCAATATACTTAAGTATTTGTTGATGCATAAGCCGCTCAAAAACCTTGGACAAGAAAGATAAAATGGAGATGGGTCGGTACTCCTGGGGATTCTGTTTAGGATTCTTAGGGATGGGGATGATCTTGGATAGCTTCCAAGATTTAGGGTACACAGACGTGAGTATTATAGTGTTAAATATATACGTCAAATTAGATAGAATAATAGGCAATAACAGTTTAATAAATTTGGGATGTATATTATCAACACCAACAGCATTTGATGTGACCGATAAAACGGCTTTAAAAACTTCTTCTTGGTCAACCTGTGCAAAAGAAAATCCATCATAAGATGAATCAAAGGCAGGAATTTCAAGAGGATCCGATGATGCATCCGGCACTGTACCAACGAACATGTTATTGAGATCATCAAGGTCAATATCTATATCTGGATTGCAAGATCTATTGAGACCAAAGTTCTTAAGATTTCGCCATAATATCTTAGTAGGAAGCTTGTTATCAAACTTGGAAGCAAAGTAGCGTCTTTTAGAATATTTAATATCCAGATTTACAGCATTGCGCAAAACACGATAAGACTCCCAGCACTCTGGTGTTCGAAAACGTTTCCACCTTCCGTAAGCAAGATTTCTCTGTAGGATTAATGTCCGAATCCGATATGTAAACCAGGGGCAGTTGGTGTCAGCAATATAGCGGGTCTTTAGAGGGACATATTTCTCAAACAGATAATTTATGAGATATTCAAAATAATATATTTGTTCATGCACGGATGTTGTTCGTCGGAGAAATTCCCACTGGAGCTCAGATGCTTCACCGAAAAGAGAGCCGCAATCTATGGCATTGAAATTTCGATATGTGAATACATGGGATTCACTACTCCCACTATGATCAATATCATATGTTAAAAATATCAAATCATGCTTTGAGAATGCTGAAAATGACAGCTGATTTTGATACATCACCCGATTTTGGTCGGCTACAAGAAAAAGATCAAGTAAAGTGGAAGATGTTGATGTGAAATGAGTAGGAAGGGAGTTTATTAAAGATAAACTATAAGACCCAATCACTTCATGAACAGGATTGCCACTATTTGTGTCATTCAACATGTCCACATTAAAGTCTCCTGCTATTATAATATGTTGGTAAACATGACAGACAGCTGCAAGAAAATTGTTAAGAGGACTAAATTCAGTTGAATGAGGAGGCCTGTACACAGAACCCAACAAGCATTTATCACTACCGGCAAATATTTCAACAAAAACATATTCTATTTCAGCACCGGGATCAGAAAGAGAAACTATCCGGCCACGCAAAGAATTTCTCAAAAGGATAGCTACTCCTCCACCAGTACGATTAAACCGATCATTGCGAAATAACTTATAACCAGTAAGAGCAATAATCTCATCGGTAATATGAGCCTTTAACCATGTTTCTGATATGCATATCACGTCTAATAAGGAAGCATTGAAAACTTCTTTAAACTCATCGATCTTCGGCAATATGCTCTGGGCGTTAAAGTGACATATCCGTAAACCATTGTGTCTTTTGCACAAAATATCCAGCAAAATTCGAGAGTTATTTATGCCACCAGGAACCGGAATACTAGAGTAATTCATTATAACTCAACTACTAGCTGTTAAAAAACAAATATATATAATATACATAATGGAGTGAGCAGCGGAAAGCAGGGTAAAGAACTGACTACATTCTGTATATTCATTAAAGAAAATTATACACCTAGAACTAGATAAATGATCAAAATCCATTAAGCAATATTTAGCAAGTGTATTAGCAAGAGAGTAAGTAGTAATAAAAGTTTCAAAAAAAATACTTAAGCAGTACACTAAAGAGTTCAGTTCACAGATAGCACTTAATAGTAACAAGAGAAAAAGTTCAAAAAATACTAATAGTACATTGCTTACTCGTGTATATCTAGAAAGTTCATCATCATTTATAACTAAAAGGTCGCGAGGAAATTCATGCGAAAATTGTAAACATAACAACACATAGATATAGTACAAAGCATCATGCAGGTAGGTTATTATCGCCATTGTTTATATCGATATTTAAAGCCGTTGTAGCTGCGAATTTCTCTAATAGATTGCAATCTGAGACAATTTGGCTATTATCTCCTGGCTTACGACGAACAAGAACTCGTCCATTCCGAGTGTATACCGATACCAGTTGATTACGCTTTTTAAGACGTTGGGCTTCTCGATAGATTATATAGTTTCGTTTGGTTAAGCTCTCATTAATATGAATTCGCTTATCAGAGTTGAATCCAGCATTACGAAGTGTAACTGCTATACGTCGCTTTGCATTAGCACTGACCGCTATGAGGAGATTGTTTTTAGCAGATGTGGAATTAAGTTTAACAATGATAGATCCGTCATGATTTGTTTTATGTTTTACTCTGAAAATATCTTTTATTTGTGGAGTGGAAGTATTGACAGAGCTGCAAATATTGTTGAAAATCTCCGTCAAATTTTCATTTTCAGCGCACGGAATACCATTTATTATAATATCCTTAGCAAGATGTTGCCGCTCAAGATTATCCACACGATCTTCAATTTTAGCAATAATACCTTTAATTTGTGCGGAAACTGCGCCAAGCCTTTCTTCAACAAGTTCATTAAATCTATCATGAATAGAATTTATTTGTTGTTGCAAATCATTCTTAAACTCATCCAATTTGTCACTCAAGTTATTAACTAGCGTTGTTATCAGCATCTGGAGATCACTTTGATCTTTTTTTAGAGGGTCACTGTACTGATTGGAAATTTTTGGATCATGAATTAGAGCTGGGCTTTGTTGTGATGTAGTGGACGGTGTTCTATTCTGCTTACTCTTGGAGGAACGGGTGTCTCTCGTAGCTGTGTTAATACCCAAATTGGAATTTTGTAATGTGGATGGTTGTCCGGTGGTATTGGTTGCCATTGTATTAACAGATGACAGTATATTCTGCTCGTACAAAATTTTAAAGACGATTTCTGTCGAAATACGAATAAATAAATCAAAGGAAAGCAAACCGAGCACTAAGCACTTAACAAAACAAGTTATCGGATACTTTTAGCCAATTATTTAAGACAAGAACTAGGTGAAAAATCAAGAAATCGCGCACACGACTTACAACGTGACTAATGGCTCATTGCTCACACACGTATTATGTCATGACCCCCGTGACCCCCCCCCCCCCCTGTATACGCGCCTGTCATCATCAGCAGAGTCAGCATTGTTACTTAAAAAACATGGTCTTAAGAACTTTCAGAAATATACAATTACTTTGTCAGCGTGATTAATGGACTCACCAAATTCGATAAAGTTTGAGACTGTGGTGAGAAATGTGGTAATATTTATTTAGCATAAAATTCTAACCTAACATAAATGACATGAGCCGAAATATCCATTTCACATTTGGATAAAATTTTGTAGCTTAAGTTTTGAATTCTGGATTTGTCAAAAAGAGCAAGGAAAGTTCGACTTATGAAGAAAAAAATCATTTTCGCATCTTCTTTGCCATCTTGAAAACTAAGTTCATACATTCAGCTTAAAACTATTGATAGTACCAAATAAATTTGCTTATCAAATCTACATACCCTAAATAATACATTAATTTGTCTATTTCGGATTTTCACAGTTCACTTAAAGTCATATTTATAAGCAGTCCCTACACGTTACTTAAATTTCATGTTCAATACTTTACCCGGACAATTGCTCCAAAATTGCTTACAGTCATCTTAATGTGTTCACACTTTTTTCAGCGTAAACAAATATATTCTACAAAGGCAGGCTAATAATGACATTAAGTCGTTTACTCCATTTATATTCAGATCTTGCAATAAAGTTATTGTCATTATAATTTCTTTGAATTATTATTTTTTTCTTGAGTTAATAAGTACAAAGCTTAACCCATACTCATAGACACAACTGCGACTACAACAGTTGCCTTCGACTATATAGTTACATGAAATAAAACGTTTAAGTAAGCACGAAAGAATCATATCTGGCAGTTGTAGTGCGAAAGTTTGGTTAGATTCTACGAGTGCCGCTTTCATTTTTTCAGTTAATATAATATTAAAGTAATGATAACAATAGCAAATAGCAAATGCATTTGCATTGAATACAATCCAATGAGATTTTCCATTTTTAACAACTCATGTGATAAGGTACTTGGAACAAATTGCAGGTAGATGCGTCCAATATTTGGGAAGAAAGTATGAAAAGGCATGTCTTTAGGAAGGGCACATCGGCCATATGTTCTAGTAAATAAGAGAAAAAGTTACAATTGGTCTAAAAACAATAATATTATAGCCTATAGAAAATAAATGTGTAATCGCGTGAAAAACCAGTATTTTGTATGACAACATCAGCAAGTAGTTGTCTAATTTCATCCGTTTTAGAAATTGTATTTACATTATTATTTTTATGAAAACGTCCGTGCACAAAATTCCTGATATTTACGTCGCCCCAATTTCAGGCCCACGTCCCCTACGAACAAATTAGCCGTATTATCCCATTTACGCAGTGAAATCTATTTTCTTATAAAGGTGTGTGCAAAATTTCAGCTCTTTAAATTAATGCGCTCTCGAGTTGCCGTGAGGACGGATGAACTGCATTGTTTCTATGCATTCCAAACGGAATGACAAGTTTTGTATACCTGATAAGGATTCATCTAAGATATAAAATAGTGATCGATTTTCTTAGTAGATTACACAGAAAAACGATCTTCCATTTATCCATCATTATCTAATTAATGGCATTTAGTTTGCATAGATAGGCCTTTTGACAAAAGCATTTTAATAAATTCTGAATCGAAATTCTTCTGTCTTAAATTTAAGTCCAGAATCATCTAATTTCTTTCATAGTTATGATCGAAATAGTGAATGAAGGTACTAAATTCTTCGAAAAACACAAAATCACATATTTTGTTGACGAGAAAATCCAAATGGTAAAAGTTTTGTATGCACTCTATTGTGAATTAAGTTATATTTATGTTTTTAAATACTCATTATTATAAGTGGGAGAACCTAATTTTATAAAAAAGGTTAAATGTATTATGTTCGGTACACCACCAAACCATATATTCCTCCAGCGCACACTCGCACACACGCGCACACACTCATTCCCCATGGTCATCATTGTCGGGATATTTACTATAGACATTACGTCAATCGGAAACTTTTTCGCCGGAGTAGTTGGTACAACCCTTACCAGGGAATACGATGAGGAGTACAGCACATGATCGGCCTCGGTAGCTATAATAAGGCGGCGAGCCATTGTGAATTCACCCATCTCCAAATTAGAATTGATCTGAGAAGTCCAAAAGCCTTAAAGTCTATTCTTACCAATCCCAATCCAAATCAGAAGTTAATTCTGTATCCCATACAGAAGTTGATTCAGAAAATCCAATCATTTGAGGTAACTCAATCCTAAAACAGAAGTTAATTCTGACACCCAACAAGTTGAAGTTAATTTAATCCTAAAAAACAGAAGTATATGCTGATCATCCAAAATGGAGATTAAGTCAAGTTCCTATATACAGGAGCTAATCCTAAATCCTATACAAATTGAGGTTAGCTCGAATTATTGCATATACGAGTTGATCCGAAATATTATATAAATTGAGGTTAACTCAAGTTACCTCGTACAGGGGTTAATCTTATACGTTTCCAACTAAAACATACTAACAATTAATCCTAATATATTACCAGAGGTCAGCTTCGCGTTCAGCAAGTACAGAAATTTATTATAAAAATTCTCCTACACGCACAATCCAATGAGCTGCAACTATAGCTTTGCACCCGACAAACGTCACAAGTGCTACTACTACCTTGGTAAATCGTTTCCAAGGCACATGCAACAGCAATACAAATTCCACATGGATTGCCTATACGTAGCAGCAATGGAAGAAGTACTTACGATTTTCCCGTTTCTAATTTAAAACTACGCTTCATATGGAATTTAACACACGATACTCTAATAAATTTTATATTTTATGAGAAAAATAAGAATCTTAAGAGTTGATAAATCTGTGGTGTATAAAAAACTTAAAAATTTAGATGCTTCTTCATTAATTTTCAATTCATATTAATCCTTTTAAATTTGAAAAATAAATACTGTGAAAATTCTGTCTATTCTATAATACCCATGATACAAAGATTAGCATGGTATGGCAGAATTATCTGTCAATTGGTTGCTTGCCTCATTTGGCGAAAATTGCTGTAAATTTGTTCGTCTCAATTTCAATCATTCTTATCAAAGTGAAAACAAATTTCTATTTGGAAATTTCTTTGCTTTCCCGCTGGCATATAATTACATTTCCGGAAGTGATTTAAACAAAGAAACTAATGTTTTGTTAAATATTTTAATTTATTCAAAACGTATTTCAGTCGATAAAATACGAAAAACCCAAAACAAATTCGCTGAAAATGATATTGTCACCTCATGACGTTGAAACACAAAAAATCCTCTTAAATCAGCCATACCGTGTTTTCTTTGTACCATGGTCAATACCCTAATGTCAAAATACTTAAACCATTGTTTCACTTTATGAGAAGTTTCGTCGCTATAGCCAGAATAAAGCCACTGCTCTCACATCCCAGATAAAGGCGAATTATCTATCATGTCGATCAAGTATCTATGCACTAATCCAAACACCTAAATCATGCTGGGTCTACTATTAATCATTCCTACATACCTTATAGATCATAATCTAGTCTTCTATAAGGTTTTTTTTTAATTAACCAAAACCACTTTCTTGTTAAAAATAAATGTTAAAGCATCCAATTTTTGTTATTAGGTTGAAATATTACTATGAATTATCGAACTAATAACATATTATTGAAATGAAGAATTTCCTTTTATGTATAACAATTTTCCGTCTGGAAATATTTTTCTTACTTTTTTAGCAGTACAAATCGCTCGCAACATAAAAAGCATATTTTATGCTGGCTTCTCTTTTTGTGAGCTGTCATCAGTCTATATATTGAAGTCTGTGATTCTATATCACCAAATCTACGGTTCACACGTAGCAGTATACCCCACTTCAGGCAACATATAATATTACTTGAGAGCAAACTAAATCTTCATTCACAAATTGTCTTTCTCGTGCCAACTGACTCACACACATTCTTCCCCATTTCAGGAGTAAAATAGAAGGGAACAGACACACAGCTGTTCATAATATTGGTACTGCTTGCACTGCATTAAATATTACATTGAATTTTGAAGTATTTCAATTCCATTGAACTTAAACTCATTTATTATAATAAGAACTGTTTTATTGTGAATTATTAGACTGAATTATTGTGATCTTAGCCTTAAGAGCTTGAAGTAGTATATGAAGAAAAAAATTATATTTGTTAAAGGACACACACTGAGTTATGCACCGCTCTTCATGTAGCTACCAAAGTACACATATTTCACATGATGATAACGATGCTGATTCTTATGTTCATTCAGTTCACCACACAATGTACTGCATGAGAATAACAATAACCGTTTATTTCCGTACAAAGATTATAAAACCTTATTGTACAAAGTGAATTGGTAAAAAAAAAATTACAAAAAGAAAAAGTATAAAATGAAAAATAAAACTAAAATTAAATATAAGATAAAAAGCAAAACCGAAAATGAATTATTAAAAAAAAAAAAAAGCTAAGGAACCAGCAAGAACAAAATAAAATAAACTAAATTACACTAAACTAATACAATAGAAACAGAAGAGAGAGTAATATTGTACAGAGATGAGATAGAAGATAGATAAAAGAGATATAGACTAAAAACTGAGAGACGCTCAAACTGCCAATGATTTTTATCAAATATCCGCTGATTTAATAAGCTCTGCAAAAGTTCTGCCGACAGTCGTGCATTGAACATCACAAGAGAAAATATTCCACTTGCGAATGCTTTGGAAAAAGTAAGAACGCTGTCCATACCGCAGCTTGCAACGAGGAATGAAGAGTTTCTTATGTCTAGTCGATTGCAAGAAATTCAGTTTCTCGAAAAGATATGATGGCTTCCGATTTTATATGTATCAGTTTATGTAGAACTTTTAATCTGCGTTGGGATAAGTAGCCCTCTAGATAGCAACCAAGTAAGGTCGATATATAAGGCGATATGTGACTGGTCCGAGGCAGCCTGAATACGTAGCGTAATGCATCATTGTATACAAACAAGAGTCTTTACGACACACTGAATCCAGATGAGAATATTACGCAACCATAGGTAAAATGAGGTATTACCAGGGCTTTAAATATTTTTTTCGCATATGAAGCGGAAGTATGTTAATACTCCAAACAAAACAAAAACAAAAGTTTGATGGGTCAATAATAAATTAAAGTTTGAATAAAATTTTTTAATGGTTTTGAAGATCATATAAATCTTATACGGGAATTTGATTTAGTGTAAATTTTTTTGGTTTTTAGTTGTCTTCTATTCGTTCAATGGTTGAGGAACATCTTATAAAAAAAGAAGAACAAACATTTATTAAAACAGAGATACAAGCGATAGAGCTATATCGAGCTTCTAGGTACTTTTACCTCGACCGTATGAGAGCTATAAAGCTCATAGTATAGTCTTAATATAAGTGATATAGAAATCAATAGAGCTGCGGACAGCTCTATATGGGATGCCTTGATTTGCTTAGAGCTAAAGAGCTCTAATAGTATCAGACAAAGGTATGAGGGCTAGGGTGTCCATTATTAGGAGCTAAGGGAGCTTCGCAATAGTAAATACACCTTGAGAGTTCTGATAATACTCTGATTATATTAACCAAATTACAGGTCTTTTATGCATTTACATAATCGCTTACTTCATCAATATGCATGTAAAAATTAAATTTGCACGATTGATCACCTGAAATCGGTGATTGCATTCAAGAATGTCGAGTAAGCTTTATACACAAAGTTCATTTCACATGCATAGTGCTTATTTACTCATGATGGGTTTATTTGTTTACCTATGACGCTTGGTCATATGGATAAGCTTTAATGAAAGAATTGTTTTTCTTTATTTTTCTTTGCTTGTTTACGATTACTCAACTGCAATTTCATTCATGCAGCGTATGATCCATTCATGAAGTAAAGCAATTTTTTGTTTTAATATTTTTTTGTTGGATATTTGTTATGTGCATTTGTGCTTCTCTTTGCATATTATGTTGTGTGCATTTGATTAATGCACTTATGCTCTACAATAGTGCAGACAGCAGAATTTAGGTATAAGTTAACACCATAAGCAACATTCACCGTAATTTGATGCGACAACAGCTTCTCCGTTAACCTGAAAATACATTTCGGTTCTCAGGAAATTTCTGCTGACCACGCGTCTAGTAATTTTAAGTTAAGAGATATTTTACGTATAGAAAAACTTGTAATTTTTAGTCTTAATTCTATATCCGAAAAATAAAGGTACAGGTAACCTGCCTGCCTAGAAAAATATTTTTGTTTTAGGTTTTTTTAATAAATTTTATTAACTGGCACCCGAGCAGGGATCGCTCAAGCAAATCGTAAATTACTATTTTCCGCGATCATAATTAATTAATCAATTAAAACGGTGTGCTAACCATCGCCGCGTTTTGATCATAAACGGCAAAAACATATGTTGTGCAAAATTAAGTTCTTCTGTGATTACTATCAATTAATTAATTTGTACGTTAACCATTGCCACTTTGTGATTATAAACATAAAAGCGAAAACTTAAATTATAATCACGAAAAAATAATTAATTTTTGAGAGTGCTAATCATTGCAACTCTGTGAACATTATCTTAATTAGTTCAAAGGAGTACGTTCGATAAAATCACCACTTCAAAAAAATATTCCACGTTTGCTGCTGAGACAAGTAGAAGGGATAAAGACCCTTGAAGTCATCTTTAAAGAAAAGACCTGGAAGGGAGGCTCCGGAGTCACCAAATCAAGCCAGCTTAGGAACGGAATCGACGAGTAATTATTTGGATAACCATAACCACGGATATAAATACCCCTCGACAGCCATCTGATCTGTTCAAGAATAAATACCACAAGCTGTCCTACGCGTATATGTCCTTCATCTGTTAGTTGTAAGGTAAGTCACTTATTTCTATATTCCATTGAGTCAAGAAATTAGTACTTAAGAAGTGAGTTGCTATTTTAAATATCGAAGAAAAATTTTTGAAGAAAAAAGTGATCAAGTGAGAAATCAGGAACACTGAGAATTTAAATGTAAATTAATTGATTATACTTTGAAAGTTAATCTGTTCTTATTCAATCTTAATGCTGATCAATTCAAGCGAAATAGAAAAGAATCTAAAACTTTCATACTTTATAGAAATAGAAATTTAGTACTTTTGAAAATAAATTCTTTCTCCTTTAGTTTTTAAAGCAATAAAATATAAATATTTCTTTCAATTTCTCCAAATCAAATATTTAACAAATCTTTAAAAATATAAATATTTAAAACAAAACTCATTAAAGTACAGAATTTCTACAAAACAAATTAGAAGAAAGTACAGAATGGCACAAAATAATATATTCAGAGCACCTACATAGATTAATACCTGGAAAAACTCCTCCCGTATAGAATCTTCCTATACAGGAAATAAAAATTCATGAATTTTATCAAACAGTGTATTGTTACGCTCGCTAAGGGAATTCAGCGAGGGGGGCCACACTTCTCGCCGTAGCTCTCGTTATCTTCAAAATTACAACACCTTTATCGTTTTTGTTAACACAAATACTTTTATTAAATTGATCTTTAAAATACAGAGAGAGATTACAGTGGTTGTCTTAAGTACGACGGACTGAAGCGAACTCCAAGATCTTGGTCAAAACACAAACATTTTGCTTATCGCCCTGGCTCCCACGCGCTGTCTGGAATCTGATATTCCACTTGAAAACAAGACGCGAAGTCAGCAAACTGTAACTGTGTTTTATATTTTGTGTGCATGGTTCAAATAAACACTCGAGTGTTTATTTAGCACTTTTGTAAAAATTATGTGATCGTAATTTAGACGTGAAAAGGGTTTAAGAATTTAAAGGAAATTAATAAAGTGGATTCCTTGTCACGTAGGTATGGACAGCGGCGTGAGAACCGAAGGGTGTTGTGTTGATCATAACATCTCCTCCCCCCTTACAAAAGATGAAAAATAAAATACAAATAGTGCTATGTACTATGATTTTTTTTTTTTTTTTTATAATACTTTGTTAAAATCGTGCTATATTTTATTCTAAAGATTTATTTATTAGTATTTATTTTTTTTTCCTTTTTTTTTTTCAATTACGTAATTTTAATTTGTATGTACTTACATAATGAATAAATTTTATATATCATAAAAACCCATTTTTTTTTTTTTTTTTTTTTTTACATTTTAATTTCTATTGTCCACCATTTATATCTTCAGTGGGTGTAATATTTATTTTACATTTCAAGTATTTTTTACTTATATACCAAGCTATAAAAATTATTATTACTATTAAAAGTATTACTGTGGTTATAATAAAGGTATTTGTAGAAATTTGGGGGTTGGAGTTGTCTTGGTATGATCGGATATTTTCTTTCATTTTTTCTACTTTTACACTGACTCCATTTAAGTTAGAGTTTTGTAAGTGAAAATCTTTTAATTGTTTGAAATAAGTTTTTCCATAATTCTCTTCAAGAATATATGTGACATTTTCTATACTTATGTTATCCAAATATTGTACAAATGTTTTTGTTGTTTTCTTTACACTAGTGGTTTCTACGTTCACTTCATGGGTGGACGCTTTGCATCCCTGTTGTAATTCTAGTATTCCGCTTTGTGCTATCTGAACCGAGTATGCGGTATTATTACAATAAATTCTTACCTGGCTTGGGATTGGAGTTATATACAACCAAGCATTGACTTTGTTAAGTGAGTGCCATATCTCATGGGTGATTTTAAAAATTCGTATCTCACAGTTATTTACTTTGTTGTGTCCCAGATGTAAGCTTATTATGCAATTCTGTGGGTTCTGATGGTAAGTAAGGTAATTTTGAGTGCATATATACATTAGTTCAATAGCCAGACCCTGCTCAATTTCATCGTTTTTTAAGAATATATATTGTCTTAGTTTCTCATTGATTGCTACGTAATCCGCATCCGTTTGAATAAGGTAATATAGGTCATTCTTATATAGCGCAGGTATACTTGTTAGTTTATACAACTTGAAAGTGTCACTAACTAATGGGATGTCTATATTGAGTACCAGGAATTGGGAGGTATATAACGGTTCGACTCGAGAAATTTTATTTATGAGAGGTAAGTTTTCTACTGAAGCTTTGACAGGCAATTTCAAATCATTTGGGAGGTCTAACTGTATTTCCTTAAGAGCTTCAATGAATGTGTGCGACCTGGATACATGTTTATCAAGTCTACCTAACTTTGCTTCGTATACTGCACTCGTAAGTTCTTCCTGTTTAGTCAGGACACGGTTAAGGGACAATGTGATAAAATTAGATAATTCATCGAATAGGTGTAAGGTCTTCTAGATTTTATCTTTACTGTTGAGACCCTCCGTTAAGGAGTTAAGAAGGATTTGGACATCTTCAAATCTTTTATTTATTGTGTTTTCCGTGTTATTTAGTGTTTCTATTATATTGGATATGACAGTTGTTTGATCTGAAACTACTTGATGTAAGACTTTTTGGTTGCTTTGCAGGGTATTTATTGCCGCATCGATTCTTGTTGAGTCATCCTCATCCATAGTACCAAATATTAATTTCGACAATTTTCCCACTCCCCCAACAATACTTCTAGCTTTCCTTTGAGTGTTTTGTCGGCGAAAAGTCTTACGAATTATACTATTATTTTCAATGACTTCATTTAGTGTCGCGTTTAATATTTTAAGAGTAGCTTTGCACGGATCCAGTAGAGGTTTTAGTTTATTACAGAAATTAGAGACATCTTCGTACCTTTGTTGGAGTTGTTTTTCTTCAATTTCGAATTTATCGAAGTCAAAGTGCACCACTAGTCTCCAGACTGAGGTAGATTTTCCCGGCAGACCCAATTCCTCGAAGTAGATGCCACTCGCGTTTTTAATAGGAGTATTGGTATGATATGATTCGACTTGTTGGGCGTATGTATTTGTGAGCAGTATGCCCATGGCCCTGTAATGAGCAGAAAATGTTTTTTTTTTTTTTTCAATTATAGGTTTTATGCAGGTGTAGTACGGATTATTATTATTTAAAGCGGATATACACAGAAGCAGAATTATTAACATTTATGTTATATACAGTTTTAGCAGGTTATTGTGCACTAACTTTTCCTTTCTTCCTATACGTATTACGGACGTCTCAAGTGACCGGATTTCCACCACTTCATATGGCCCTTCATATTTCATGGTCAGTTTTTTGTTTTTTCGTACTTTACTTTCCAGAAGCACTTTATCTCCTATGCTGAATGTGGTTTCTTTTGTACCCCGATCATAGTATAATTTTGAGCGTTCTTTCGCTCTTACTACATTTTCGCGCGCCAAAGCGTAACCATTCTGTAATCGAGCTTTGATTTCGATGACATAATCATCATAGTTATATACTGGTTCCACTGACCTGGTGACGGAAGATGGGATTTCAGGTTTCATACCGAATAAGATTTCGTAAGGCGTGAAGTTTGTTGCGGAATGCGGAGTGGTATTATAACAAAAAACAGCATAATCAATCCAGTTATCCCAGTTATTACTGTCTTTGCTCGCGTAGCTTCTAAGATATTCATTCAGGCTACGATGGTATCGTTCAAGGGATCCATTCGACTGAGGGTGATAGGGTGTAGTTTGTATTTTCTTTATATTTAATAGTTTACAAGTTCTTTTAAATAAATCGCTGAGAAAATTACTACCTTGATCGGTTAGCAGATACTGAGGAGTACCAAACACGCAAATAATTTTGCGTACATACGCTTCGGCCACAGTTCCCGCTTCTTGGTTGGGAAGTGGAATGGCTTGTACGAATTTCGTTAAATCGTCCTGAAAGGTAAGTATGTACTGATTTCCGCTATTTGATGGTGGGTTAATTGGTCCAACAATATCTAATGATACCCGTTCGAATGGTTTTGTGGAAGTTGTTGTGATTTTCATGGGAATTCTGACCTTTCTTGTGACTTTATTCCTTTGGCAATTATCACAAGATAATATATATTTTTTGATGTCCCTATATATATTTTTCCAAATGTACTTCTCTTTGATTCTTTTAACTGTGCGGGTGACTCCTTGGTGTCCGCCAGTGGGAGTGCAGTGGTATTCGTGAATGACTTTTTCAATTTTGTCTTTTTCCGTTAATGTTATTGGTTTATTTCCACCCGAATCGTCGTCTTCAATTGAAATGGGCTTCGAGTTTTTTAAATTATTTCTTATGGGATCCCGCATTGGTATACTTGATTTGAGTTCAGGTTGTCTGCTGGGCTCCAGACTGGGGACTAATTCACTGTTGTCTATTTTATTTGGCTTAGTGTTAATTGAAGTTGGCGTATTCGTCAGACTTGAGCTAGAAGTGTTGAGCTTGGTTTGATTCTGATTTATTCCTACTTGAGACCTCGTCATCACAGACACGTTTTTTGTTTCCAGTCGGCATAATGCATCTGCATTTTTATTCAAATGCCCCGCTTTATGGACAACAACAAAGTCGTACTCCTCTAGCTTGATTCTCCAGCGCATGATTCTTGAAGATGGATCTTTGAGGTTAAAGATCCACACTAGAGGCTTGTGATCTGTCACTACAGTGAATTTCCTTCCGTAAACGTACGGCCGGAATTGTTTAGTTGCCCATACGACCGCTAGTGCTTCTTTTTCAATGGTAGAATAGTTCCTTTCGGCCTTATTCAGGACTCTGCTTGCAAATGCAATTGGCAGGTCCGTACCGTCTGGTTCCTTTCGTTGAGAGAGCACTGCGCCTATCGCCGTATTGCTGGCATCAGTAGTGACAAAAAAAGGTTTCTCAAAGTTAGGGTACTGTAGTATTGGAGCTTGCATAATAGATTTCTTTAGAAGATTGAAGGACTCATCGCAATGGGCATCCCAGTTAAAGGGAATATCCTTCTTTAGTAATTGATTCAGTGGATTAGCAAGCTTAGAAAATCGTGGGATGAACTTTCGATAGTAGCCCACGAGACCTAGAAATGATTTGAGTTGTTTTATATTTTTTGGAGGCAGGATGACTTCAATAGCTACTACTTTATTAGGATCGGGTTTTATTCCTTTGTCTGTTATTACATGGCCCAGATAATGTACTTCCTTACAGAGGAATTTACACTTGTTCGGTTGGAGCTTTAAATTATGCTTCTTTAAACACTCGAACACTTCCCGAAGTTTACGATTATGATCCTCTAAATCTCGCCCATATATGACTACATCGTCAAGGTAGACAAAACATCTAATACCCTGTAACCCTGTCAGCACTTGGTTCATCAAATGCTGGAATGTGGGAGGAGCATTTCGAAGGCCGAATGGCATGCGATTAAACTCAAAATGCCCGTAAGGGGTACTGAATGCTGTCTTTGATTTATCCCCCTCGGCTACTTGTATTTGGTGATAGCCATTCGCGAGATCTAGGGTGGAGAAATATTTAGAATCGCCTAACTGATTTAAGATATCTTCGATGTTAGTCAGTGGGTGTGCATCAGCCACAGTTAACTCATTTAATTTGCGGAAGTCCACTACCACTCTCCACTTCTTGTTACCTTGAGCATCTGGCTTTTTCGGTACAACTAGCAGTGGGGCGTTCCATGGACTAGTACTGTGGCGATTGATCCCATCATCTAACATTTGCTTTACTTGTTTTTTAATTTCCTGCTTATGTATTTCGGGTAAGCGATATGGTCTGACATTTATGGGGTATTTATTTGGCATAACTGGAATATCGTGCGAAATAGTTGGTGTAAAAGATAATTTGTCTCCTTCGAGATGGAAAATGTCGTTAAATTCGCGACAGATGTCGTCAATGGATAGCTTTTCCTCACAATTTAGGTGATCTAGCTCTAGAAGGGATGTAAGCTTCTCCAGTCGCTTTCCTATTCTGTCCTGATTTCGGACACTTTTCAGATCGTATACTTCATAATTGTTAAGTTTCTCTGATTTCAAAGGTGTTGTATCTGTAATTTCTACCTCGTTTTGGGAAGAGTTTATGACTGAGATGTATATGTGTCCGTCCTCGGGCTTTGTTATGCATCCTGAGGTATATACTTGTGGTGCTATCTCAGTCGGCAGACAAATGACTTCTTCGTTTTCTAAAATAGGGCCGAATTTGAGGATGGTCTCTGTCCTCGGTGGAATTGTTATATTTTTCCTTGAGTATATAAAGGGGAGTTCTACTCCTCCTTCATTGGTTTGGACTGTTACAGTCTGGGATCTATAGTTAAGTACGGAATTTGTTTTTGACAAGAAATCTTCACCAATAATTCCTTCGTAAGAGATAGGAAAATCTGAGGAGACTACATGGAATGGGTGACTAAATATAGAACCCTCGGCCAGATGTATATCTAGATAACATATACCTTTAGTGAGGATTGTTTGTTCAGAAATACCTTTAATTGAAATGGCCAAATTGGTCTGCACCCAAACTTCGTTTTTTAATGCACTAACTTTAATTATAGAAATAGAAGCTCCTGTGTCAAGGAGGAATTTGTTTTGTTTTACTTTGGACTGAAGAATATTCAAATTGATTTCATTTTGAAACGTTTGCCGTGAATTAAAATTTAAAATTGGAATTGAAATATTGTTAGAAATTTTTGTCGATATGTGAGAAATTTTACGTTGGCACTCTAATTTAGGTCTTGTACCCGCACCATAGTACCGCTGGTGCAAGGTATTGTGGCGTTTCCCGAATTCGGACGTCGTCCATTACGCTCAGTTGCTCGAGTTTGATTGCTGGTTGCCGTATTCTGGTTTACCGTCGCATTTTCGCGTTTCGCATTATTGTATTCTCGCTTCCGACATTCTTGTATAGAATGCCCAATATTCTTGCAATACTGACAGCGTGCTGGCGCTGTTTGAATCGTATTCACGCGTGGATTAGAAAATCTTGGAAGATACTGACGATTGTATCCATTCGAAGTTCCTGGATTATTCCGATTTTGTAACTTTCGGCATTCATTAGCTGTATGACCTAAATTTTTGCAATAGGTGCATTTCTTTGTATCCGGTTTTTCGTTTTCAGCTATGAGTTCCTCATCTAGTGCGTAATCAATTGCAGAGCTAAAAGTGTCATGCTTTGTAGACTTGACTATAAGTTTCAAAGGATGCTTTAATCCTCTCTTGAAATTGTTTGTAGCAGTTTTTTCATTAAGGCTCCTAATAGCTTTACTACCCTCGTCTCCTTCTCCTTGAGTACTTGCTATATTTAATTCGTCTAACAATTTCTCGATTTTCGCTGCGTATTCAGCAACTGTATCGCGATGTCCCTGCTTTATAGTGAACAGCTCTGCCTGTATGACCTGAGTTGAACGGAACTTCTCGAAGTTCTTCTTTATAGCAGTTTTCAAGTCGGGCCAGTTATTAAAGTCTTGATATCGAAGAAGCGCGGTATATGCCCTATTAGTTAACTTTGACTTAATCAGGTCAAGAAACTCGGCTTTCTCATTGTTATCAGAGGCTTTCGAATAATGGATTTCGGCAACTTGCAGAAATCTAGCGACTGCTTCAGAATTTCCATCGAATTCCGCTATAAGTTTTATAGCGTTTGCTATATTAAAGGAGGCCATGCTTTGAATTTTTTCTGATTGAGAGTTGCAAGGAAGCGAGCTTTTTGGGTCTTCTTCGATTGCTGGAATAGAGGTAGAAGATTTAATTTGGGATTCTGGGTGGTCGGTGCCTTTATCCGTTACTGACTTTGGAGGAGAGTCACTTATCTCTTCTGATTCGCTTGACTCTTCTTCTGAGTTATCTGGTTCACCCGGTTTGCGTGGAACCCTTTTTTCCGCCTCACAAAGAAAGATTGAACGAGAGCATGTAATTAGTTTTATTTTCCCTAAATGGTCCCTTCTGTTACTTGCAAAATTGGGAAAAATACAATGATTCCATTTACGACACCTTTTGTTATCTAATGCCTGATGGAGAAAAATATAATATTCGCAATTCTTCTTATCAACAAGAACTTTCAAACTACGCGGTTATCCCTAAAGTAACTTAATTTATTAATCTTCAATAAGGACTCAAAACACAATTTGCAAACTCGTAAAACAAAAAAAAAACAAATATAACACTACAAATACTCAGTGACGCTTCCTTTCAAAACGTCTCGGCAAGGAGCAGAAGTCGAGAACTGCGCACTGCTAGCTATGTGCACGAGAATATAGGAAAGATTTCGTAAAACGCAAAAAGACTTCGAAATAAATCTAGCGCCGGAGATGACATGTTTCTAACACTTGCAATATGAACATTATTACGAGGGATTTTACTACGGACTAAAATTAGAAATGCTTGAAATTACTATATGCTTACAGCGCAAGCTGAGCACAATGAAAAAGGTTTTATCATTACCGATAATTAGCACTCAGATATGGTTAATATAAAATCATGCTTCGTGATCATTTCATTGATTCAATTTGTAAGTATACACATGAGATACAAAATTTTAAGAGCAACAATTATTTTCGTTTAAACTAAAATTTGTTAGTTACTTATCGGCACAGGGACGAATGAAATTATTGCCCCACACTCGTGATCAGACAACACAAAGCATACACCACTAATTATTTTTCCATGAGTTATTTAGTTCACTTTAATTTATTTAATAATCTCATATAATAATTTGGATTAAGCAATAGAGAATTGTTTTTAAAATACTATCAGGACCATCTGTATTGGTTCCATTTTATTCGACACATTAATTTTAATTAAATTCCACTTTTATTTATTTAATACATTTAATAATAATTTGGATCAAGCAATAGAGAAATATTTTTGAAATAATATCAGGATCATCTGTATTGATTCCATTTTATTTGACACAATAATTTTGACCAACTTCCACTTTTATTTATTTAATACATTTAATAATAATTTGTATCAAACAATGGAGAAATAAGCAATATAGAAATATATTATAATATTTTAAACAGGTATCCTGACTTACAGTAACATCCTTATTGATTCCATTCTATTCAATAGATTGATTAAGTTGATTATACGCGGTTCTTTACTGAATGAGCTTCCAGTTAATTTACTGATAGATTTTCCTGGGTTGGAATTAATCGAGGATCCAATGAGTATCACCCAAATAAGCGAAGATCACTGTATATAAGCCAATAAAGGGAAGATCCAATGAGTATCAGCCAATTAAGCGAAGATCAGTTTGTTTGATCCTCATAATCCGTCGGCGAACGAATTTTGTGTTAAGATCGCGCGGATTATAACTTATGGACACGAATTTTGTATTATAATCGCGTGGATTGCGTTTTATCACACGAATTTTATTATTATGATCGCGTGGATTGTGATTTAGCACACGAATTTTATTATTACGGTCGCGTGAATTACACCGCTGCCACCATTTGTTACGCTCCGCTAAGGGAATTCAGCGAGGGGGGCCACACTTCTCGCCGTCGCTCTCGTTATCTTCAAAATTACCAACACCTTTATCGTTTTTGTTAACACAAATACTTTTATTAAATTGATCTTTAAAATACAGAGAGAGATTACAGTGGTTGTCTTAAGTACGACGGACTGAAGCGAACTCCAAGATCTTGGTCAAAACACAAACATTTTGCTTATCGCCCTGGCTCCCACGCGCTGTCTGGAATCTGATATTCCACTTGAAAACAAGACGCGAAGTCAGCAAAACTGTAACTGTGTTTTATATTTTGTGTGCATGGGTTCAAATGAACACTCGAGTGTTTATTTAGCACTTTTGTAAAAATTATGTGATCGTAATTTAGACGTGAAAAGGGTTTAAGAATTTAAAGGAAATTAATAAAGTGGATTCCTTGTCACGTAGGTATGGACAGCGGCGTGAGAACCGAAGGGTGTTGTGTTGATCATAACACATCATCTTTCATTAATTTTAAATAAAGTTTTTTCCATAGAAATGAGCGATGAATCAATCCCTCAAAATAATGACTCAATCGTATCGTGATAAAGCACTAGATACGTTTGTTAGGGGAGCCAAGGGAGATATACTCAGATTACTTAGCATGAGAGAACCAGTGGGCTTACCACAAGCGCTTCACTTGTGTAGGAATTAGTGTTAGGACTTTACAAAAAAAAAAAAAAAAAAAACACAAAACAAGACGGCACGAGTTAAAAGAGGCACGTTCAATGGTCGAGACTTTATTGCAGACTAATTTTAACAAAAATATTGCCATGATCGACTGGACCAGACAAAATCGTTTGCATCGACAGATGCACCAACTGTTAGGTGATCGATGTGTAATGTGATTATTCAGTAGGTACAATGCACTCAATTATGTGGAGAATTCGTATTGACAAAACTTTTTTTTCACGTTGTTTTTACATGGTACACTACAGTTCGTCCATCCTGACATATAATCGACCCGATTATAGATACATATATTTTAAAAAATCACATCGATTACCCTCCAGCCTTACAGTTCATTTACAAACACCATTTTTTTAAAGAATCTAATATGTATAAAGATTTACATTCAAAAGAAAGTCAAATACTGACTAATTGTAAGTCTCGTAAGCTAACTAAGAACCTAATATCGCATGTACAAATTTATACAGTTTTATTTTTTTTTTTTAATTTATTAAACATGCATTTTGGAAAACAAATTTATAAGTAAAGCAAATTTAACGAAAAGTCAAGCGAAAACTGACTATAAAAAGCATATGCTCATATGATGTAATCAATCTACATAGTCATAACCTTGCA
>OZ002740.1:76535224-76563283 GCA_963924295.1 Dioctria rufipes | reverse complement strand
TGTCGATTACTATTTCCAAGCTTGGTACTTTGTGATTTTTGGTGGATCCAGTATACAATAGAGAATGGATTATGAATATATGTGTGGACCGACGAATTACTCTTTCGTGTAGATTTAATATTAATACTAATGATAATTTATAATAATCTTTTAAGCGTTACATAGTCTGTAGGGGATGAAAACTGTATAGGTTCTAATTAAATACAATCTAAGAATAGCTTAAATTTTATTTAGTTTGCGGCTTCTAATTTGAATACCCACAGCTGATCTGATACCCGTATATTTGTATACAATGACAGATCAAGCTGTTCTCAACAGTATTTGCAGTTGCTAATAAAAACAAACCAAAGTTTACATATGCCATTAGTACAAAAAAATTACGAATTTCGCCCCAATTTGAAACTGAAATTGTATAATTTTTACAAAATTAATATATGCAATGTTTTAACTCGCTAGGTCAACGTACCCTGAACAATTTTGCAAAAAATTATAAAATATAATTGAAATTTTTCTATGACATGACTACCGAGCAGTAGCCCGATGTTGAAGATGACCTTGCATTTTTTTATACAAGTCAACAGGTTCTTAAATTATCGCGCTTGCACTTATTTTAGAAAAAGTCGTTTACTATCAGCTCCTATTCTAAATAAAACAACTGATCTCTGAAGAACAGCATGAATTTTTACCAGGGCCATCTACGATCACCAAATTATTTCTATTCACAGACAAAATCGCATCCACTCTCGACGAAAATACCCAAATAGATTCTATCTACACTGACTTTACCAAAGCGTTCGACAAAATTAATCACAAATGATGTTTTTCACAGATGGCACTAATGGGCTTTCAAACAGACACCATATCTTGGAGCCGCTGCTATTTAACAAACAGGGATAATATCGCTGTATTTAATGGCCATCAATAGTCCTCATTTAAACAAATTTCTGGAGTATCCCAAGGTCCAATACTTGGACCATTGATTTTTCTCATATACATCAACGACATGTCTTCTTATTTAATTTCTGATTGCTTATTATACGCTGATGATGCCAAGATTTTTAGGAAAATTAATAACGCAGCGGATTGTGTTTATCTTCAAAAGGATACACTACGGCTGGAAAATGATACCACGAAAACTGTATTGAAATCAAATGAAAATGTATATTATTTCATTGTAAAAAAAAAAAATCCTTATTCTTCGGCTACACAATTCACATACTATGTATTCTCTCTCGTGTCAATGAGATAAAAAATTTGGTGGCAATATTTGACCGAAAGCTCCTCTTTATTCTATATATAAACTTTATTACTTCCAGGTCATTTCGTATATTAGGCTCTTTCGCACTTGTAAATTATTTTTTATTCTTTAATAAAGAGCATTCTTGAGTATGCTAGTCAGGTTTGGAATCCTTTTTATTATATAGTGCACAAATTGGGGCTGTCCATCGCAAAGTCTCCAGAGTTATATTGCTCAGATTGGAGAGTACCACTCTGGAGTATCATGAAAAATTAGCAAAATAAAACTTAATGACATTGAAAAATCGTAGAATCTACTTGGATAGTACATTTCTTTATAACATCTTAAATGGTCAAGTATATTGTCATGCTTTCTTATGTAATATTGATTTAAACGTCCCTTCGTGTAACCTCTTTAGAATACCGTTTGCAGAGCTAATATTAAAAGAAAGTTACCTATCTACAGAATTACTAAATCATTCAATATAAGATTTAAAAATATAGACATTCCAGACACTATTCCTCTGGTATTTAAACAACCAATCCTTCGCGAGATCGTTTAGTAACACTTTTCTTCATTTCTTTCTTTCTGCTGCTTTTCTTTTAGTCTTAATTTTTTTTTCGCTTCCTTTATATTTTAGTTTTAAGTTCACACATGTAATATTCGTGCATACTCTTTACATTTAGTTTAGGTATTTTTTGTACTCTTCTTTTTTTATATTTTCTGTCTATTATATGGCTCCTTTTCATATTTTGCTCCTAATTTCACTTTTTAGTTATAGTTTATTTTTTGAACTTATATTTTAACATTATTTTAACTTTTCGATTTTTCATATTTATTAACTTGTTCTTTTCTTTATGTAAATTTATTAACTCATTCAATTGTATATAAGGTCATAGTATCTTATTGGAAAACTTTCTGTTTATCATCTTTAGAACTTTCAAAGTAAATAAATAAAATAAATAAATAGTCAGATGGACAGAAGAACGTAAAGGAAATGGACGATTAGTCGGATGGGCAAGCGAAAATTTATATGTTTCATGTTTCTATGCATTTTATTGTACCATAATTAGTATGTCCCAGGAAACTAATATCGAAGTAAAAATAAATGACATATCATATACTATATATGTAACTATGTTTCTAGAATTAAGAATTAACTGAATTTTAAATAACATTAGGTGAATAAGACACTAGCTGGAACTAGATTTAGATTAAGCGCCCAGAATATCACGTAGGCCTAAATGTAACACTTATAATTAGTACGCTTAAGTAAGATTAAAATTGTTACACCAACCAATCAATGCTTTATAAAGATTAATTTAATTGGAAACTTACACTTTGAAGGTGATAGTCGTTTATCTGTGATAAAAATTTATTTTGTTTTCAAATTGCGCTTTCATATACTGTTTTCGGAAATCCGAAGAGTCCAAAAATATTACTGGATATAGTGCCATCGTGTTATGCCATTGCTGTCTTTATGTTCCAGGCCATGACATCGAATTCTTTGAATGTATTAGAGTGGTACGATTTCGTACTTCTCTTAGCATTCGTTCTTATGGAAAAATGCATAATTTTCAACTTCAATTTTCTGTACAATGTAAATAAGCCTCCGTACTAAATTTTTATTCAGGAATTTTGTTACTTAATTCTTTGTGCATTTACCAGCATAAAAATCTAGGTACTTTCTATAAGAAAATTGTTTATATTTTATTACTCAAACATAACACTGCACATAAAAATGAGCAAATGCGTTGAATTCTGTTGCCTCCATACCACAAATCACACTGGAAAGCAATCAGAGCTTTGAGCTTGCCTATTGAGTTATATGAAAAAAAATACGTCTTTCAATGTTTAGCACACAGTAACTTCTTAAGTATAATAAAGACAAAAAGACAATGTTAACCATTTTTATATATTATCCCGTAATGCTTCTATCAATTTAAAAATATTTCCCACATTCCATATCAAATAATTCAGTTTTTTCATTTCAAACATGACTCAAAGTATTTTTTAATCAATGAATCGGCAGAGCTGCACATTCTCCTCATATTTTCACAAGCTGCGCTTGCTCACTGCGCTGTGAATCGAACGGACGGCAACGGTTTTCTGTGTGTAACTCTTCATAACTTTTAAATTATAATTCAAAGGTAATTCAAATATTAGCCTATTTTATAGGCAAATTTGTTGCCTTTATGGTAGTATAATTTATACTTTAGGTTTTTATACATTTTCAAAAGAAAATCAGTTTCAAACCAAAGTAGATCTGATTTAAGAACTATTTGCTCCTACTTTGAAATGAGCTTTCATTTTTCTGTGACAAAACACACAGAGAAATGAAATCTGGTATGAAGAATTCAACGCATTTTCTCATTTTTATGTGTAGTGTTATGTTTGAGTAATAAAATATAAACAATTTTCTTAAAGAAAATACTTAGATTTGTTTGCTGGTAAATGCACAAGGAATTAAATAACACAATTCCTGAATAAAACTTTTAGTACGGAGGCTTATTTACATTGTGCAGAAGGTTGAAGTTGAAAGTAATGCATTTTTCCATAACAACAAATGCTAAGAGAAGTACGAAATCGTACCACTCTAATACATTCAAAGAATTCGATGTCACGGCCTGGAACATAAAGACGGCAATTGTTATACAGTTTACTGTACATAATACCAGATGATATGTCTGTGGAAGAACAAAGTCATTTCCTCCTACAATTACTGCATAATAGCGATAGTTGCTTCCATTTTAATTCCATCGAAATTCAAAAAATTTGGAAAATTTAAAATTAAGTACGCCCCCCGGTCATTTTAGTACGAGTAAATAGGTTGGCGAAATTACATCGCAACATTAAAATTTTCTAATTGATTTATTAGCAGTTCATTGGAGCATAATGACTTTGTCCTGCGACGAGTAATAATCCAATTATAAAATTACGTGCCTGCAGGCATTACTACAAAGCGGTGTCAATTGGAGAACGATTATACTAATGAGGCGCTTGAGACGATTTTAAGCACATAGAGGTTGATTTTGCTTTTAAGTTTTACGATTTTGTGTAAATTGCCTCAGAATTATGGATTTATCAATCGTTAATTACGAATTTGTAAAACGACAATACAGCACCATATTTACGGCCGCTTTTAAGTTAAATTTTTCAATTTTCATAATTTCAAATTAATTATTTGTTAAACGATACAATTTTCTATTACCAGTAAGTCTGGCAGATAAAATATAGGAGAGTTTCAATTCCATAAAAAAAAATATGCGTACTGAAGGAAGGTCAATGTGTTGTATCAATTTCAAAGTAAGGAAGAATAAGTCAGCGAAATCTTTCCACGGAGTCCGATGATGGCAGTGTATCGAAGTAATAACTTTTTTTTAGAGCATATTTCTTTAAAGCTTTGATATCTTCCTCACTATCTAGGTCTTCACGATATGAATGCTATTGTTTTCGTAGCTCTTTACTACTCCAAATAAAGCGTTCCGAGCTTCATTTCCATAATCTGGAATTATCATTTATGGAAACAGAAGAGAGAGCCTGCGGCAGTGTTCCAAAATGCTGAGTATGACACATGGTGGTATCGATAAAAACTATTTCATCAAACCAAAATTTGAAGATTAATAGTTTTCCCTCATGACAATTGATAACGATATAATAATTTATTTATTGTCTACTTTATGGGTAGCGGGGAGGAGAAGGGGGTCGAAAGGCGGCAAAATTATAAAATAAATTTTATGCAAGCAGCACTTTTAAGAGGGAGTATGACTACTGGAAAGAAGTATAGAAGATAGCAGGAACGGTAAAACAATAAATAGCTGTTGTGCAAAGGACCTACGCCCCGCTTAACTAATCTAATATAATTTAGATAAATTTTAGTATTAAGACATCCTTAGCCCTGCCATCCCCTTAAATTAGACTTTCCCCAAGTAGACGAAACCTAGCTAAATTGTTTTGTTGCACTGTGATGAATATTACCACATTAAATAAAGAGAAAATGTCAGATTAACCACGTGGACTGGGACATACAATAAATATATGCGTATGTATAACGAATGGTGATGTGCATTTAGGTATATAAGTAATCATATATTCAATAATCTCTTGAAATTAAAAATAGAGGCCAAGTTTACTAAAATATATCATCACATCAGCATACAGTAAACGAACGTTTAATAGCACCAATCGGTAGTCAGTCAAGACGAAGCCATTAGGCCTGCCCCATATTGAACTCAGCCAAAACCCTCGAGAATACTTCACAAGCCATGAAACAGACTACCTCCCTACCACATACAAGGCCTATCGGAGTCCTTACATTCTAAAATACTTGCAGTGTTCTTATGTAAAACTGACAAAAGTTTGATTTGAATAGCTCCTCCGCCCTAAACTACTATTCATACAGAAAAATGATGTTCCGATAATCTTAAGTTTGCTTTCTTATCTTCCGAACCGTAAAAAAATTTTCATACCTTTCCTAACAAAATTATTTAAAAAAAATTAATCTTAACCAAATGACTACGATTCCTCAAACAAAAATTCTCAGCTGAGTAATCATTCTAATGTCGCTGTGCCGTCATGGGATGCCGTGGTCTGATGATAGCGAATGTAGCTGCCTACAGATTCGGACTCCGGCTGCACATACACACATGCAATTATCACTGAGCTGAGATGTATTGAGCGTTAAATGGTAAGGTTACTTTGTAATCAAAACTATTTTATTATTTTGTTTAGTAAGGTATATAGGAAGTGCAGCCTTTCGGAAGATAAGGAATCAAGCTGTAAATTACTAGAAGACTATTTTCCTGTATGGATAGTAGTTTAGGCTCTGTGGCATACATAAAGCCAATGTTTAGCACTTTTCCATAAGTATCAATATAGAACATTTTAGAAAACGGACTCCGAACGCACACATCTAGATTTCTGTTTCATGGCTTGGGAAGTATTCTCGAGGGTTTTGACTCAGCACATCACAGCGTACGGCATTGTTGCGTAGGTTTTTATAATATTCAAAAGAAAATGATTGACCACATATTGCTTCTGCTGAGTGTAATATGCGGTTGGTCATTTACTTGTGTATATTACAAAAACATATGCTATCCCCAAGTAACAATGTTTTCAATTTTTGCTTACTGAAGGTGATGGATAGTTTTATAATGGATATATAATGGTTACTCGGTTATATTAGAATTCTAGTGGTTATATAAGAGTTTTATAATATTACCAATTGGTGACGTAGTTATATTAGAGTTTTTTTTTTAATTTACTAATGGTTATCGTCGAAGTAAGTTTCAATCATCGGTCAATATAACTTAGAGTAACCATTACTAGAAGGTAGCGTTGTGGAAACATTAACATCACCATTAAAAACAAAGTTTATAAAGGTAACGGAAACATTACTAAAACCACTGCTATGACCAAAATACGTTAATCGAGAGTATCCTGGGTTATATAAGGGATGTATAAGAAGTATATATCAAGGTAACTAGAATATTTTTATTACTCAGTTTATTAAACTTTTAGTTATATAACGTTACTTACATCAAGTCACGGTAATCTTTATATAATCTTCTATTTAAACTCTGTAAGGGGTTTATAGTTGTTACAAAGAGGTTTCGAGTACTAGTCAAATGTCTACGACATATGTCGTAGACAATTGACGTAACTTAACACTTCATCAAATGTAGGCAGATAGTGGAACAGTTTTCGCTTAAAGAGTTTTTACACGAAGTGTCTGCAATTTTTAATCATTTTATGAAATGCTAAAAGCCTTTACGCCGATAGTGTTATACCACCCGATATACCCAAATACTAGGAGAGGCAGATGAGTGGCGAATGGATGGGGCGTACCCAGGCCTACGACACACACACACACACACACAAACACACACCTAGATGGGTGGGGTTGGGGTTGGAGGTTTGTTAAAGATAAGTAATATCTTAGTCATTATCTGACTCGATTGCGCGATTCCGTACTGTAGAGTTTCGCCCTGTGTGTGCGTGTGTATGAGTGTGTGAGTGTGTGTGCGTTTGTATAGAGTGTGTGTGTGTGAAAACTCATTCTTCGAAAACTGTTCCACTATCTGCCTATATTTAATCAGGTGCCTAGACTTTTCATGAAGTGTTGCGGTTACTACTATATAAAAAAAATTGTTTCTTGGGTCTTGCTCTATGCTGTGCTGTGCTGCGTTCAATGCGCAACAGGCCTGAATTTGATCGATCGGTCGCCGAAAATATATAGTTTGTTCGGTACTGAGATTTTTATTAACTAAAACACTCTACTCTCGCGAGTCACAAGGATTATTTAGGATCATTATGATACCTTCAATTATAACAAAAAAGAACTGGGTAAAAATAGAAGCGTCAATAGAGCCACACGCACGAAATAGGTTCATGCCATTTCATGAAATTTATCTCTTATATCCTCTATTACCGCCAAAATAAGTTTACTCAAAATCGAAACTTATTTGTCTCAAAAACAGTTGATTTAGACAAATTCATTCAAATTGTTGGGACTATTTTTAAGATACAACTTACAAATATACAAGAATTGGTCGTTCAACCCTCAAATTGTGAATAAAACGAATTTGTTTGGCAAGTTCTCTACAAATGTCCTGCTCTGGCAATCAAAATATGAGGAATAATTGAGCCACTTTTTTTCGGAGCTAAGAGATCTGCACGGCATAGAGCTGAAATGAGTTTATCTAAGGTCGAGATCTAGCTCCAAAAACAGTATATTCGTTCCAATTAATCAAAATCCCTAGGCCCGTGTTTAAGACTCTTTAGCCCGCACACCGCCCTCCCCCATCCACCTTCTAGTACCGTTAAAGAATACCGTAACTTAGAAATCTCGGATTGTCCGAGGACTGGGGATTTTGATAGCGAAACCAGTCGTTCTACCGCAGGCGCTTATGCAAGTGTTCATTGTTTAAAATCGAAAATTGGACTGATAGTCCTTACAATTATTGGATGAAGCCCTTTTGAGACTTAACTGTGGCTTCAATGCGGTTGGTGACCGAAGGTTAAACTCAAACTAATTGCTAACGCGAAGATCTCTCTCGAAGACTGTATACTGAAGGTGGCATATTGTACTGTTTGCCTTTAAAAAGGCTTCTTAAATTACATCCTTATTAGAAATAATCACATAGTAAACGACTCGGAATTCGCTGTCTTCACAGACGGATTGAACAGCATCCCTTGAAATACAATAATCGTACCTCTTACCACATATTACTGCAGTGTTTTCTAAAGAATAACGCAGAACTTTTTCAATACCCAAGCTTTAATCAAAACTCTGGGTCGTTTTCTATCACTAGAACGTTATTCTAATAATGCAGCAGAAAATAAGATAGCTAATGAGTTTGCGAGGAACATTCATCTATAGTATTATATTTTATAAAAGAATTCATAGGAGACCACCTAGAATCAGTGAAAAGTATTCGATAGGTAAGGACTGAAAGCGTGCTAATCCCAAATGGAGAAGAGGGTGGGAGATTTATCAACATGCATAATACAAGCACATTTATGGCCCAATATTTTCTCTAGAAAGACAGAAATTCTACTGAAAACTAAATAAGTGGTCTGCATTCAAGCTCCATCCAATTACTTCTACGCAGCTATGGGTACGAAGAGCAGGTGGACAACGTTCAGCACTTACTCTGTGAATAACCTAACATGATCCAACGTAGAAGGAAGATAGTTGGTAGCTATTTCTTTCATGAATTGTGGGAAATAGCAAACAATAAATTGGAAGTACCTATTACGTTTCATTAAATCTTGTGGCTGGTGGTACTTAATCACATCTATTTCATCTATTTCACCTAGCTGCACCATATTTACAAAAAATTTTATTCAAATTAAATTTTGCTTACAGTTTTTCTACTATAACTATCTGTAGGCAACCATCCCAAATCAACTTGACCATACAAAACCTTTGAATAATAATTTGTACCCCAAATAAGCATCTATTATTCCGTTTTATTTGTCGACAAACATATCATCTCATCATCTCTGCAACTCACACATACCTATATATATTTCAAACACTGAATGAAAACCTACTATTTCTCCTTAAACACAAAATCATACACTTCCTTCAACCTGTTTTTCTTTTTCTTTTCTTTTTCCTTTCTTTTTCAAGTGGAAACAAAACTCTTGGAACATGAAGTCCTTCATTCTAAAACACGGATGAAGGAGACACTTCATGATTTATTTGTAAACACACTTTGGTGTTTGAAGAAAAACACTCTGAAAGACAAGGTAAGCAAAAAAGAACAAAAGCACTAAAATACCCAGCCCGAAGATGCATTAGACAGGAAAAGTCGATTGAAGGACTCCCATAATACGAAAATCTAACTGGTCTTGTCTGCCGACGTGAAAACTACAATAGAATCGCGAAAACCAACAGCTTTTACTTGCTGTATCTGGGCTATTAGCCTTAGCTGGCGTGGAGATTTCCAAGCAGCTTTTCTGGAATATGGGAGTTGGAAAAAAAATGTTTTTCTATAAATGAAAGCAAACGACCTGCGCGAAATTCTCTCTTTCCAATATTTCGCTATATAAGTCAAGAACTTTTTCTGCCCGTGTGGAGAACACTCAAACAAAACAGGGGACTGTAAATAAGAACGCTGAGGTAAATTAAAATTTAGCGGTTTATTTTACATACGTCACTTAAATACACTACTTCAACTTATGACTAAATATAACTAAGAAATTTCGAATTACTAAGGTGTGTTAAACTTCTTGTACATTTCACTCACTTAGTCTACAGATATACTAAGTTTTTCATTCTGTTTGTAACACCTCGAAATAATGATGGTAGAGCACAATGGATTAGACACCCACGCATAATATTAAAAGTTTATTTTGATTTTTACATGTCCGTCCGTCTGTGTGCAAGATAACTCAAGAACGCGTTCACTTAGAAAGCTGAAATTTTGTACGGGGACTTTAAAAAAAAAGTGAAATTAAGTTTGAAAATGAGACAAATCGGGGACACCTTTCTGAGACATGTAACGTGTTCCCTGTGCATTTTTCTCGAAAATGTGCGGAGATATCGAAAAAGTCCTAATAATAAAAGTTACGTATCATTAGTCAAGGTATCCTTTGGGGTAGCCAAAGTCCTTGAAAAAGGATTTGGAAAAGTATATATATTAAATAATGTCCTTTTCGTCCTTATTAAGGATATATTTAAATTACATTTTTGAATTGCGCGAATAAAACTAAAACGAAAGTGTTTCATTGAAAATTCAAGTTTAACCCTTTATTATCGAGTATAAGGTCTCAAATTGTACTCTATGTACTGCGTTCCTTTGCCATTTTTCTCAAAAATGCATACAGATATCATCGAAGTGCTAGTAACAAAATTTGCCCATCATAAGCCGGGCTATCTTTTGGTATGGTAAACAATGCAAAAAAGCCACACGAAAAAAGGATATCTTCGGTTTGGTCCTTATCGTCTCTTCTGAGGATACCTTTTGGCTACATTGAATAACTGCAAATCAAATTAGAAAAAAGTGGTATACCTACTGAAAATTCTTCACAAAAAGATGGTGAATCATTTACAGGTATGTAATATGTTGTCATAATTCCTGAGATAAAAGGGCCGGAATTTCGTCCCCATTCAATTCCTAGGTAAATTATCATTATCTTATTTTTATTGTTAATGTAAACTTCTGAGGCAGAAGCAAATAGGTACAGATATAAATAGAAAATTCACGGAAAGGAGCAAAACCAGCAAATAAAATTCAAACAATAGTTAAGTAGATTTGTATCTAATGTACTCATACATAAGTATATCCAACTTTGGCCTAGCGTACGCTTGAAATAGTATAAATTGGTGATATGCGGTATGAAAATTTTATTCTAAGTTTTTTTCTCGTAATGTCGCGCTTTGCAAATAGTGAAGTGGTAGAGTTGCTGATCACATACGGGGAATGTAGCCGTAATGCCACAAAAACTGTAAGAAGTTATGCTGAACGCTTTCCAGAAAGATGGTGCGCAAGTAGGCAATACTTACTGCGAATAATAGAATAATAGAACAGGAGAAAGATTAAGTACCAGCAGTGTTTAGTCCACCTAAATGTCACGAAAAGCTCCCAGCCTGGTTCTACCATTTTCACCGATTCCTGAAATAAACAGAAAGGCACTAAAAAAAATAGTAATCAACAGAATACTTATCTGAAATCTGCTGCTGTAGCATTTTTACTGCATGTCTTCAATTGGTGCACCCAAACATAAAATGCTCCAAATCTCACTTCTAATGGAACGTTTGCAGATGTTTTTGTTGTAGGGGGGTGTATTCGGGTTGAACTCTTAGTATTGTTCAAGAATCCATATTTTGGTTGAGGTGAAGATGATTTTCTTTATATCGTGTTCGACAATGTACTTTTATTTCCTATCATTTCCATATTTCGGAAGCGAGACTCTAGGAATTTTTTTAGTGTGTGTAATTCTGGTAAATCAGTGCTACTATGTAAGCTCTGTTCCCATAATTGATGCGTATCTGGGTGTAATTTTTGTACAGTCAAATATATAATTATTGGGTCCCAATTGTTTGTTTCTACATCTAAATTATGTAATGCTAATAGCGCTTCTGTTATGTTGTCTAGTAGTGTTTTGATACCTTCGGCGGTATCATAATTTGTGGTTAGGAGAGAAAATAATTTTTTTAGTTGTACGTTGACTAGGATTCGCTTATTTGAGTAGCGTTCCTTTAGGAGTTGCCAAGCTGGTTTATAATTTGCGTCACATACTTCGTAATGCCTGAGCAGCTTTTCAGCTTCTCCAATTAGATTAGTTTTCAGAAAATATAGTTTGTCAACGTCTCTTAAATTATTGTTGTTATGAATAACCGAATTGAATAAATCGTGCAATGAAATTAACGTCGAATATTCTCCATTAAATGTGGGTAGCTTGATCTAGGAAGCCTTTCATTGTTGCATGAAATTGTACTACCAGGAGCTGTCTGGGGAGGAATACTGACAGATGACGTTGGTGCTAACCTGTCGATGTCCCCTTCAATGCTTGCTGCCTTTTCAATATAGTATTTCTGAATCTCGCTAAATGTCTCTTTCGTAAAATAATCTAGCTGGTGATCATCTGTTGTCGCTCTTCACTGTATAGACCTATGTCGAGTTTGGAATTCTTTCCAATAATCAGTGAACGTTTGTAAGCGTTTTTCTGTCCATTTGACAGTCTTCTTTTTTACCTTCTCTTTGGTGCCTTTTAAATAGGTCTATCATTAGGTCTTTGACTTCTAGTTGGGACTAAATCAACTCTGACACGGATTCAATGGTTTCTTCACCAACGTCAGATGAGATAGATTCTCCATCTTTCGGCATTTTGTATTGAGAAGCTTAGAACTGAGTGATAATGTTAAAATCTGAATTTAATTTTATATTTTTCTGACTGAGTTATCCGGCTCGAAGGACCAATGTGAGAGCTGGTCTAAAACAATAAGGGAGAGGTGCCGGTTGTTAAATAGATAACTCGGCGTTTTTCAACTTCAAATATAAAATTTTATTTCATAATTCATATACTTAACCTAACATCACAAAATTCACGAAATTCAAAAGAGCTTAAAAACTAGAAATTCAAATTCACAATTCAGTATATATGAAAAAAAATCCAATAAAAAAAAATTGTCCAAATAACGTGGTCAGTCTCTTTATTTCTGAATAGAAGAAGAAGAACGGAATTATTTTCTGTCACCTTTTAAACTACTAGAATAAAAAAAAAAAAATAATGCTGCTACTGCGTGTGGGCGCTAGGGCAGTAAAAATGACGCACAGGAGAACTTTCTGCGAATCTGTTGGATGGTAGCGGCCCTGTCAGAAGAATAAGCAGCAAAAAGTGGTGCAGCAGCGTGCTGCAACGTGTGGTGCAGCACAGATGTAGCACTATAAGAGTTTGGCAGAATTATTCTCCTGCTTAGGTGTGGGAATGTGGATGATAGGAATTTTCAGATTAAACTCTGAACAGATGATACTTCTGTAGTAAGAATTGGAATAATTTCAGATTAAACACTGACCAGAATTATACTTCTGTAATAAGGATAGGAATAATTTCAGATTAAACTCTGACCAGAATTATACTTCTGTGTGGAGGATTGGAACACGATTCTTTTCAGATTAGACTCTGAATCAGATGAACTTTGAGCAAGGAATGGTGCCATCTATTGAAACTCGTCGGCTTTTGACTGAGGCGAAGGTGCAGTCAGCTGACTGTGTAGATGTCATTTAATGACATGAAAAAAGGTGTGAGGTACATATGATTTGGTAAGTTTGTGTTTTATTGATTAATAATAGATTAATAATTAGATATTGTTTTTGATAATTCAAAAAGCATCTGCAAAGGTTCCATTAGGAGTGAGATTTGGAGCATTTTATGTTTGGGTACACCAATTGAGGACATCCAGTAAAAATGCTACATACAGCAGCATCAGCAGACTTCAGATAAGTATTCTGTTGATTGCTATTTTTTTTTTAAGTTTGATACATTTTGGTGCCTTTCTGTTTATTTCAGGAATCGATGAAAATGGTAGAACCAGGCTGGGAGCTTTTCGTGTCATTTAGGTGCATTATTCGGCAATATATTTCTAGAAATCCTCACGGCAGCATTCGTGAAATATCGCGAGATTCCGGATGCTCAAAAAGTACCATACAAAGTACGCTGAGAGGATTAAGAATGCACCCCTACCACTTATACCTTTCTTAGAAATTAGAAGAAGGGGATTTCAGTAGTAAAAAACAATTTTACAACTGGGCTCAATAGAAACTACGCGAAGATACAAATTTCTTCAGTAATGTATTAATTACGGATGAAGCTACATTTAGGAATTCGAATGTGGCCAATAGACATAACATAATAACATATTACATACCTGTAAATGAATGACCTTCTCTTTACGAAGACTATATACCACTTTCTTTCCAAATTGATTTGAAGTTATTCATTGATGCCAAAATGTATCCTCTGTAAGGATGAAAAGCACCACACCGAAGATATCCTTTTTGCGTGTGCCTTTTTTGAAATTTTTACCATACCAAAAGATTGCCCGGTTTATGATTGGTAGCTTTTGTTACTAGCACTTGTATGATATCTGTGTGCATTTTTGAGATAAATGGCAAAGGAACGCGGTACATAGAGTACAATTTGAGACCTTATATCTCGATAATATAGGGTAAAAATGGAATTTTCGATATAACATTTCGTTTTAGGTTTATTTGCGTATTCAAAAATGTAATCAAAATGTATCCTTAATAACGACGAAAAGGACATTTTTTAAATATATCCTTTTCCAAATCCTTTGTCAAGGACTTTGGCTATGCGAGAGGATGCCTTGACTAATGATACGTCATTTTTATTATTAGGACTTTTCCGATAAGTCGGCAGATTTTCGAGAAAAATGCCCAGGGAACACGTTACGTGGACATCCATTTGGACACTCCCTGAAAACGCGGCAACATGGAGGGCTGCAATTTGGTACATGGTGTTTTTCTGGTAATAGCAAAAAAAAAAAAATCAAAAAAGAACTAAATCGGGCAACCCCATCTTAGTGTTGCCTTATAAAAATTGAGGTTTTTAAGCTATACTATACTATACTATACTGTGACAACGATCAGTTCTAGAATGAAAACTTGTTTAGGTTTTCATATTAATCTATAAAATTAGTTGTAATAATTTTTTTCTAAATATTCTAAATTTGATTACCACCAAAATTTGAGATTCAACCGTAGATGTTTCAGGCATGAAAATTTATTTTTCATCATTCCTGAAGAAAACTTTTGTTACAATTAATCAAATTTATGAACACTTACCAAAGCTGTTTTCCACAATACGAATTGTATTTTTGTGTACACGACTAAATCCTTACTCTGCTAGGTTATCAGAATTTCTTCGCAATGGTGGGGTTACCCATTCTTTTAGTGAATAAGCACTGTCTCCCAAAGTTATTGCACCAAGGAATGGATGAAAAACAGTTTCAAATTTTCGGGATAACTGGGAATTTGGCAGTACTCTGGAATCATGCACGCTACCGATCCAATTTGAAATTACAGAATAAAAACTCTGGTCTGGTCGACACAATGTCATTGCGTTAAGTGCGTGTTTTCCGTACCGGTTTATATAGAGCTCTTCATTCATTGTAGGGTCATCTACATATATCAATAATAATTCCATCGATGTAATGACAAACTTGGATTTTGGAATTGTTTCGGCCATCATAAGATTGATTATTGAGTATGTATTGAAAAGTTGATTTATTGATACCATCCATATTGATAATTCCATTGTATTCGGATGCATTTCCCCACCAATATCGGGTTGTTTGTAGTTGTTGCAAGTGACTTAGGAATTGTTCAATCCACTGCTAGTGTGAAAATTTCCTCCAGTCTTTAGTAGAACATATTCTATTTTCACACGTGTTACCTGTATGAAAATTTTCCAAGGTGTTCAAGTCCAGCCTCTAATTTATTATGGCTTTCACTACACGATCACAGACTTCCTCAAGTAATCATTCGAAATGAAATAATTCTTTATTTTACTATATTTAGGTTGATTATTATTATATTCTAAAAGAAATGCACTACCGACATTGATTGCAACGCTCAGTAAGGAATGTTAGCAAATCTCCAGTAGAGTGGCTAGCATGAAAGCCGATTGGCGATCGTTAATAAGGTGATTAGTTTCTAGATATTTCATGTATTTCGAAAACCTTCCAAAGAATCGAAATAAGGGGTATAGCCGAACATGTGAAAATTTCCATGCGGAAGGAAAGACTCCTGTTTGCGTAGGGGTTTAGCTAAAGAAGAGGCGCAGCACTTGAGTACCAGGGTTTCATAGTTAAAGTGGTTTCCGCATATAATTTTAGAACGGTTCGTCCGGCAGTAAAAATTAATATAACCAATTTTATAGGATTTTCTATTCTGAAGAATTTTTCAGTACCTACAATAAAAACGCTTAGGACAGATCCTGATTATAATGCGATCTACCGCCGATTATGGAAACCTTGGTGTAGAAACCAGTGCTTTGTTGAAGAAATACCAGAGCATCAAAATTCTCCTGCTCGCGTGGTAATGCGAACAACTTTGTTTCTCACAGTACACTTCGGTTTCCCTTGATATCTCAACAGGAATTCTACTTTTTAAGCAATAATGATACTTTATTTAGCTTCAGCACGACATTTATAATAACAATTCTCTAAGCTCGACTTCTTTGAACATACGGTAAAATAAAATTTTTAATCTTAGTCGGTACGAAAATATTCTTTCTTGCTCAAAGTAACCATAAAGAATTGCATCGTCGGCTCTTAATTAGCCGATTTTAATTCGGATGTAAAAGAGCTCATGGATGCAGGAAGGGAACATGATGCGGTTTGTGGGTATTGCTTATCACAGAGTGATGTGTAATCGGAATATTCGTGCCTACGGAAGACCTTTATTGATCAAATTTTTTGTGTTTTAGGAAGGTGGAAAATTTTGGAATCTAATACTTAATAAATGAAACTTAAATAATTATAAACGCATGGGTAGAATTCAACAGATCCTTCTCATAGTATACGTAAAAAACCTCAACTCTTGTATGACAACACCAAGAAAGGGTTGCCCGATTCAGTGTATTTTTTTTTTACAATTTCTGCGATAAGATCGTGTGCACAATTTTAGCTCCCTACATTGTCACGTTGTCAAGCAGCGTACAAATATATAATAAAAATGAAAGTTTGGTAGAGAAACCCTACGAAAGGGTTACCCGAGTTGACCCACTTTCGGACGTAAGTCTATATTTTTAAAAAGACCGTGTGCAAATTTCCAGGTCTCTAGGTGAACGAGTTCTCGAGTATCGTGAGGACAGACAAACAGACTGACAGAGAAACATGCAAAAGTTAAAATAACTTTTTAATTCTGTAGAATTAGGTAAATCCAATAACTTCTTTGGAAAGGTCTGAGAAAAAAAGGAAAACTTTTGTTGAACGTTGTATATTGATTGAAAATGAAAATAAAATTTAGGCATTTAAAAAAAGAGTGAAATTTTGTCAAGGTCACCACAGCCAAACATGTTACAACACATTCACAATTTTTTAATTATTTTTTCCCAGACGGGAATCGAACCCACGCTATTTAGAATCGGTCAATGGAGGATACAAGAATTTTAGGAGCCTTTATTTTTAACGATTCTAAATTAAATCATAAATGCAAGAGGAGAAAACAACCGCCTGGCCCGGGGTTTGAAACCGGGACCTTCCGCTTGCCGAACGACTGCTTTCACCTCTGAGCTCGAAGCGGACGAGGTGGTTGTTTTTTCCTCTTGTAGTTATGATTTAATTTACAATCGTTAAAAATACAATTTCTTGAAATTCTTCTATTCTCCACATTCATAATGCTTAACGTGACGATTGCATTATTTCTCGTCAATTTCTGGTTCTGTTCACTGCTGATAGTTTATTTTTTTTTTAATTTCAAATTACTGAGTGCACAAAACGTGCCTTACGTTCACGTCCCAAATCTGTAATGTCACGAAAAGTTTGCTGTTAGTCAGAGAAGTTTTTCCGCGCTCGAACATTATTGGCGCTAGTGGTCAAAACTAATAAAATCGCAGATGGCGGACTTAGACGACAGCCCAACCCTGACGACATTCCCCTACTACATATTATTCAAAATACAGCTAAAATAAGCAGCAATATTCCTTAAAACTCAAATCGCTTACAGATTACAATTAACCCGGGGGTTACACCTGCAAGTACAGCTTGCATGCAAGCCTCCCTTCCAACACGATTTTTAACTTGACAGCGGAAGGCAGTTCGGTTGATGTCTTATCAGCTTGCATGCAAGTTCATTTAAAAAATGGCATTGGACGTAAACTCTTGCGTATATTGGAAAATTATGGCAATAAGGAAGTATCACAATGATAAAAACCCAAGAAAAAAGGAAGATGAAGGTGTTAGTAATTGATGTATTGCAAATGATCTCCCAGTATAAATTTATGAATTTCTCTCAAGCATTTCGTTTCCGCCATTTTGAAAACTGTATAAATGTCAAATTACTTTCTCCCAGCTGCCATAATTTTTAATCATGCAAGTTCGCTGAAGTTGCATGGCAGTTGGATTACACGTGCAAGAAGGATGGCAGCGCAAGTTGCATGCAAGCTGTACTTGCAGGTGCAACCCCCAGGTAAGGGTGAGATTGATATAATGATTTTGCTTCATGGCTGTTGCGTACTTCTCGCTTGTATAAACCACTTAAATTGTAGCAGAATTAAGTTTCCCAGTTTCTCTCTTAAAATATGACTTTTACTATAGAGTGCAAAAATCTATATTTCTTTACTCTATGCTTATAAATACTTTGTAGCTATATTCCTCCAGGTTCCGTCAATATTCATGATGAAAAAGGTCAGAATATTTACGACCTTACGACCTGCTCATTTTAACATTTAACTGTATCCATGGAAAGATGGAATCTCTTGGCGAATTACTACTTATTGGTTATTTTAACCTATCCAATATAAAATTGGTACTAAATGAAGATGACGATGACTACCTTCCCCTTAATAACTTGACAACTAGGGAATATTCTTCCTGTACACTATTTCCTCTCTTAGTGTCAGCCAAATCAGTAATGTTAAGAATAACATGGGTAGGCAGTTGGAACTAGGTTGTTTTTTACTGAAGCAGGTAACTCATTAGTTGAACCTAGTCCAGTTGTAATGTCTACTCTTGACAAATACCACCCCCGTCCACTAATTGATATTACTATAAAACCGAAAACCTCACAAATTGTGACGAACGAAACACAAAACTTTTTCAATTTTAGAAAAGTTGACTTCTAGGAACTTTCTGAAAGACTTGCCTCTAATGATTTCAACACTTTGCTCTCTTGCAATAGTATTAATGAAGACGTTGTTTTACATAACTCTTTTCTATTTATTTTATTCTTATGATCCCCGCGAGCATCAGCGATTGCATAAAACATCACAGACATAGTTCAATAATGAATGGAACGTCTTTAAAGCAGAAAGAATAAACTGTGGAAAAATTATATGAGGAATAAATCACAACAACTTCCTCGCGTCTTATAATGAGTGCAAAGAACTTTCTGATAAGTATATGCAAATTTTGCGTACGAAATTATTTAGTGACCCGAGCATCCTTTTTTAGATATGTAATGAAAAAACGAACAACTACCCCAATACCATGAGGTACAAAGTTACTGCTAGTGATAGTTCTTTTGAAATTAGTAAAATGTTTGCTTCATTGTTTGACAATGCATTGCATTTGCCTCGTAAATTTATCAACCTCATAATAGCAACTTGAGTCGTAGAAGTGACTCACATAACGTTTTGTTCACAATCCCTTCAATTGCACAAGAGGATATTCCTGATAATAATAGTGGGCTTCCCGATGACCTCACCATGGGTCCAAATGGCATCCTTCCAGCTTTTTTTAACTCTTCTGCCTTGCCCCGGCCGTTCCATTGAGAATTATTTTCCAAAAATCGCTCGACAGCCGTTGTTTCCCGGAGCTATGAAACAATTTCTTTATCATACTTATCCACAAAAAGGTAGCAAAAATTAAATTCCAAACTATAGGCCAGTTGCAAAATTATCTTCCATGTCCAAATTATACGAATCTATCATTTACTCTCAGCTATCAATATCCTGCGAGAATTTGTTTGTTTTTTTCAAACCAACAGTTTCGGGTAGGTCTATAACCACTAACTTATTGCAATTTGTCTCGGATACCAGTGGCGGTGTTTGCAAAAGAATACCAGACAAATTGTATTTATACAGACTTTATTAAAGCTCTGGAGAAGCTATCTCACTCCGTGATACTGTTAAAATGTATAGGTATGGGCTTCCTCCTTTATTTCTGAAATGGACTCCGACAATTATCTTATTTAAATAACAGAACAGACCAAATCTATTTCAACTGTTTCATCTCTAGAGTCTTGAAAACATCATTTGGTGCACCTCAAAGTTGTCATTTGGGCCCGCTGTTCTATTTTCAATTTATTGACGGCATTGTCTCCATTGTGAGGCTGATTTTTTCTTGGTATATGCTGACCACATTGAGCTCTTCGCTTATATTTAATCTGATAACGATGATGACCTTAAAAATTTTTTTGATTAGTGCAAAAGCAATAATTTGGTACTCAATATATGTAGACAAATGATATGTTATGACTTTCCACAGATATCAAAAACCAATCATTTATGATTATGAGCTCCTCGATTTTCCCTGTTTATTCCGCCTGTTTCCTAGGTGTCAAATGTGGCCACGGATTGAATTTTATCTCCCATATAAACTACATTGTATCAAGGAGTATTTCTATGCTGGGTTTTAAAAAACCTTGGTCCAGAAATTTCTCGAATCGCACCGTAACATTGCCTTTGTACATTTGCTTTGTGAGACCACTTCTTGAATACGCTAGCCAGGGGTCTGGTCTTTTACGGTTCACACATCGACCATATCGAGTCTGTTCAGCGGAGCTTCCTACGATTTGCTCTCAGGTACCTACCCTGGAATAATAATTTAATTCTTCCGCGCTATGAAGATCGCTTCAAGCTTTTAAATATGCACTCACTTGAGAAACGTCACATGATTGCCGACTCTTGTACATCAACTATTAAACGGGAATGTTACGTAACAAAATCTCTTTTATTGATACTACGCATATTTTGAGAAGGTTATCTCTGTTTCGTGTTAACTCCTCTAGGTCTAACATTGGCTATAAACCAATTAATCGCATGTAACTTCCGGTTAATAATATACCTGAGCATATTTTTGCTGACGTTTCTTGGCATGCTCTAAAAAAATTCTATATAATATTTAATTTTTTATTCTATTTAACTGTTTTCAATTTTTTTAAGCTAACACCAACTAAGTGATGGAAAGCTTGCATTTAGTGAGTGCCGTAAATTTAAATCATTTTATTCAGATTGTTCTGTTAACTTTTTTTAGACTTTAATTCGATGGAGATATTTACTTTGCTTTCGATACTATCATCGCAGACACTCACTTTAAGAGCCCCCTTAAAGAATTACCTCTTAAAACCTTGTGAACTTTTGTCCAAAAGGTACAACATCTCTGAACTGAACGAAATTCATTAATAGTAACCGGAGGCTATTGAAAACTTCACCCTCATGATTTCATTGAAATTTGGTTTAAAATTTATTTCAGTTCATTGATCACATTGTTATTATTGTTATCTTCTTGCCAATCAATTTTGTTCAGCTCGGTCTGCAGCACTCAGAATCGCCACGCTTGAAAGTCACAGATAAAGAAAATAGAAAAAGCTTTTACACTGGCGCTGGCGAGTTTCGAAAAGACATTTCTCTAAGGTCTGCTGTAGACAAAGAAAAAAAAAGTTATCACCGTAATATAGCTTCTGGTTATAAAGGAAAATTCGTTATTTCAGGCAATTCTCGATAAGGTCATGTTACGTGGACAGAAACAGAAATGTAATAAGTATTTATACGATTTGTATTAAAATAAATAAATATTTGTAATAAAAAAAGAAATTCGATAGTGCATCCATCATCGGCGTCGCCGACGGATAGAAACCAAATTGTTGAGTGTTGACAAAACACAAATATAAATCAGGTTGCTGTTCATTTATTTGAACAAAAAACAAAAAAACAATAAAAAAAGGAACTCAGTCTTGCAAGATCTCGTGTAAAAAAATTCTAGATAAAAATATATACGAAAGTGTTTAACAGATTGTCATCAAAGAATAAAAGAATTCGTTGAGCCTACACAAGTAAATTCGATATTCAAAATCAGATGGAGTTATCAAAATTACATGACAAGGGACTCGTGGACAATAATTGTGAATTTATAGTTAAATAAGGGTGCGGGGCTATCGGCGATAACATAGATACCTAGATCGGTGCGGTGTAGGTGGGGTGGTTAGAGATGCGTAATATATAAGTTATTATCTGACTCGATCGCGCAATTCCATACGCTACCGTACGCTAGGGGTTCACTCTGTAAATGTATGTGTGCACGCGTGTTTGAAGGAGCGTGTATATATTCATATATGTGGGAGACTGTAGCTCTCTACGTCGACGCGTTCTCAGGCAGTGCCCAAATATAAAACAAGAAATTTTTGTATAGAAATCCTATGAAGAAGTTGCCCGATTGATCCCATTTTCGAACTGTATTTGAAATTTTTGTGAAAAGGCCGTAGACAAAATTTGAGCTGTACACCTCGACATCTCCGCAGGCAGTTACCAACTATATAGTGAAAAACAAATGCAGACACCTCCTCAGGCAGTTACGAAGTATATAGTATATATAGTCTATAGTATATATATATATAGCCAGTGTACAAATATATAAAGTTTTGTATAGCACCTCCAAAAAGCAGTAGCCCGATTTGGTCCATTTTTGAACTCGCATTTGCAATTTTTATGAAAACGCCTTGTACAAAATTTCAGCTTTCCACATCAACGCGTTCTCAGGCAGTTTTTAGCTCTCGACAACAGAGCCATCTATCGTGTCTAAAGCTGTTCTTTTTTTTCAAGCTGGATCGAACCAAACACTGAAGCAAATTTGTTTGTAATAACAAACTCTCTATCTTAAGTAACACAATGTAAAATATGTTTGGGGGATGAATTGTAGCAAATCAATAAAATAATTTAATTGAAATGGAAAAATTATAAAATTTTGCTCAGGCTAAATTGGTAAAGCGGCAAACCCAACTAAAGTTTCCCTGACCTTGATAGCTTATTTCTCGTGGCGTGGACTACAAGTATTTTGATAAACATTAAGTATCTCGACCAATTGGGATAAGCTCAACAATCACATATATGTATGTATTTTGCTGCTTGTAATTAATTAATTCATGAATTTTAAAATTGTTTCATGTATAACTAAATTTGTAAGATCATTTTGGGGTTAAGCAGTAACTATTGGAATAACTCTGTTAGTATTATCACCGTCTTTGTCAGCTCTATACTAATGCGCTAAACTCTTTCCAAACCTAATTAACTTCTGTTATGCAAAAAGTTTAAAAGGAATGAAGATGGTAGCTCGCCAATCTGATGTTAAAAGCATTCATGCTTCTGAATTGAGAAGCACTATAATATAAACGCCAATTTCGTTAATTCAAAACTTGACGAATGCCGAATAAACTTTGATCAGTTTTGGACAGCCCTGCGATCTATCAGCCGCAAGAGCTAGACGCGGCGATTTTTTGAGAGCCTCCTTCATTTTTCAGTTTTTAGACCAGAGCACATCGGCAGTACATAGTTTTTTTGAGAAGACATAGTTTGGTCGGACTTTATTTTTATTAATAAACGACATCCAGAAAGCAAAATAGTTTCGGTTGTTCTGAGAAGTTCTACTGTCGCGGGTCAGACCAAGAGTTAAAATAAAATAAAATCAGGTGATGTTCTTTTATCTTTTGCTTTAGTTAAACTCGAGGTTCCATGAAATGTATTCAAATTTGAATGTTATTGACAGTATTGCTTCCTCCCAAGTGCTCGCTCATTTCCGTAAGTTTTTTTTTTGTTTTTGCAAGATATTGTCGGTTGTGGGGTGTAACTAATCTTTATTTAAATACAACTGTGGTTGAATTGCTTTTGTAATTACCGAGCCTCCAAATTGGAACAAAAAACATGTGGCGCTCATACTACCGGGCTTTCCAATAAGAAGTGTTATTTTGATATTCAAAGAAAAATGCCACCTTTTGAGATAAATGATCGGATCTTTATTTCCTTATAAAGAGGAAGGTATGCCGTTAAGAACGGAAAATAATATCAGCCAAATGACCACCACGACCACGCCTACAGGACCATAACCTTTTCATGAAATTTTCCATAACCAAATCGCAAAGTGGCTGCCCTATGTCCTCGATTGCCTCACGAATTCCATCTTTGAGGTCTTGAATCGACGCTGTGCTCTTGGCGTAGACCTTCTCTTTCACGTGGCCCCAAAGGAAGAAGTCACAAGGTGTTAAGTCACAAGATCTCGGTGGCCAATTGTGATCACCTCTTCGAGAGATAACACGGTCCGGAAACTTTTCCCGTAAAAGATCAATGGTTTCGTTGCTTGTATGGCACGTAGCGCCGTCTTGTTGAAAATAAACGTTGTCCAGATCAATACCATCCATGTCCGGCCATAAAAAATCATTAATCATCTGTCGATAGCGCAATCCATTCACCGTAACTGTTGCTCCAGCCTCATTTTCGAAAAAGTAAGGTCCAATGACCCCGCGGGACCATAAACCGCACCAAACAGTCACACGTTGAGGATTGAGAGGCTTTTCAACAATAACTCTTGGGTTTTCCGAGCCCCAGATGCGACAATTTTGCTTGTTGACGAAGCCATCGAGGTGGAAATGGGCCTCATCACTCAAGATGAGTTTTCGATAGAATTCCGGATCATTTTCGTGCATTTCAAGGACCCAATCAGCAAAGACTCGACGTTGTTGATGATCGGCCGGCTTGAGTTCTTGTGTTAACTGAACTTTATAAGCCTTAAGACCCAAATCTTTATGCAAAATACGGTGTAATAACGTTTGTGGAATGCCTAGTTCCAAAGAACGACGATGAATGGACAAACCTGGGTTTTCTTCAACACTTTCGGCTACAGCAGCAATATTTATTCTTCACATCACTAACTTGTCCCGACAGCTCGAATTTTTCTACCAATTTCTGTATTGCGGTCCGACAAGGTGCTTCACGACAACCCAAAATTGTTCGAGTTTTACGAACCGCATTTTCATCATTTTTATAGTGAATTTTAATAATTTCAATGCGTTGTTGAATCGTGTATCTTTCCATTTTTATTAATGGCGTAGTTTGTTTCTACTTGTCAAATGTCAAAAAATGACAGCTCCAAAAGTGACATCTACCGAAATATCGGGTTAATTAAAATAACACCTCTGATTGGAAAACTCTTTAAAATTAATAAAAAAGAGCAAGCCTCCCTTCTTCTCCGAACTACCAAACAGGCCTCTGTTACGTCTTGAAGGGCAACGTAACATATTACGCCACTAACAAACAAATGCAAACATCTTTGGCTAGCTCCAGTATTCACATTGTCTATCTAAGGAAAAAGTAATGCCTGTCAACATTCATAAACATTGATTTAGCGGCCCACGTACCCGAATAATCTAAAATTCCAATTCGTTATACCGCCAGCCAAAATAACGTTTAACGCACATAAAATATAAAGCAAAATGTTCAAATTATTTTCCTAGAAAAAAATTTAGGTTTGGCTGGGGCACGTCATATTTTGCCTGTAACTTGCACCGGCTCCGTTGCCTAATGACGGCCACCAATTCCCACATGTCGTCTTGTTTTTTTTGCTCTGTTATATTACTTGCAACGTTGCAACTAAAAATCTTCTTTAGCAAAATTTTATGCAAATGCCATAGTTATTTGTTCTACCATAGATTTCTTTACCGTTGGTATTGTATACATATGTATGTATTTCAATATTGCTTTTTTGTTAACAGTGTGTATGCAAAAGATATGCCGCATCCGAGTACTTTTTATAGAAGTTACAAAAGCCTGTTTGGAAAGCTATGCTACAAAAGGTTGTTGACAAAAGCTTTACTTTAGTTGGCTGCTGATTGTAAGTGGGGTCAATTATTAGTTAGGACATTCTTTATCTGTATTTAGTTATCTGTGGTACTACTTTGATAAGTGCGATTTACCCAAGGCGGTATCAAATTTATTAGTATACATTGATTTCAAAATATTCTAAGCAATTTCCATTTAAATAAAAATTAGGGTCTTAAGTTAGTCTGGTAAAAATAAGAGCCCGGTTTGATTCCATGAATAAATTATTCCTGAAGCACGGAGGATTGGAGGAATGCTTATCCATCGAATAAGACAGAATACTATAATATAGAAGCATAACGTTAAATCATTTGTAAAATAAAAATCGGTTAGATTCAGTTTCAAAAACTGGGCCCTCAACGGAAGTTTTAAATATATGGCAGAGTTTGAAATATGTATGGGCAATAATGAGATCAATAAGTTTTTCGGGCTCGGTATCACCAAGGGCATTGAACTCAGTATGATTTGGCTTGGGGGGGGGGGGGGACCATAGGTGTCTCAAGTCCTAACGAGTCGGAAAAATAGGGCTCTAAAATCGCGTCCTGCACCCATCTGAGCACTTAAGGACGGCTATTGTAGATTAAAAGGTTTTATTTTATTTTATCGGACTTTGTAATAATATACAGACCACATTTTATACGTAATATGTAAATTATGTTCAGAAAACTGACATTCTAGAGGGGGACCGGTCCCGTTCGTCTCCCCTCTCGGTGCGCCACTGATTGAACTTGACATGTAGATAATGTTCCTTCAAACACAGGGTACAAATTAAGTAGGTATTTGATTGGACAGCAATATATGCATACCATTGTTCTAGTATTCAATATTATATCACTCCGAAATCTTCTTTGATAACTACTTCATTTCGACCAAATAACTCCGCCATATGCGTATCTAGCGTAGATATATGCGCGTCTGGAACAGTTTGACATGGTCGTATAGAAGTGTCCTTTACAATCACAGGTGGAGATGAACAGAAAGATACTACTCGAAAGATAGCTGCAAAATAGAAAGACAACAGTGTTTATATTAATGGGAACAAATTTTGGCGGAAATATGTGCGTCAAAGCAGTCGATAAAGGAAAAGTTGGTACAAGCACCTTGAGAGAATATTTCTGTTCATTTTTAATAGTATTGAAAATATTTTTTAGTTAGTCGCTAATTACAATATATGTGGAATTGTGCAGTAGGCAAAATGGTACAACTCTTGGCAGTAGGTACAGCTGACGAAAATCAGGTAAAAAAAGTGGTAGCAGCAACGTTTTATATACTTGATGGATTTTTTGGTTGTAAACGCTTGGCTTTCAATGCATATGCTAATATCGGTTGATACTTGAGGGGTTAACCTATAAAAATTCAGGAAATATATTATTTCGAGTCCTATGGAAGAGAGGTCGACGAATTAAAGGTTTTATTACCGACCTGCGTTTTGATGGCAGAAGTTATTCAATAGAATACAGCCAGACTGACAGAAGAGGTAAATAGATTGTTGATAGGAATCGACAACTTTTAGCAAGAAACACGGATGAATTCTAATTTTTTTGTTTTTAACACCGTCATTGTTCAAATCGTAGTACCTAAATTTCGATTAAGGGGGGTTACCACTGAAATTTTAAAAAACACGAAAAGTTGTGTTAAATTTGTGCATATTATTATGATCAAAAATGCACATAGTTTCAGAAAAATCATAAACTTAGGTAATGACGTATCAAAAATAAAGCTTTCGGGCTTTTATATGTATGTATGTAAGTAGCTTTAGAAAACTCTCGAACTCATGAAATTTGCAAAGTTTGGAACAAAATAACGTAATAATGTTACATCAATTATATAAATTTGTACTTGAGTATGGAAGATCTTGAAATTGAAGAGGAAGGGACGGAGGGAAAACTAGTAAACAAATTTTGGTTACTAATATATATTTCGTTTGAAAGTTGCTATTTTCAGAGAGGAATAACTATCAAAATTATGATATTATTGCAAAGAAAGTTCAATTTGTAACAGATATCGAACCTTTTTCTGTTTCTTTTGAAAAACTCAAATTGTATAGTGCAATGAATGATAAAGGAAATAAAGTAAATAATTTTAACCATGGTAACGGAAACAGTCTCTTATTTTTATTTTTTGCATGCAATTTGGCGCATTTTAATTCATTTCATCGCCGTCAGATGGGATGATGTGCTTTCGGAAAACATTCATTTGTTTTGAAAGCACTGCGGGCTGTAGTCTGCATATTCGGAAAGTGTATACCGCCATTTTCTGCA